>CM076579.1:379917411-380019911 GCA_034641835.2 Pinus albicaulis | reverse complement strand
TTGGCTTGGGTGTGTCTAACTCTTTTAGAGAGTGTAGACTCAACGTTGCTCTTGCTGCTCTTAGCTTGGGGAGATGCACACATTTAATCGTATGGTGAAAGTGTGAACAAATCCGGTAATAGGTATGCGTGATCTTCTCTTGGTTAGAGAGAATTTTCTGAGGGAGAGAAGAGACTATGCGAAAATTGTTTGCAAGGGGCTTTAGTTCTCTGCACTGATTGACCCAATGGTCATTCAGGTCGCATAGTCTGCATGTTATCCTAGGCTTGGCCTGGGTCATGCTTTGTTGGTGTGTCATCCTTGTTTTCCCATCATGCCCATGTGGGTGTGGGGTCGCTAGTCGAGGGGTGATGTACTTTCTAAATTTCCTGAGGGTATCGTTCTGTTTATTCTACATGGTATGAATCATATCGATGGTGGGACGAATTTGCAAGATATAAGTACAGTGTTGTTCATAGTGATTGCCTTGACATATTAGGAAAAATAGCCTAGATATGGGGGTCCCATCATGCTCAGTTTTTGGTCTGGCAAGGAACTAGCATCATAATGCTACTAAATCAGGACAGGTGGCGACCAAAGGATTGGGCGTTTTGCATAATGCGCATGTTGGTCTTCTTTGTAGAGAATGGTTGGGGGTAACTAGGGGTTCCCTGATTGGTCGATTTTTAGTTGAAAATAATAGGATGGATCTACTCATCACATCCTCTTGGGTTGTGGATTTTTCCATGGATTCTATGTCCATGTCATCTTGTTGGGAGAGGCAGACTATGGCTGAGCATAAACTAGCGAGGGTTAGTCGGAATCATGGGATATAGTGACAATTCTCCAGAAGGTGATTGTCGGCGCATAAAGGACATGTGATTTGCGTTTCCTGAAATCCAACATAGTAAACTCGTTCTATAGGATACCATCTATGGATGAGTTCAAGGGTTGCACATTCTTCGAGGAAGTGACCATGTTCATTGCACAGTGTACAACGTATCACAGGAGGGGGCACGACTGGGGGTCTTTCTGGTGCCCTTCGTTCTTCCTGTAGGTACAAGATGGTACGAGGTTCATTTCCGGATGCCTGGGTGGAGGGATCCTCTTGATAGGATCGTTTTATGGCATGTAAGGCATCCCTATATTGCAGGATCTCTGGACAATGATGGGTATAGTTCCCATATTTGCTGCAGATATTGCATGCGTGATTGGTATGCAATGATTTGCCTTTACCTTTGGTGGCAGGTTCTTTTTTACGGGAACACGACATCGCGATGTTTGTCTCGGAGCCAAGGAGTGGTTTTAATTCATCCAACTTTGGGCAGAAATGGGTAAGGTGTTCTATTACGTCGCATATGGTGCATACTGGTGATTCCTATTGTATGGCGGGAGTCTCCATATTCTTTCCTCTTTTCTTGGTTTTCTTAGTCGTAATCACTGGTTATGCAATGGAAATTTCCTTTGCAGGGGTGGTTTCGATCGTTTCTTGGATGGGTGGGGCCTCTTGAGGACTAAGGGGCTTCAACCCTATGGCAGTGATGTGAGTGGCTCCTATTACCTTAGGGGGTATGGGATACCAAACTGGTATTGCCAATGATATTTTTGGTAACACTAGAGTTTCCAAAACCTATTGGGAGAGGAAACTAGCTGGGGGGTAGAGGAAAGGGGTTTCAGAAGTGGCGTAGGCTAGAGAGTCTGTTGTGGCTGATGACTCAGTGCCATTACTGCTCATGTCTGTGTCTTGACTAGTTTCGGCACTTTATGTGGACATCATGCACACCAGGGCCCCTGTGACATCAGGTGATGACTAGGGGATAATGGGAGGATCTCCTAGGAATGATCCTAGAATGAATGAAGGTTTGAACTGGCCAAGGCCATATTCTTGGTACCGTGAAAGTGCATCTGAGGATGTATATACATAGGGTAGAATTACATCAATGTTTGTTAGGTTTCACTTCTCGCTATGCGTAAATTGGTCTACAGTAATGACGCGGTCCTCTTGGGGGAACATCATAATGTAGAAGACGGAGGAGGCTATGGCTGCCATGGCATACATATAAATCTGACCAAGGAGTATGTTATAATCCAAGCAAGCATCCAAGATTTCAATGTATATGTGGACCGTCTTTTTAGCTAAGTAGATTGGGACGTTTGGTAGAGGCCAACGGGGGTCGAAGGACAACCGTCATATGCTCTAAGCGTGGTGACTAAAGGTTTTAGTTCTAGAGACCCTAACTTCTACCAAACATTTTTTGACATGATGCATGTGGATGCACCCTTGTCAATGGCACATCAGTGAATGGTGATATTCTCGAATGAAACTGGTATCTAGAAGGCGACCATGGAAGGAAGCCTGGGGGTGGCTTTGTCTAAGTCAAAATCCATTAGGCATGTATCGGCAGGGTCGGTAGTGCCTAACGCAGAAAGTAAGGCTTTCCATTGTTTTGGTCATGACTGCAATACTTACAAAGCTGACATAGCAGCAGGAGATTGTGCTAAATCATCCATGATACTATAATTATGGGCCGCTTTGGATTATTTTCCTACTTGCTTATTGGAAATGGTTCGATAAGCATCTTTGAAATGGTCAAAGGTGCAATCGGTGCACTAGTACTTGCCCCTGACACATTGGTGTCTGGTGGGGTGTTGTAATTTTGATTCTGTGTTTGGATAAACATATGCTCACCAGTCATGTAGATTTTGTGGCTTCTTTTCTTGGAGTCATCTGGATCTTGTTGCTGAGTGCTTACCGTCCCTTGATGGGGGAAAGGTTCCTACATCATAGTTATTTGTTTGGAATATCATCCTTGTCCTCAGTTACTCTATAGATTTTTCAACTCAGGGAGATTGATACAGTGGCGAGTATAATGGCCATACTCACCAAATATCGAACAAGAATGGTTTTTTTGAAGAGGTGGCCTTTTGCTTTGCCGTTGGGCATTTCTTGGCTCCTGGCTCTGATTCCGTTGGAGTTGCCTTCAGCCTGGGATCGCGATGGGCGTTGTTGATTGTTGTCCCCTATCCAGGATTCCCCTTGGGCTTGTTTTTTCCTTTTTTCTTCACCACATTAGGAGGGTAGTTCTCCTGGGTATATTGGTGTGGTTTTTTTTGGGAAGGCTGCACAAAGTTCACCTATGCATTGGTCTACATAGGCAGGTCTTGTGCTGGGGACTGAGCATAACGCGGTCCCTGGTTTGCACCTAGCTGTTGGAGGGGAGTTCTTTCGTCAGTGTTTCTCTTTGCGTGCTGGGTACCTTGAGCTAGAGGATAGGGTACTCCTTGGTGATACACTTGTGCCCTATTGGTAAAATTTTGTTGAGGCATATGATGACTTTGAAAACTGGGTTGAGGTGCGTTTTGGGTAGAAATATACGTGTAACTATGGTTTTGAATACTACTACCTAGGTAAATTTGGGTCAATGACCTAATTAGTCCATCTGCAGAGTTCGACGAGCTTGACAATTCTTGATAAGTTTGCAGGCGCGTGGCGTTTTGCAGGATATTGTAAATATATCATGACTGCATATAAATCAGCTCAAGCTTCTAGGCTTTGTTGATGGAATCCTCTTTGGATATGGGCATTTGCTACGCCACATCCTTTGAAATCTCTACAGTGAAAGTTTTCAAGAACAAATCTAAGAGAACCTGATCGTCGAGTTTAGCTTTACATAAACTACGACGCCACCTTCATTCTTGGAGATGGTCTGAGATATGGACGGTGGGGGTTTGTCTAAAATGTGTCAGTAATTCCATTCCAGAATCATGGTGAATGGGTAACTGAAAATATTTTAGGAACGTGGTGGTGAGGACACTAAAGGTTCCATGTGAAGTAGAGGGTTGCTCCATGTACCACTTCGTGGCTACTCTAGTCAGAGTGCATTGAAATAGTCTCACTTGAATAGTGTCTTCAATGATATTGTTCGATGAGCACCACAGGTGGAAGGTCATGACATGATTACCTGGGTCTTCCGCTTGCTTTCCTTCGAACTTTGGAATATCCGAAGGGAGCTTCATGGGCATGGGAGGCCATGTAGGGTTGTGCGAGATGGGGTCATTCGTTAGTTTGGTTAAATCGGGTAGATTTAACGAAGCTAAGAAAGGTGACTAGGATGTTGAAGACATTGCAACTTGAAAAAACACAAACTTCTTGTTAGGAAGAGGGTTAGTCTGCGACGTCCCCTACTATGTATTCGACTGGCTTCCTGAATGGGTCACACTCCTTTTCCCCCTAGGGGTCATGGGAGGAGTAGTGTGTGGTGTGGTGTTGTGAGACTGACCAGGGTTCCCAACTAAGGATGCCCCAATAAAGGACGAAACAATAATGGTGGTAGCGTTCCGTGGAACCCCTCCCGATAATGGGGGAGGTCCAAAAGATGCTTAGATCGACGAGGTCTCGTTGGGTCCATTCTGATGTTGACTAGGTCTAGTTTTTGGAAAAATTTGAGAGGACAGAGTCTATGATCAAAGCAAAAATCTGGTCACATACATAAAACAAAGAAAAAATAAAATAAATTTTCCCTTTAAATTAATTCTATGTGATCAAGCAATCAAAAAAGTGGTTTTTATTTGTTTGTGTATGATACTCAAATCCTAGAAGGCCTATTCATCCTCACACACTCAAATGTAACTGGGCCTGGAGAAGATATCTTGCGAGTGCTGGCACAACATCCCGTAAGAGCTGACAATGACCCAATCAACCGAAGGAAATTCACCAAGGTAAGGGTAGAGGATTTGGCGCTTGCCTGCACCGTCACCTATATGGAAAGGATGCCCTAGATTTGGCCACTAAGTACCACCATCCCACATGAGCGTTCGAGTCTTGGGCTTCTTGTAAGTCAGATAAAAGTACTGAGTATTAGCTAGGTCGAGTAGCCCCAACTGATACTGCACGCACTGCGCCGAAGCCTAACCCACTCTGAAACGGGTCTTTGTCACACTCAGTTTTTTTTTCTTTTTTCCGTGGGATTATAGTTGGATTTAAAGCTCCATAAATATTCGACTTCTATGTTTCAAGATGAAGAATTATTAATGAGGCTTATTGGATTCCTACCCCCTTGATCCTAACTTAAACTATAAATTATTTTGTGGCCCCTGTGGGGAGAATTTAGTGAGTTTGGTTAAGTTATTTTTAGGTGTCTTTTCTTTGCTTAATGAGTGGATGCGTGTGAGAAAAAAGTGGATAAGCACATAGTTTGAACGTGTGGATATGTGATTATCCTTTTCAAAATCCCCTATCAAACTATGTTGTATTGTTCCTTGCTCAAAATACAAACATGTACGGATATGGGCCACTTTCTATTTTTCCTCGTTAATCTATGTGATCAACTAAAGGGATATGGTGAGTTGTGAATAGAGAGTGTTCATATGCTTTCCTAGGATCACCGGAGGGTACAAAGGTAGCAGATATTACTTGCTCTTCTATCAACAATTCAACCCTAGTCCCGAAATCCTAGTGCAAAATTTGAACTAAACTAATAACTTTTACACTAGAAAAAGGAAACTAGCTAAGCATGAATGGACTTGGGCCACTTACTAGGGCTAGTCATCTAGGTGTGTTGGTACCTAAATTTTCAAAACATAAAATAAATTCAGAATGCAAGTTAATTTTCCCCCTACTTAAACTATGTGTGAACTTTGCAAAAATCAACTTGAAATAAAACTGGCACTGAGCCTACAAAAAGCAGCTAAGAGTGATGTTTAGAAAGCTACGGGGTACCTAAAATAGTGTTGGCAGATGTATTATGGGTTTCTAAGCACTTTACAAGCAGGGAAGGATAGAAATGTGAGAGAAATTTCTCTTTCTGTCTTTTTCGCGCAAAAGGCTGAAACAGTCACGATGTTTGCATGTGGGTCAGCTCTGAATGCACACCCTGGGCATGTCTGTGGGAGGGAAAAGCACGAAAATTCCTACAAAAGTAATTTTTGGAGTTGTTTTTCTTCAGTCTGTCACTTGGGATGAACTAGGGATTGCAAGATAAAAAGGGGGAAATTCAACTCCACTCCACAACATAGACAGGGGTCTCTGCAAAAAGGCATAACCACATAAAATTGGTAAAAAATGCTAGTGGAGTCACCAATCCTGTGTTAATGTGCTTGATGCACATATGTACGAAATCACACCAAATTAAGGGGTGTGGTTTACCCACTTAAGTTATTGGTCACAGGCAAAAAAACAAGTGGAGTCAAGCAAGTTGGTGGAACAAGATAGAATCATAAACATACTAGATAGAGAAATAACATGCATATATAAACTAAAACTAAAACAAATAAAAAAAATCTCTGAATAGAGTCAAAAAACTACAATAATCCAACCGGTGGCTCTTCGGCCCCTCTTATTGAGTGCTAGTAGGAAATGAGGATGAAACTTTAAACCTCTTGCCAAAGGGCCCTTAGAACATGGGTTCCGAGTCCCGATGTAAGGATGTTTATACTTCCAAGCTTGCCTCGGTGCAAAGTCTCCCTCTCTCTATTGTGGTGGACTGAACTTGTTGGATGGCCAAAAATTGAGTCCCTTCTATCTTCAACTCTAGGTCACACACTTCTAGTATTGCTTGGGAAATTTTGGCCAGCATAACAATGTGCTCTCAAGTTCTTCATCTCATGGTGGTCTTATATAGGAGAATTCAAATCCTCCTTCCCTCTCTTGTTACATTGTGGATGGTGACCCAAGAGAGGGGGATGATTCCTTTGTGTGCCACAAATATTACATCGTATGATCCCTTAATTTCTAAGGAGGTTTTGGTGGTTGTCCTTAGGCAGCTTCAAATGAGGAATCATTGTCTTGGAGTGTGCTTTTTGTGGTCTCGGAAGTGACTTTTTCCACTCCCAGGATTGCGCACATTTCGGGTCAAAAGGAATGAAAAGGCGCTCTTCACAAAGGATTATGTGTGTAAGAGCATTTATGACTTGCTCAAATTTGATTTTTCCTCAGACCATAGAGATTTTTAAATACTTTATAGATTCTCTAATGTCTTTCAGCCTTGTAAATCCTTCTGCCTGACATTAATTAATGTCATCTTCTACTTGTATGATTTTCCAATGTTAACATAGGTGACACAATTTTTTGGGTTAGAAGGTTAATTTTTGAAGAAAACTACCAAATCTGTAGTTTTAGCCATATTAGGCAGTTTTGTAGCAAGCTCCAGGCTTGAGGGCCAAAATTTGCTACAAAATTTCTGAAAAATGTTTTTATTCAAAAAAATTAATTTTATGAAGATCTAAGGAGGGATTTTGATGGTATTTACAAATTTTTACCTAAAAAACACTTTTTTACCAGCAGATGTGTCAGAAGAGAAGGTTAAAAGGCATAAATGGGCACCCTATGAATTTTCTCTACGAGCTGCCTAAAGAGGCTCTGTTTTGCAACGAGGTATTTTTAAAAAGTTTTTGAAGGTTTGAAGGGCATATGGAAGACCATATAGCCACCTGGAGGCATCCAAATAGACAATGGGTCATCCCAACAGACATCCATTACTTGCCATGTGTGTCATTCATACAAATCAGCATGAAGACAAATTTTTAGATAATGTTAATCCTTTCCTAGAAAATAGGAGAGTTGTTCCTAAATTATTGGGGATACATTCATGTCTTGGTCATGAATAAATGCTTCTCGAGTATCTCACACTAGAAAATTTGGCGGAAATTTTGACGGCCAATTCGTCGCTATTCCGACACATAGTCGTCGCAAGAGCGACAGTTCGAGGGCAGACAAAACATGGTTTGTCATGCCGTCGTAGTTCCGACGCACCTAAAAAGTGTCGCACTATCGACACTTCTTCCGTCGCTTCCGAACAAGCGTCACTCTTCCGACGTCTCACGAATCATCACGCTTCCGACGTTTGTAAATGGTACTATCGACACTTCTTCCGTCGCTTCCGAACAAGCGTCACTCTTCCAACGTCTCACGAACCGTCGCGCTTCCAACGTTTGTAAACGATCGCACTTCCGACGAAATGTGGTCCGACGTTTTGAACGTCGCTCTTCCGACGTTTGTAAACGGTCGCAATTCCGACGCAGTGTGGTCCGACATTTTGGACGTCGCTCTTCCGACGTTTGTAAGATGTCGCAATTCCGATGAAATGTGGTCCAACGTTTTGAACGTTGCTCTTCCAACGTTTGTAAGCTATCGCAATTCCGACGAAATGTGGTCCGACATTTTTATACTGTCGCTCTTCTGACGTTTCTGAGTTGTTGCAAGTCCGACGTCTACAAGGCGTCGGTATACCGACAGCGGGTTCAATTTTTTTTTAAAAATGAAACTTTAAAAGATGAGAAACGTTGTTTTGAATATATTATATGAAGTAAAACAGTCCATGAAGTCATTACATTTTCACATCTGAAGATTGGAACCCAAATATCCATCCAGAAAAGTGGAAGTCCCACCCCAGACAATGATAGAAAAATACCCCATGTCACATACAGGGACATGATATAAAACCCGGTAACGGTCCACATGGAGATTATCGACAAATCTGAGAAAGCATCCAAATATGCCCGAGGCATCTATAAGAAAGTGAAATAGCAGTATGTAGAATAGTAAAGCAACAGATAGAGTACCGACGTCCATTGTTCCAAATACAAATTAAAGTACCCAAAACCTGCAACAGAGAAAAACGCTAATCATGTGAGGAGTGTGATATGTCCAAAATATAAAAAGACCATCAGACCATATCAATAAACCAGCAACATAGACCAGCATCGCTAGTTTTGAAGGCAGAGTGATAAACATTAATCATTTTTTTTTCACAAGAGAAAAAACGTTGTTTTGAATATATTATATGAATTAAAACAGTCCATGAAGTCATTACATTTTCACATCTGAAGATTGGAACCCAAATATCCATCCAGAAAAGTGGAAGTCCCACCCCAGACAGTGATAGAAAAATACCCCATGTCACATACGGGGACTTGATATAAAACCCAGTAACGGTCCACATGGAGATTATCGACAATCTGAGAAAGCATCCAAATATGCACGAGGCATCTATAAGAAAGTGAAATAGCAGTATGTAGAATAGTAAAGCAACAGATAGAGTACCGACGTCCATTGTTCCAAATACAAATTAAAGTACCCAAAATCCTTGAACAGAGAAAAACGCTAATCATGTGAGGAGTGTGATATGTCCAAAATATAAAAAGACCATCGGACCATATCAATAAACCAGCAACATAGACCAGCATCGCTAGTTTTGAAGGCAGAGTGATAAACATTAATCATTTTTTTTCACAAGAGAAAAAACGTTGTTTTGAATATATTATATGAAGTAAAACGGTCCATGAAGTCATTACATTTTCACATCTGAAGATTGGAACCCAAATATCCATCCAGAAAAGTGGAAGTCCCACCCCAGACAATGATAGAAAAATACCTCATGTCACATACAGGGACATGATATAAAACCCAGTAACGGTCCACATGGAGATTATCGACAATCTGAGAAAGCATCCAAATATGCCCGAGGCATCTATAAGAAAGTGAAATGGCAGTATGTAGAATAGTAAAGCAACAGATAGAGTACCGACGTCCATTGTTCCAAATACAAATTAAAGTACCCAAAATCCTTGAACAGAGAAAAACGCTAATCATGTGAGGGGTGTGATATGTCCAAAATATAAAAAGACCATCAGACCATATCAATAAACCAACAACATAGACCAGCATCGCTAGTTTTGAAGGCAGAGTGATAAACATTAATCATTTTTTTTTCACAAGAGAAAAAACGTTGTTTTGAATATATTATATGAAGTAAAACAATCCATGAAGTTATTACATTTTCACATCTGAAGATTGGAACCCAAATATCCATCCAGAAAAGTGGAAGTCCCACCCCAGACAATGATAGAAAAATACCCCATGTCACATACAGGGACATGATATAAAACCCAATAATGGTCCACATGGAGATTATCGACAAATCTGAGAAAGCATCCAAATATGCCCGAGGCATCTATAAGAAAGTGAAATAGCAGTATGTAGAATAGTAAAGCAACGGATAGAGTACTGACGTCCATTGTTCCAAATACAAATTAAAGTACCCAAAATCCTGCAATAGAGAAAAACGCTAATCATGTGAGGAGTGTGATATGTCCAAAATATAAAAAGACCATCAAACCATATCAATAAACCAGCAACATAGACCAGCATCGCTAGTTTTGAAGGCAGAGTGATAAACATTAATCATTTTTTTTTTCACAAGAGAAAAAACGTTTTTTTGAATATATTATATGAAGTAAAACAGTCCATGAAGTCATTACATTTTCACATCTGAAGATTGGAACCCAAATATCCATCCAGAAAAGTGGAAGTCCCACCCCAGACAGTGATAGAAAAATACCCCATGTCACATACGGCGACTTGATATAAAACCCAGTAACGGTCCACATGGAGATTATCGACAATCTGAGAAAGCATCCAAATATGCCCAAGGCATCTATAAGAAAGTGAAATAGCAGTATGTAGAATAGTAAAGCAACAGATAGAGTACGTACCGACGTCCATTGTTCCAAATACAAATTAAAGTACCCAAAATCCTTGAAGAGAGAAAAACGCTAATCATGTGAGGAGTGTGATATGTCCAAAATATAAAAAGACCATCAGACCATATCAATAAACCAGCAACATAGACCAGCATCGCTAGTTTTGAAGGCAGAGTGATAAACATTAATCATTTTTTTTTCACAAGAAAAAAAACGTTGTTTTGAATATATTATATGAAGTAAAATAGTCCATGAAGTCATTAAATTTTCACATCTGAAGATTGGAACCCAAATATCCATCCAGAAAAGTGGAAGTCCCACCCCAGACAATGATAGAAAAATACCCCATGTCACATACAGGGACATGATATAAAATCCAGTAACGGTCCACATGGAGATTATCGACAATCTGAGAAAGCATTCAAATATGCCCGAGGCATCTATAAGAAAGTGAAATAGTAGTATGTAGAACAGTAAAGCAACAGATAGAGCATTGTTCCAAATACAAATTAAAGTACCCAAAATCCTTGAACAGATCAAGAAAAACGTTAATCATGTGAGAATTCTAAGTAAATTTAATCTATTAACATTGCGAATAAAATTACACCGAAGTCAAAAACATTGCCTGGCCATACTCATGGCAAATTTGTCATCAAAAAATCAAAAAATTAAGAAGACTGCCCTCATACGGGGAAACCAGTCTTGAACGTTTAATTTACAAAATTCAAAAATATTACAAAGGTCCAGCACAGTAAAATAATCTAAAAGCAGCCCAATTAAGTGGGCTTGCTAAGCAAGAAAAACAAATTAACCAAACTACTCCTCCGGTGGTTCCTCCACGATTCGGCACCATCCTTCGGAAGGTCCAGGATCGCTAGGTGCTACCTCCACATGCATGCCATGGCTCCCCTCCTGAAGGCCCGAATGTTGGCCGGCTTTTTCCGAGCTCAGACCCACCGGACGGGTGCATTCTTCCTCTGTTTGGGCTTCCTCGCGGAAGACCACAGTGACTAAAGCCATGATTCGCGGGCGGTTGAGAGAGAAACTAAAGGAAAATTGCGCAGTGCGCGTCGTGGGAGAAGGTGAACTAGCGGTGGGGAAGCGAGGAGCAGGGGAATCCATACGGTGGCCAGATCCTACAAGCCGACCCCGCCCACTCCTATTATTTGGGATATCGACACACGTAATAATCATGGGCCGTAGGAAGTCGACTCTGTTGAGGGGGTGGAGGGAGCATGCGAGGGTTGACCTCTAGTGCTCCCCTCGCGGCAACGCATCCTTTGACGCACGCGAGGCATGGGTGCGGTCTCGAGCGCGATGGGCACGAGAGGAGACGGAGAAGCGAATTCCAATTTAACGAGAGGAACATAGACGGAGAACGGAGACCAAGAAATGCGGATATGCGCAAGGTCTAGGCTTAGCAGTTTGGTGGCCACTTCTCCTTATCGTCACGGTTAGCAGGCAGTCGCAATCGACGGCGGCTCGTACGAAAAACCATAGCTCGCCATTTTTGTCGGCCAGGCGCAATGCAATCAAGCCAGCCTTTGTCATAATTAATCTCGTCATTAATAATGAGAGCCGAATTTAGGATCATATTAGTGTGGGAATCGCTAAGAGGAGTGGAGGTCCGATCTTGAACATTGTTAAAAATTAATTAATGCGGATTTGATGTGAAAACTTAATTGAACAGCGTTAAATGTTAATGTGATTGATATGAAATCGCCATATCCATGTCCCATCGCCTTAAACGCCATCGAATGCACCCATAGCCGGGAGCAGGGAAAGTTTTTATTGAGGACACGTGGTAGAAATTGATTGGAGCGGATCTTTGTTTGGGCCGCTCGCGCAGTGGAAATCCGGACCCGAAAAATATTAGGGAGAATTTGATAAGAAATTCGCGTCACAACTCTCCCTCCGTACGCCAGCCCAACTTCGGACCCGAAAAATATTAGGGCGGAATTCATTTGGTTTTCGCGTCACAAAATTGGCTGACGTCAACAGGCTATTTTGGAATGCGAATTTGGTTTGAATTATGGTTTATCGCCGTTTGAAGTCCGGCAGACTCGACTTAAGAACAATTTTGTTTGATCCCATCTTATAAAATTTGTGTTGGTTTTCTTTGATAATACACATATTTATAATAAATCATGGGAATACCACACTAAACATGTGGAAAAGTTATATAAATTATTGAGAACAATCATTTTTATGTAAAAATATCCGAATGTGCTTTTGGGAAATAAGAATTCGAGTATTTGGTTCATATTGTTTTAAAGGAAGGAGTGAAGTTGGAGCCTCAAAAGATGCAAGCTATTACAAAATGACCTATTCCTAAGAAAATCAAGGTTCTTAGAAGATTTTTTAGACTTACATGATATTATTGATCATTTGTTAAGAATTATGCATGCATTTCAAGTTCACTCACATATCTCTTGAAGAAAATATCATTTATATGGAATGATGAGGCTACTTTGGCATTCTCTCTTTTAATGGATGCCATGTCTTCTACACCAACATCGGTTGCACCTAATTTTGGTAATACATTCATAGTAGAGTGTGAGGCACTAGGACAAGGAATTTACGTAACATTAACACAATAAGGGATATCATTGGCTTTTAAAAGCAAGGAATTCAAAGAAAATATTTGGTGAAATTCAAGGAATTCACTTTTGTTAATAGGTTTATGTCACACGATGATGCAAGGGCATTAGGCACTAGCCAGCAATGTAGGAGGTTTTTTCCACATGTTGTGGCTAGGAGGGTTCGAAAACATTTGAGTTGTAACAGCTAGGTTTCAATACCTCAGCTGACTGTATTACTTAGACTAGTTAGAGTTGTAGGAGTCGAACAGTTTCAGTTAGTTGAATTATTATAATTAGGACCTTTTGATTTAGAAACGGTCCTCTCGGAGGAACCGAAGAGCCATATGTTATGTATATAAATTGTAATTACTCGGATGAATAAAATTCTGGAGGGAAGGAGAGTAGAGAGGATTTATGCAATAAACCTCTGTGTGTGAGCAATTGTTTCCGGTTAAATGATTTCCAAGCTTAGTTGCCATTGAATTATCTCGAGCACTTTAATTGTGAATAATTATTTAGCTATTGTAATTGATTGAGTGCGATAATTCCATTCTTAAATGTTTGAATTCCCATAAATTGTTGGATAACCTGTGGCGACTCACGGCCCGAGGTCTATTTAGGGGAACAGGGTTGTGAAAAGCATTCGGAAATATGGCTCCCCAGCAATAAAGACAAAATTGTTGTTCTTTCGGAACACGACCTAAAGTTGGACGCAGGTTAACAAACAAAAGGATGGTGGAACTAGACTTGCAGGTAGTCGAAGCCCTCTACCAAAACCACGAGCGAGAATCACGAAAGCGGGTTGCCCATGTTACCAAGCTTTTGTGGGAGTAAGCCATTATTTCCTGTTACGAGCGATTCCATAGGGAATGTGACCCGTGGCCAGTGAACCCCGGAAGACACCATTTAACCCGCACCATTGCACGTTAAAGCCCAATGTTGGAGACGGAAGAAATTGCCAAGAGTCATTGATTTGGAGAAGAGGCCATCGGATGGTGGTTGCACGTTGAACTTTCTCGAAGGTTAACTAAGGTGTGCGGAGGATAGCCGAGGGTACGATACGAGTGTTTGATTGGTTATTGATATATATATAGGTGGGGACAGAGTATAATGAAATTTTTTTAATTAACGATTGGAGGATAATTAGCATAAGTACGGAGCGTGATTTTTGTAAGGGCTGGGTGGTGAAATATAGAGCCGAAAGTTCATTACAAGTTATTTATTTAAAAGAAACGTGGAGTATAAATACAAAGTGTTGAAAGTTAAACATTGGTTATAAGGCTTACGAGATAATATAAAGTGAGGAATATAAATTAAAGTCCAACCATTGTGGATAGTATTTATTTATCAATTCTACGAATTTGATAAATAAACCCGAAGAAGAAGTCAGTTAAGACTCGAAATTTGGAGAAAGAATGGGGTAAACCAAGGCAAAATGCGTGGAAAGCGATTGTGAACACACCGGCTCTCCTTGGGGTCCAATTTCATTTTTGCGTCACTGACAGTCTCTCTTCTGCGGCAACATTTACTTGTATTGAAGATCACTATTCTAGGAATAAGGAGTTATTTTCTTAAAAATAACCCTAGCCAAACATTGACAATGCATCAAGGATATATGCTTCATAAGCACATTTGTTCCTACTTCTAAATCATGTCTTGGAAGTGGTTGTTTTTAAAATTATTCACCGATTGGTTTCATACCAAAGTCTTTCACATTTCGGCATCCAATACATGAAAAAGATAATGATTTTAAAACAACATAAATATTTGAAATTTTGCCAAGAAGAATTGTGGCACACTTTGAATATGAATTTTGAAGTTAAGTGCATGATGTTGTATAGGATCAAATTATGTTTTAGTACGAATGTTTCACGAGAAACTTCTCAACATACTGCCACAACGATGAGATTAAATGACAATATTGCATCAACTATTTCCATAATAAAAGTGCACCTCGGCCATAAGACTAAACAACTACAAATGTTGTAGATCTAACAAGAGACCACACAATCAAATGTATTCCACAAGGCTAATATTTGTATGAAAAATGAAAAGAGTTTTCAACCAAAAATACCTTGAACGTATTCAATTAGATACACCAAACCATCGTAAAAGGAAAAACAACCTACTCCAAAAGGCAAGCGTTTGCCTCCTTTGACAAAATTTTGAGTTAGGAAACAAGGGCCTTTATTGTCTTGTCGTGCCTAATTAATTTGAACGGGGTTTGCACTGCTTTGCAACAACCTAAACAAAAAGGTTTCATTTCAAATTATTTTCCACAAATTTAAGATACAACCATTATCGAGTTTTGTATTTCTTAACAAGCTCATAAATTTTGACAAAAGAACCAAATTTTTAATACACGATAGCAATTTTTTCACTCCAAAAACGCATCTTAGACTCAATAAGCCCAACCCAAAACTAAAAACTGGCTTACCATAAGACCCTACAAAAATGAATAGATGATCTTAATCCGGTACTATTGACAAAAAGAGATTGCCTTTACACCCTCATATTAAACCATCTTTGACCCCAATTTTTATACAATTTTGAGTTATTGAAGGGAATAAGTTTGTTTTCAAATTATTGAAACTCTGTCTCATATCAAAAAATTTTATTTTCTGTGTTAGAGGAAGGGAGATTTATTCTCCATTCATTGTTTGGAAATTTCAATATTCCAACATGTACAAGAACAACAGTGTTGTGGTTCCATCCCAGCTAAATCATTTGTCTTTGCCTGACTTGCCTTACCAACTTGTCCCCAATATTTTCAGCTGGGGTCCTCATTCAGCAATAAAAAGGCCAAAACCATATCGTTGAGATACATTTTCATTACTTGTCAATAACAATAAAATTTGACTCGGCCATAACCCTTTCTTTTATTGTTGTGAAAATATTTATGCATTACTCTAATGTGGCTAGTCCATAGGCCAAGTAGACCCTTTGGGTAACAAATATGTTTCCTTTCACGTTTGAGTTTTCAAATTATGCCTACCAAATCTAAGACATTTAAGAACTAATACAACGTTAAAAGGAAACCGGAAGCACACTTCTACAAATTACCTCCTTAGCTACGCTCATGCCATCATTAAATATTTTCGGAGAACCATGCTTGCTCTACTAGACAACATTTTTCCCTTCGCCCAAGGGTGACTCCAACAAGATCGACGGTTTTCACATAACACGAAGATAAATTCATGACACTTTCGATAAGTGTGTGCAATTGAATGCCGGACCATATGCCAAAACAACGCTCCATGAAAAATTAAAATAACACATTAAAATCGAATATAAGTGGACAAGGAAAGATCCCACGCGGTGAAGTTTCACGTGCGGGTGACCTTCCTTTAAACATAATTTTTCTACGACATGCCGAATTTTTTTGTCAACAGAGCCATCCTTGTTGAAGTAAAGTGCTTTTGCATGAAAACTCTTGTATTAACTACCTTCTCTACTGTCACATAATCTCGAGTCCCTCTTACGCGAAAGCGATTAAGGGAAATGGGTGAAAAAAGCAAGAAAAGGGCAATTATGTATACATAATTATCAAACATTACACCCAACTTCTTCCCCTTTCCATTGTTACCCAATGAGGTAGATGTGGAAATTGTTGTCATACTACCCAAGCGGCCATCTTCTCTTATGCTAAATATAGAATTACAAGATCTTCATATTAGTATGAACCTTAAAAAACATGACTCCCATTGCTAAAGACCACTTTTAAGTTGTAACGAGGGCAAACTAAAAAACTATAGCAACTTTTGGCAACACGGAGCATTAAGGAAAACAGCAAAGAAAATACAACCACGATCCTAATTTTAATGAGACTGGAATATATATTTGCATTAATATAATAGAAATAAATCACGACTATATTAAGGCCGGCCGGAAACAATCTTTAACCGGTGTCTCTCGCGGCCTTAAGGTTGCCATGCTAGAGGTTGCATATTTTTAATTTAAATTCTTGACCTCTCATGCCCATACATGAATGCATCCAAATGGGAAATCTACATCAAATGCTCCTTTATATGTCCCCAAGCAGATTCCCACTACTACGAGAGCACCGGTATTGATGTGTCACCCCACACCATCCCACCACTAGAAACGGTGAAAAAAGGAAACCGAGAAACCTTCTGGAAATATCTCAAGATGACTATATGGGTGGTTCACTTATGAATCAACCAACCATTCATAACATGCTCACAGCAAATCCAAACCATGAGTATTATGTGACAATATTCAACGAAACCTTAAAGATAGGATTTACCGAAGCTATGTTAGAGAAACGTAAAATCTCATTGAAAATAGGTGAAATGTGGCACCACTCGAGAGATTGACATGTGCCAATTGGTACAAGTGGTAGAAAATTGGCATCCTCCAAACAACGAGGTGATGCGGGGAATGACATGAGGAAAAATATCAAAAAAAGCCCCAAATGCAGAGAACTAAAGCTCATCACCAACGTGAGATTGAAAACTTTACATGATGTAACCTATGAAATCGTAAATGGAGAAATCATCGTAAAAATAAAGTAACCTATGCAACAATAAAGTCGAGATTCATCCTGGGGTGATAATGGGAGAAATCATAATGAACGATAGGAAACATGCAGTGTTGCTTACAATCAAATAGATGAAAAAACACATACAAAAAACCTAGATAATAATCATGAACAAACTTACCTATTGAATTACGGCAATTTCCTTAAAGGAACTTACAAAATGTGACATTATGAACCTGGTCAAGCGCACAAGAGAAAAATATCGTGGACATAAATACATTTGACAAGTTGTATTGCTCATGATGCAAGAGGATTTTATTACTGCCTACTTAGTCAATCAAAATCCATCATTATCTATACAATAAATACAAATACAATTGATGTAGTATCTTTTACTCTAAGATTCATTCTTATGATAATGTTTAAAACATATGTTGAAAATGTCAAAACATACCTAAATAAGCTCCTCTTAGATTTCAAAAATTAATTTGTTAAGGTTGTGAACTTGGAACAAGCCTCCCACGATCACAAGCTTAGGTAGCAACTAAGTCAACAATGACTTTTTTGTTGCTGTTGGATCGAGAGGGTTTTCTCCGAATTAAATCGTTCAATAAATTATTCTCCACTAAACGGGGCCAACCACGTGAAGGGTGGAAGCTCTTATGCACCCTCTCCACATGCTCTCAATTCTCCAATACCCAATCTATATTTCATTTTTTTACTTTCATGAGCATTAAAAAAAAAATATTCAAGAACTAATAAAAAAATAATTCAACAAAAAGTACGCGAGGAAACATTACAGTGTGCTTGACATAAAAATAGTATGATAAATGAGTTTTCTATATACTTGTAACGTTTAAGTATGGTAACGTTTGTCTTATAATAATACAATATTTTACATTGTCAAATTTTCTTTTTTCTTTTCCTATTTTAAAGCTCCTAATTGCATCATCAATATCATCGTGCTACTCTGTTGGTACCTTTCGACCCCGCCTTTCTTCTTTGACCTAGTTGCGTATTCACGATGTACGAGCTCATCTGGTAGCGAGGCATCGCCTGAAAACAAATAATATTAAATTTTAATTGTCGGATTTTTAAATATGTTGAACTAGTTCGAGGTAATATTAATAAAAAGAATTGCAATGAGATTATTTGCAATTTCGATTGTCGCGACCTAGTTGCGTTGTCACGATGTTTGGTCTCATCCGATGACGGGGCATCGCCTACAAAAACATATAATATTAAATTTTCATTTTCATTTTTAAAAATATTGAACTAGTTCGGTAATATTAATAAAAAATTTGCAATGTTATTGCAATTGCACCGGTTTTCGTCGACCTAGTTGTGTTGTCCACCTGATGTTTGGTCTCGTCCGGTGATGAGGCATCGCCTACAAAAACGAGATAATATTAAATTTTCATTTTTCATTTTTTAAATATCATTGAACTAGTTCGGTAATATTAATAAAAAAAATTTGCAATGATATTATTTACACAATTGCCGCGATTTGTCGCGCTAATTGTGTTGTCACGATGTACGGTCTCATCCGGTGATGAGGCATCGCCTACAAAGAAACGAGATAATATTAAATTTTAATTGTCGGTTTTAAATATCATTGAACTAGTTAGGTAATATTAATAAAAAAAAATTGCAATGAGATTATTTTACAGGTGCACCGGTGTTCGGCGCGACTGGTTGCATTGTCATGATGTACGGTCTCATCCGGTGATGGGGCATTGCACAAAAACAGATAATATTAAATTTTAGTTTCGGTTTTAAATATCATTGAACTAGTTCGGTAATGTTAATAAAAAGAATTGCAGTAGGATTGTTACACCGAATTGCACCGAGTTGTAAGCGAATTGAGGCCCCATTTGCTGTCTTCCTCTCTGCGTGAAATGAATCCTCGAGAAAAAATTCTTTGTCATTTAAACAAAAAAATGTTATAAAAACAACTTCATCGAAGTATAATTAGAAAAAATTATAAGTGGAAATTAGTCGTCACGGCCCTCACGATAAGCGGCATTGTGTTTCGGTCCCCACTACAATGATCGGGTTGCACGTGAGGATCATCTGCATGCAGCTCTGGCGGGTTATTTGCCTCGTTGGTAGTCTTGCTCTTTGATTTAAACAAAGTTGTTAGACATTAAATTTATGGATGAAAACAAAAATATTGAAAGGTTAATGTTTTACCTTATCAAGCATTACGGATCTTGGGACTTTGCCCCAGGTCTGCCGACGTTCAGCTATAGCTTGATAGCCGAAATGAAGCGATATTTTTATCTTCCTTGTAGTTTTTTGTTAAAGTCATCACCCTACATTACATATGATTGTGTATTTTTAATCATATTTGATAGGATTACAAAAACGTTGGAGCGATACAATTAATTATAAGATGTTTAGCTACTTAATTACAGTTACTTCTGACTAATTTCAAGTAGCCGCCTTGGCCTATCTTGTGATGGCCCTTTTCTCAATCCTAGCTTTGGTTGCCTTTGAGTGTCGGGAAACCTAGCATCAAAATATTGAAGTCGAGATATGGCGTAGCACACTTTTATTTTATACATAAAAGAAAATTAAAGCTATTGAATTAAAGTTGTAATTTACCTTGCGGGTCTAGTTGGCATTTTCCTTCTTTCTTTGCCCTTTTCTCACTAAGTAATTGATGAGTGCTCTCCACTCACTCTGGCTTGTGAGAGGATGCTCATATCTAGGGTTAAGTGCAATTGCATCCTATAGGTGTCCATGGTATATTTCAAATATTTGTAGCTACAGAGCCACATTTGTTATGTCCGTCTGCCCAGGCCAAAGGGGAGCTTCTAGATAATCTAGAAGTTCTTTTTTCGGAGTTGATCCCAGAATTCCACCCTGAACGTATGGTTGAACCCAAACTTGCAACGCATAGCTCTCGAGAATCCTATAGAACTCATTGTTTCTTGCATAGAATAAAACAAAAAAAGAAGATATTATCATTAATTTAAAAATAAAAATCATGATAAATATGTTTTAGATAAAGTACATGAAATAGTTAAAAAATATTAAAATTTACCTTGGAGTTGTACATGTGCATAGGGACACCCTCATCGTTCACCAACAACGTGCCATTAATGGTCACATAGGCCACGACACGTGTAGCTCTAGGAAATGCGATAATGTAGTTGGCCATATCGGCCTCATCATTTCCAACATGTTGTTGAGTTGAGTTTTGGGTGTACGCTTGGGTAGGGTGTGTTTCTTGGTGGCACACAAAAAGGTAGAAGGTGTACGAGAGGGTTTTTGGGCAATCTCTTGCCCTTGTGTCTATTACCACCAACACGGGTTCGAGAAAATGCGGAGAAAATTCTACATACAAAAGAACATTTTGTTAGTTTAGTCAATGTAAAAAATTAAAAATCAAACTATCACAATTCATCTCTCATACGAGAACAAAAAAAATATCCTTTTGAATTTTTATTATTACGATATCTTTCTAGGTTTGCCTCATAGATTTTGTATCCTCTCTTCTATTTTAGGTGTTTGAGGTGCGTCTATCGAAAGTATTAAATTCCGACCTTGCATCTCGTGCCTTTTTTTGCAACAAGAACAACTTGGAGATGGGGATGAAGAAAGTTATTCCTCAAGAATCATCGGGCATACCATGGCTAGGTGTACGCATATTTGAACAAAATTAATATTATTTCAATTATGTAAATAACTAAAATACCTGAAGATAGAGAAATGGTGGCACTTTACATGTTCTTTCTTTGGCCTCTTTCCGCAATCATCCGTCCTCGAGTTGTTCTGCCTGCTGCTACGGTCATTCTACCACATTGAAATAAAACTTAATTGAACATCGTTGAATGTTAATGCGATTGATATGAAATCACCATATCCATGTCCCATCGCCTTAAACGCCATTGAATGCAAGCTATGCAGTGGGAGCGAGGGGAAAGTTTTGTGAGGACATGTTACAGTGATTGGAGCGGATCTTTGTTTGGGCCGGTCGTACGGTCGTCTGGACCCGAAAAATATTAGGGCGAATTTGAAAAAGAAATTCGCATCACAACCCCTTTCTCCCTCCTACGCCGGCCCAACTTCGAACCCGAAAAGATTAGGGTGGAATTCATTTGGTTTTCGCGTCACTAAATTGGCCAATGTTTAGCGAGAGGGCTATTTTGGAACGCGAATTTGGTTTGAATTATGGTTTATCGTCGTTTGAAGTCGACGGGCTCGACTTAAGAACAATTTTGTTTGATCACATCTTATAAAATTTGTGTTGGTTTTCTTTGATAGTACACATATTTATAATAAATCATGGGAATACCACACTAAACATGTGGAAAAGTTATATAAATAATTATTGAGAACAATCATTTTTATGTAAAAATATCCAAATGTGCTTTTTTGGGAAATAAATTTTGAGTATTTGGTTCATATTGTTTTAAAGGGAAGGAGTGAAGTTGGAGCCTCAAAAGATGCAAGCTATTACAAAATAACCTATTCCTAAGAAAATCAAGGTTCTTAGAAGATTTTTTTTAAAATTAAATGATATTATCGATCATTTGTTAATAATTATGCATGCATTTCAATTCCACTCACATATCTCTTGAAAAATATCATTTATGGAATGATGAGGCTACTTTGGCATTCTCTCTTTTGATGGATGCCATGTTGTCTACACCAACATCGGTTGCACCTAATTTTTGGTAAAACATTCATAGTAGAGTGTGAGGCACTAGGACAAGGAATTTACGTAACATTAACACAATAAGGGATATCATTAGCTTTAAAAGAAAGAATTCACTTTTGTTAATAGGTTTATGTCACATGATGATGTGGGGAGTGGGCACTAGCCGGTAATGTAGGAGGTTTTTGTCCACATGTTGTGGCTAGGAGGGTTCGAAAACATTTGAGTTGTAACGGCTAGGTGTCGATACCTCGTGCATTTTGTATTACTTAGACTAGTTAGAGTTGTAGGAGTGAATCGAGTTTTCGATTAGTTGAATTATTATAATTAGACCTTTTGATTTCTAGAACGGTCCTCTCGGAAGGCAGAAAGAGCCATATGTTATGTATATAAATTGTAATTACTCGGATGAATAAAATTACGAGAGGGAAGAGGAGAGTAGAGAGGGGGATTTATGCAATAAACCTACGTGTGTGAACAATTGTTTCCGGTTAAATGATTTCAAGCTTAGTTGCCATTGAATTATCTCGAGAAGCTGCTAATTGTGAATAATTGTTGCTTGTGAGGTGATTGGGTGCGGTAATTCCATTCTTGTCTTTGAATTCCCATAAATTGTTGGATAGCCTGTGAACTCACCCCACGAGAAGGCGAGGGTCTGTTAGAGAACCGGGGTTGTGAAAACATTCAAATATAAAAAATGCGAAAGCAATAAAGAAATAATTGTTGTTCTTTCGGAACACGACCTAAGGATTGGACATGAGTTAACAAACAAAAGGATAGTGGAACTAGACTTGCACCCGAAGTAGTCGAAACCCTCTACGAAAACCACGACGAGAATCACGAAAAGCGGGTTGCCCATATTGCACGCTTTTTGTGGAGTAAAACGGTATTTCCCTATTCACGAGCGATTCCATAGGGAATGTGACACGTGGCGAAGTGAACCGGAGATACCATTTTAACAACCCGCACCATTGCACGTTAAAGCCCAATGTTGGAAGCCGAGAGAAATTGCCAAGAGTCATTGATTTGGAGAAGGGCCATCGGATGGTGGTTGCATTGAACTTTCTCGAAGGTTAACTAAGGTGTGCGGAGGATAGCCGAGAATGCAGTACGAAAAGGTGTTTGATTGGTTATTGATATATATATAGGTGGGACGAGTATAATGAAATTTTTAATTAAACGATTGGAGGATAATTAGCATAAGTACGGTATTGATTTTTGTAAGGGTTTGGGTGGTGAAATATAGGGCCCGAAAGTTCATTACAAGTTATTTATTTAAAAGAAACGTGGAGTATAAATACAAAGGTGTTGAAAGTTAAACATTGGTTATAAGGCTTGCGAGATAATATAAAGTCGGGAATATAAATTAAAGTCCAGCCATTGTGGATAGTATTTATTTATCAAATTCTACGAATTTGATAAATAAATGTGAAAAGAAGAAGTCAATTAAGACTCGAGGTGGAGGAAAAGAATGGGGTAAACCAAGGAAAAATGCGCCAGAGCGATTGTAGACACACAGCTCTCCTTGGGGGTCCAATTTCATTTTTTGCGTCACCACGATGATCTCTCTTCTCGGCATTTACTTGTATTGAAGATCACTATTCTAGGAATAAGGAGTTATTTTCTCCAAAAATAACCCTAGCCAAGCTGATAATGATGCATCGAGGATATGCATGCATGCTTCCATAAGCACATTTGTTCTGCTTAAATCATGTCTTGAAGTGGTTGTTTTCTGGAAATTATTCACCGAGTTGGTTTCATACCAAAGTCTTTTTCACATTTTCAGCATCCAATACATGAAAAAGATAATGGTTTAAAACAACATAAATATTTGAAATTTTGCAAGAATTGTACGGCACACTTTGAATATGAATTTTGAGGATTAAGTGCATGATGTTGTATAGGATCAAGTGTCATTGAATACCAAATGTTTCACGAAACTTCTCAACATGCTACTGGAGGTAAAAAGTTAAATGACAATATTGCATCAACTATTTCATAATAAAAGTGCACCTCGGCCATAAGACTAAACAACTACAAATGTTGTGAATCTAACAAGACCACACAATCAAATGTATTCCATAAGGCTAATCTTTTGTATGAAAAATGAAAAGGAGTTTTCAGCAAAAAATACCTTGACAACTAATTCAATTAGATACACCAAACCATCAGCAAAAGGAAAAACAACCTACTCAAAAGGCAAGCGTTTACCTCCTTTGACAAAATTTTGAGTTCGAAACAAGGGCCTTTATTGTCTTGTCAATGCCCCTAGTAATTTGAACGGGGTTTGCCTATTTGCAACAACCTAAGCAAAAAGGTTTCATTTCAAATTATTTTCCACAAATTTAAGATACAACCATTGTCGGTTTGTGTTCTTAACAAGCTCATAAATTTTGACAAAAGAACCAGAATTTTTAATACACGATAGCAATTTTCCTCAAAAACTATCTTAGACTCAATAATGACAAAAAACTAAAAAACCAAACACCATAAGACCCTACAAAAATGAGTAGATGATCTTAATCCGGTACTATTGTGAAAAGTTACCTTTACACCCTCACTTATTAAACCACCAATGTTTGTTGAATTTTAACTACAATTTGAGTTATTGAAGGGAATAGAAGTTTGTTTTCAAATTATTGAAACTACATCTCATGTCGAAAATTTTTATTTTCTGTGTTAGAGGAAGGAGATTTATTCTCCATTCATTGTTTGGAATTTTCAATATTCCAACATGTACAAGAACAACGGATGTTTATTGGTTCCATCCCCGACTAAATCATTTGTCTTTGCCACAACTTGCCTTACCAACTTGTCCCCAATATTTTCAAGCTTGGGTCCTCTAATTCAACCAATAAAAAGGCAAAACCATATCGTTGAGATACATTTCATTACTGTATCCAATATGATAAAAATTTGACTCGGCCCATAGCACTTTTTCCTTTTATTGTTGTGAAAAGATTTATGCATTATCTAATGTGGCTAGTCCATAGGCCAAGTAGACCTTCAGGTAACAAATATGTTTCCTTTCACGTTTGAGTTTTCAAATTATACCCTGCAAATCTAAGACATTTAAGAGGGGGAACTAATACAACGTTAAAAAGGAAACCGAGCACACTTCTACAAATTACCTCCTTAGCCTCTTTGTCAGCCACCATCATTAAATATTTTCGGAGAACCATGCTTGCTCTCTAAGACAACATTTTCCCTTCGCCCCAAGGGTGACTCCAACAAGATCGGCCAGTTTTTTCTGCTTTGCAAGATAAATTCACAATGCTTTCGGTAAGTGTGCAGTTAGATACCCGAGACCATATGCCAAAACAACGCTCCATGAAAAATTAAAATAACACATTAAAATCGAATATAAGTGGACAAGGAAAGATCCACCGCGGTGAGATTTCACGTGCGGTGACCTTCCTTTAAACATAATTTTTTCTGCGACTGCAATTTTTGTCTTTGAGCCATCCTTGTTGAAGTAAAATTGCTTTTGCATAGCTCTTGTATTAACTACCTTCTCTCTGTCACGTAATCTCGAGTCCCTCTTGCTTGAGCAATTAAAGGAAATGGGTAGAAAAGCTGAAAGAAAGACAATTTATGTATACCATAATTATCAAACATTGCACCCAACTTCTTCCCCTTTCATTGTTACCCAGTGAGGTAGATGTGGAAATTGTTGTCATACTACCCAAAGCGGTATCTTCTCTTATGCTAAATATAGAATTACAAGATCTTCATATTAGTATGAACCTTAAAAAACATGACTCCCATTGCTAAAGACCACTTTTAAGTTGTAACGAAACTAAAAAACTATACGCAACTTTTGGCAACTTAAGGAGGCATTAGAGAGAAACGACCAAAGAGAAATACAACCCGATCCTAATTTTAATGAAACCCGGAATATATATTTGCATTAATATAATAGAAATAAATCACGACTATATTAAGACGGCCACAAAACAATCTTTAACCGGTGTCTCTCGCGGCCTTAAAGAGTTTGCCATCTTAGAGGTTGCATATTTTTAATTTAAATTCTTGACCTCTAAAGCTAACACATCTATGAATGCATCCAATAGGAAATCTACATCAAATGCTCCCTTTATATCCCCAAAAACGAATTCCCTACTACAAGAGCACCGGTATTGATGTATCACCCCACACCATCCCACCCACTAGAAACGGTGAAAAAGAAACCGAAACCTTAAAATATCTCAAAGATGACTATATGGAGTGGTTCTTATGAATCAACCAACCATTCATAACATGCTACATCAATCCAAACCATGAGTATTATGTGACAATATTCAAGCAAGCAACCTTTGAATCGGATTTAGAAGCTATGTTAAATAGTAAAATCTCATTGAAAATAGGTGAAATGTGGCACCACTCGAGAAGTTGACATGTGCCCATTGGTACAAGTGGTAGAAAATTGGCATGCTCAAACAACGAGGTGATGCGGGGAATGACATGAGAGAAAATATCAAAAAGCCCCAAATGCGGGAGAACTAAACTCATCACCAACGTAGAGATTGAAAACTTTACATGATGTAACCTATGAAATCGTAAATGGAGAAATCATCGTAAAAATAAAGTAACCTGTACGACGATAAGTCGGATTCATCCTGGGGTGGTAATGGGAGAAATCATAATGAACAATAGGAAACATGCGGTGTTGCTTACAATCAAATAGATGAAAAAACACATACAAAAAACCTAGATAATAATCATGAACAAGCTTACTATTGAATTAGAAGTAGCAAAGGAACTTGCAAAATGTGACATTATGAACACGGTCGAGCGCACGAGAAAAATATCGTGGACACTTGACCCTGGTTGACAAGTTGTATTGCTCATGATGCGAAAGTTTGTACACGCTTTGCTCAAGTCAATCAAAATCCATCATTATCTATACAATAAATACAAGTAATTGATGTAGTATCTTTTACTCTAAGATTCATTCTTATGATAATGTTAGAACATATGTTGAAAATGTCAAAACATACCTAAATAAGCTCCTCTTCGTTTCAAAGAACAATTTATTGGAGTTGCATGAACTTGGAACAAACCTCCCACGATGCGAAGAAGTAGCAACTAAGTCAACAATGACTTTTTTTGTTGCTACGGCCCGGATCGAGGAGGGTTTTCTCAAATTAAATCGCTCCAATAAATTATTCTCTAAACGGGGGCCAACCACGTGAAGGTGGAAGCTCTTATGCACCCCCCCCTCTCACATCACTCTCAGTTCTCCAATACCCAATCTATATTTCATTTTTACTTTCATGAGCATTAAAAAAAATATTCAAGAGCTAATAAAAAATAATTCAACAAAAAGTACGCGAGGAAACATTACGATTAATACTTGACATAAAAATAGTATGATAAATGAGTTTTCTATATAACGCAAAAACGTTCCAAGTATGGTAACGTTTGTCTTATAATAATACAATATTTTACATTGTCAAATTTTCTTTTTCTTCCTATTTTTCGCTCTAATTGCATCATCAATATCATCGTGCTGCTCTGTTTCGTGCCTTTCGACTGGCAACTGCGACCTAGTTGCGTATTCACGATATACGGGCTCATCTAGTGACGAGGCATCGCCTAAAAAAACAAATAATATTAAATTTTTAATTGTCGATTTTTAAATATCATTGAACTAGTTCGGTAATATTAATAAAAAGAATTACGGTAAGTTATTTACAGTGCACCCGGTTATCGCCGTGACCTAATTGCGTTGTCATGATGTACGGTCTCATCCGGTGACGGGGCACTCGCCTACAAAAATAGATAGTATGAAATTTTAATTGTCATTTTTTAAATATCATTGAACTAGTTCGGTAATATTAATAAAAAGAATTGCAATGAGATTATTTACAGTGCACCGATTGTCGCCGTGACCTAGTTGCGTTGTCACGATGTTTGATACCATCCTGGGTGACAGAACGCCGCCTACAAAAAACATATAATATTAAATTTTCATTTTCATTTTTTAAATATCATTGAACTAGTTCGGTAATATTAATAATTTGCAATGATATTATTTGCAATTTTGCAGTTTTTCGTATTTGACCTAGTTGTGTTGTCACGATGTCTGGTCTCATCCGGTGATGGGGCATCGCCTACAAAAAGCAGAATATTAAATTTTGATTTAATGGGTTTTTTAAATATCATTAGATTGGGTAATATTAATAAAAAAATTGCAATGAGATTATTTACAGTGCACCGGTGTTCGCGCCCATCCCACGACCCTAGTTGCGTTGTCATGATGTACGGTCTCATCGGTGATGGGGCATTTTCTCTAATAGAATAATATTAAATTTTAATTTTCAGTTTTTAAATATCATTGAACTAGTTCGGTAATGTTAATAAAAAATTGCAATGAGATTATTTACGGTACACCGATTGTCGGCAGATTGAGGCCATTTGCCTGTCTTCCTCTGCGGTGGTAAGATCCTCGAGGGAAAAATTCTTTGTCATTTAAACAAAAAACGTTATAAGGACAACCATCGAAGTATAATTAGAAAAAATTATAAGTGGAAATTAATTACCGTCACGGCCCTCATGATAGCGACATTGTCGGCACAGTCCCCACTACAATGATCGAGGTTGCACGTGAGGATCATCTACACCCGGCTCTAAAAAGCTGGGTTATTTGCCTCGTTGGTAGTCTTGCTCCCCGATTTAAACAAAGTTGTTAGACATTAAATTTATGGATGAAAACAAAAATATTGAAGAAAGGTTAATGCCTTATCAAGCATTACGGATCTTGGGACACCTTGCAAGGTCTGCGACGTTCAATTATAGCTTGATAAGCAAAATGGAAAGCGATATTTTTATCTTCCCTCTGTAGTTTTTTGAAGTCATCACCCTACATTACATATGATTGTGTATTTTTAATCATATTTGATAGGATTACAAAAACGTTGGAAGGCGATACAATTAATTATAAGATGTGTAGCTACTTAATTACAATTCTTACGACTAATTTCAAGTAGCCTTGGCTATCTTGTGATGGCCACTTTTTCTCAATCCTAGCTTTGGTTGCCTTTGAGGTGTCGGGAAACCTAGCATCAAAATATTGAAGTCGGATATGAGCGTAGCACACTTTTATTTTATACATAAAGAAAATTAAAGCTATTGAATTAAAGTTGTAATTACCTTGCGGGTCCGGTTGGCATTTTTTCCTTCTTTCTTTGCCCTTTTCTCTTTTCCGTCATTGATGAGTGCTCTCCACTCACTCTAAAGCCTTGAGAGGATGCTCATATCTGAGGTTAAATTGCAATTGCATCCTATAGGTGTCCATGGTATATTTCAAATATTTGTCGGCTACCGAGCCCATATTGTTGTTATGTCGAATGTAGACCCCAAAAAGGGAACCACAGATAATCTGGGGATTCTTTTTTCGATTTGGAATTACGGGAATTCACACGAACGTATGGTTGGGCCAAAACTTACCAACGCATAGCTCTCCAGAATCTATAGAACTCATTGTTTCTTGCATAGAATAAAACAAAAAAAAGAAGATATTATCATTAATTTAAAAATAAAATGTGATAAATATGTTTTAGATAAAGTACATGAAATAGTTAAAATGTTAAAATTTACCTTGGAGTTGTACATACTTTATAGGACACCCTCATCGTTCACCAACAACGTGCCATTAATGGTCCACCAGCCAAGTCGGCACGTGTAGCTCTGGAAATGCGGTAATGTAGTTGGCCATATCGACGCCTCATCATTTCCAACATGTTGGCGGCGATTGGTGGGTGTACGCTTGGGTAGGGTGTGTTTTCTTGGGCGGCACCTAAGGAAGTAGAAGGTGTACGAGAGGGTTTTTGGGCAATCTCTTGCCCTTGTGTCCTACCACCAACACCGGGTTCAGAAAATGCCGAGAAAATTCTACATACAAGGCATTTTGTTAGTTTAGTCGATGTAAATTAAAATCAAGCTATCACAATTCATCTCATACGAGAACAAAAAAAATATCCTTTTGAATTTTTATTATTTTGATATCTTTCTAGGCACCCTCATAAGATTTTGTATCCTCTCTTCTATTTTAGGTGTTTGAGGTGCGTGTCAAAAATCAACAAATTAAAACCTTGCATCTCGTGCCTTTTTGCAACAAGAACAACGGAGATAGGGATGAAGAAAGTTATTCCTCGAAAAGGGGAATCATCGGGCATACCATGGCTAGGTGTACGCATATTTGAACAAAATTAATATTATTTCAATTATGTAAATAACTAAAATACACGAAGAATGGAAAATGAAGTGGCACTTTACATGTTCTTTCATGGCCTCTTTTCACTTGATGTCCGGAAGTCTCGGGGGTTGTTCATACCTTTAACTCACGATCATTCTACCACATTTGAAATAAAACTTAATTGAACATCGTTGAATGTTAATGCGATTGATATGAAATCACCATATCCATGTCCCATCGCCTTAAACGCCATTGAATACGAAACTGCAGTGGAAGCGAGGGGAAAGTTTTATTGAGGACATGTTACGAGAAATTGATTGGGAGCGGATCTTTGTTTGGGCAGTCGTGCGGTCGTCTGGACCCGAAAAATATTAGGGCGAATTTGAAAAGAAATTCGCATCACAACTCTCCCTCCTACGCCATCCCAGCCGAACCGAAAAAAGATTAGGTGGAATTCATTTGGTTTTCGCGTCACTAAATTGGCCGATGACTGGGCTATTTTGGGCAACGAATTTGGTTGAATTATGGTTTATCGTCGTTTGAAGTCAGAAATAGACTCAAACTTAGAACAATTTGTTTGATCACATCTTATAAAATTTTGTGTTAGGTTTTCTTTGATAGTACACATATTTATAATAAATCATGGGAATACCACACTAAACATGTGGAAAAGTTATATAAATAATTATGAGAACAATCATTTTTATGTAAAAATATTGCGTGTGCTTTTGAAAATAAGAATTTGAGTATTTGGTTCATATTGTTTTAAAGGAAGGAGTGAAGTTGGAGCCTCAAAAGATGCAAGCTATTACAAAATAACCTGACTAAGAAAATCAAGGTTCTTAGAAGATTTTTAGAATTAAATGATATTATCGATCATTTGTTAATAATTATGCATGCATTTCAATTCCACTCACATGTCTTGAAGAAAATATCATTTATATGGAATGATGAGGCTACTTTAGCATTCTCTCTTTCAATGGATGTATATTGTCTACACCAACATCGGTTGCACCTAATTTTGGTAAAACATTCATAGTAGAGTGTGAGGCACTAGGACGAGGAATTTACGTAACATTAACACAATAAGGGATATCATTGGCTTTAAAAGAAAAGGGAATTCACTTTTGTTAATAGGTTTTATATTATGATGATGTGGGGTAGGCACTAGCCGGTAATGTAGGAGGTTTTGTCCACATGTTGTGGCTAGGAGGGTTCGAAACATTGAGTTATATGACTAGGTGTCGATACCTCGGTAGGCGTATTACTTAGACTAGTTAGAGTTGTAGGGGTAAATCGATTTTCGATTGGTTAAGTTATTATAATTAGACCTTTTGATTTCTAGAACGGTCCTCTCGGAAGGTAGAAAGAGCCATATGTTATGTATATAAATTGTAATTATGGGATGAATAGGTACGGAGAAGGAGAGTAGAGGTTGTACGATAAACCTCTGTGTGTGAACAATTGTTTCCGATTTAAATGATTTCCAAGCTTAGTTGCCATTGAATTATCTCGAACTGCTAATTTTGAAGAATTGTTTAACTGTGAGGCGATTGGGTACTGATAATTCCATTCTTCTGTCTTTGAATTCCCGTAAATTGTTGGATAACCCTGTGAACTCACCCCACCCGAAGGCGAGGTCTGTGTAGAGAACCGGGGTCGTGAAAATTGTTCAAATATAAAAATCCCGCTTAATAAAGAGACAAAATTGTTGTGCTTTCGGAACCTGACCCGAGGATTGGACATGAGTTAACAAACAAAAGGATAGTGGAACCAGACTTGCACCCGTGGTCAAGCCCTCTACCAAAACCACGAGCGGAATCACAAAAGCGGGTTGCCCATATCGCACCGCTTTTGCGGAGTAGGCGGTATTTCCTATTCACGAGCGATTCCATAGGGAATGTGACACGTGGCGAAGTGACCCCGGAAAACAACCGTTTAACCCACGCCATCGCACGTTAAAGCCCGATGTTGGAAGCCGAGCGAAATTTCCAAGAGTCGTTGATTTGGAGAAGGGCCATCGGACGGTGGTCGCACGTTGAACTTGCCCGGAGGTTAACTAAGGTGTGCGGAGGATAGCCAGGTACGATACGAGTGTTTGATTGGTTATTGATATATATATAGGTGGGGCCGGAGTATAATGAAATTGTTTAATTAAACGATTGGCGGATAATTAGCATAAGTCTGGAGCGTGATTGTTGTAAGGCTGGGTGGTGAAATATAGAGCCGAAAGTTCATTAAAAGTTATTTATTTAAAAAGAAACGTGGAGTATAAATACAAAGTGTTGAAAGTTAAACATTGGTTATAAGGCTTGGAGATAATATAAAGTCGGGAATATAAATTAAAGTCCAACCATTGTGGATAGCATTTATTTATAAAATTCTAGGAATTTCTACGAATTTGATAAATAAACCCGAAGAAAGAAGAAGTCAATTAAGACTCGGGCTGGAGGAAAAGAATGGGGTAAACCAAGGGAAAATGCTGACAGAGCGATTGTAGACACACCGGCTCTCCTTAGGGGTCCAATTTCAGTTTTGTTGCGTCACACGATGATCTCTCTTCTCTGGCATTTACTTGTATTGAAGATCACTATTCTAGGAATAAGGAGTTATTTTCTCCAAAAATAACCCTAGCCAAACATTGACAATGCATCAAGGATATCTGTCTATGCTTCATAAGTACATATGTTCTACTTCTAAATCATGTCTTGGAAGTGGTTGTTTTGCTGGAAATTATTCACCAGTTGGTTTCATACCAAAGTCTTTTCACATTTTCAGCATCCAATACATGAAAAAGATAATGGTTTAAAACAACATAAATATTTGAAATTTTGCAAGAATTGTCTGGCACACTTTGAATATGAATTTTGAAGTCAAGTGCATGATGCTGTATAGGATCAAGTGTCATTTTGAATACCAAATGTTTTACAAGAAACTTCTCAACATGCTACCCTGCAATAAGGATTAAATGACAATATTGCATCAACTATTTCCATAATAAAAGTGCACCTCGGCCATAAGACTAAACAACTACAAATGTTGTAGATCTAACAAGACCACACAATCAAATGTATTCCACAAGGCCAATACTGTATGAAAAATGAAAAGGAGTTTTCAGCCAAAAATACCTTAGGCAATTAATTCAATTAGATACACCAAACCATCAGCAAAAAGGAAAACCAGCCTACTCAAAAGGCAAGCGTTTACCTCCTTTGACAAAATTTTGAGTTCCAAAACAAGGGCCTTTATTGTCTTGTCAATGCCCCTAGTAATTTGAACGGGGTTTGCACCTGCTGCAACAACCTAAACAAAAAGGTTTCATTTCAAATTATTTTCCACAAATTTAAGATACAACCATTGTCAATTTTGTATTTCTTAACAAGCTCATAAATTTTGACAAAAGAACCAAATTTTTTTAATACCTGATAGCAATTTTTTCACTCAAAAACTATCTTAGACTCAATAAGCCCAACCCAAAACTAAAAAACCAAACACCATAAGACCCTACAAAAATGAATAGATGATCTTAATCCAGTACTATTGACAAAAAGTTACCTTTACCCCCTCACTTATTAAACCCTGTGCTGTTGAATTTTAACTACAATTTTGAGTTATTGAAGGGAATAGAAGTTTGTTTTCAAAGTATTGAAACTCTGTCTCCTATCAAAGAATTTTTTATTTTCTCTGTGTTAAAAGAAGGGAGATTTATTCTCCATTCATTGTTCTGGAATTTTTCAATATTCCAACATGTTCAAGAACAACAGATGTTGTGGTTCCATCCCTAGCTAAATCATTTGTCTTTGCCACAACTTGCCTTACCAACTTGGCCCCAATATTTTCAACTAGGTCCTCTAATTCAACCAATAAAAAGGCCAAAACCATAGCATTGAGATACATTTCATTACACTGTCAATAACAATAAAATTTGACTCGGCCATAACCCTTTCCTTTTATTGTTGTGAAAAGATTTATGCATTACTCTAATGTGGCTAGTCCATAGGCCAAGTAGACCACTGGGTAACAAATATGTTTCCTTTCACCTTTGAGTTTTCAAATTATGCCTACCAAATCTAAGACATTTAAGAGGGGAACTAATACAACGTTAAAAAGAAAACCAGAGCACACATCTACAAATTACCTCCTTAGCTACTGTCACACCATCATTAACTATTTTCGGAGAACCATGCTTGCTCTCTAAGACAACATTTTTCCCTTCGCCCCAAGGGTGACTCCAACAAGATCAGCAAGTTTGTTCACACCGCCTGCAAGACAAATTGACAATGCTTTCAGTAAGTGTGCGATTGAATGCCAGACCATATGCCAAAACAACCCTCCATGAAAAATTAAAATAACACATTAAAATCGAATATAAGTGGACAAGGAAAGATCCACCGCGGTGAAGTTTCACGTGCAGGTGACCTTCCTTTAAACATAATTTTTTCTCTGACCTGCAATTTTTTTGTCACTGAGCCATCCTTGTTGAAGTACAACTCCTTTTCCATAGCTCTTGTATTAACTACCTTCTCTCTGGCGCGTAATCTCAGAGTCCCTCTTCTTCTTGAGCAATTAAAGGAAATGGGTGAAAAAACTGAAAGAGAAGACAATTGTCTGCCATAATTATCAAACATTGCACCCAACTTCTTCCCCTTTCCATTGTTACCCAATGAGGTAGATGTGGCAATTGTTGTCATACTACCCAAAGCAGAGGCCATCTTCTCTTATGCTAAATATAGAATTACAAGATCTTCATATTAGTATGAACCTTAAAAAACATGACTCCCATTGCTAAAAACCACTTTTAAGTTGTAACAGGAAAACTAAAAAACTATCGCAACTTTTGGCAACTTCTGGAGCATTAAGAGAGAAACAACCAAAGAGAAATACAACCACAATCCTCATTTTAATGAGACCGGACTATATATTTGCATTAAGATAATAGAAAGAAATCACGACTATATTAAGGCCAGTACAAAACAATCTTTAACCAGTGTCTCTCGCGGCCTTCAGGTTGCCATGCTAGAGGTTGCATATTTTTAATTTAAATTCTTGACCTCTCGTGCCCATCTATGAATGCATCCAATGGGAAATCTACATCAAATTCTCCTTTATATCCCCAAAAACAAATTCCCTACTACAAGAGCACCAGTATTGATGGATCACCCCACACCATCCCACCCACTAGAAATGGTGAAAAAGGAAACCTGAGAAAAATTCTGAAATATCTCAAGATGACTATATGGGTGGTTCTTATGAATCAACCAACCATTCATAACATGCTCATCAATCCAAACCATGAGTATTATGTGACAATATTCAAGTAGGCACTGAATCGGATTTCTGAAGCTATGTTAGAGAAACCCTAAACTCTCACTGAAAATAGGTGAAATGTGGCACCACTCAGAGATTGACATGTGCCCATTGGTACAAGTGGTAGACAATTGGCATGCTCAAACAACGAGGTGATGCAGGAATGACATGAGGGAGAAAATATCAGAAAAGCCCCAAATTTGGAGAACTAAAGCTCATCACCAACCTGAGATTGACAACTTTACATGATGTAACCTATGAAATCGTAAATGGAGAAATCATCGTAAAAATAAAGTAACCTATGCAACAATAAAGTCGAGATTCATCTGAGGTGGTAATGGGAGAAATCATAATGAACAATAGGAAACATGCGGTGTTGCTTATAATCAAATAGATGAAAAAACACATACAAAAAACCAGATAATAATCATGAACAAGCTTCATATTGAATTATGAACTGTAAAGGAACTTACAAAATGTGACACTATGAACCTATTCAAGCGCACAAGCAAAAATATCCTGGACATGACCCTGGTTGACAAGTTGTATTGCTCATGATGCGAGAGGATTTGTACCTGCGCTGCCAAGTCATTCAAAATCCATAATTATCTATACAATAAATACAAGTAATTGATGTAGTATTTTTTACTCTAAGATGCATTCTTATGATAATGTTAGAACATATGTTGAGAATGTCAAAACATACCTAAATAGCTCCTCTTCGTTTCAAGAACAATTTATTGGGTTACCTGTGAACTTGGAACAAGCCTCCCACGATGCGGAAAGAGTAGCAACTAAGTCAACAATGACTTTTTTGTTGCTACGCTGGATCGAGGGAGGTTTACTCCAAGATTAAATCGCTCCAATAAATTATTCTCTACTAAACAGGGCCAACCACGTGAAGGTGGAAGCTCTTATGGCCCCTCCCCCCCCCCCCCCTCACATCACTCTCAATTCTCCAATACCCAATCTATATTTCATTTTTTACTTTCATGAGCATAAAAAAAAATATTCAATAACTAATAAAAAAATAATTCAACAAAAAGTACGCAAGGAAACATTACAATTAATGCTTGACATAAAAATAGTATGATAAATGAGTTTTTTATATAACGCAAAAAAAGTTCCAAGTATGGTAACGTTTGTCTTATAATAATACAATATTTTACATTGTCAAATTTTCTTTTTCTTCTTCCTATTTTTAAAGCTCCTAATTACATCATCAATATCATCGTGCTATGCTCCTGTTTCGTGCCTTTCAACCCGCACTGCTGACCTAGTTGCGTATTCACGATGTCTGGGCTCATCCAGTGACGGGGCATCGCCTACAAAAACAGATAATATTAAATTTTAATTCTCAGTTTTTAAATATCATTGAACTAGTTCGGTAATATTAATAAAAAAAATTGCAATGAGATTATTTACCTGGTGCACCAGTTGTCGCCGCTGACCTAGTTGCGTTGTCATGATGTCTGGTCTCATCCAGTGACGGGGCATCGCCTACAAAAATAGATAATATTAAATTTTAATTGTCAGTTTTTAAATATCATTGAACTAGTTCGGTAATATTAATAAAAAAAATTGCAATGAGATTATTTACCTAGTGCACCAGTTGTCGCCGCTGACCTAGTTGTGTAGTCACGATGTTTGGTCTCATCCAGTGACGGGGCATCGCCTACAAAAACAGATAATATTAAATTTTAATTGTCATTTTTAAAATATCATTGAACTAGTTCGGTAATATTAATAAATAAAAAATGCAATGAGATTATTTACCTGGTGCACCAGTTGTCGCCGGTAACCTAGTTGCGTAGTCACGATGTCTGGTCTCATCCAGTGACGGGGCATCGCCTACAAAAACAGATAATATTAAATTTTAATTGTCAGTTTTTAAATATCATTGAACTAGTTCGGTAATATTAATATAAAAAAATGCAATGAGATTATTTACATGGTGCACCAGTTGTTGCCGTTGACCTAGTTGCGTAGTCACGATGTCTGGTCTCATCCAGTGACGGGGCATCGCCTACAAAAACAGATAATATTAAATTTTAATTGTCAGTTTTTAAATATCATTGAACTAGTTCGGTAATATTAATAATAAAAATTGCAATGAGATTATTTACCTGGTGCACCAGTTGTCGCTGTTGGGACTGTTGCCCTGTCTTCCTCTCTGGTGGTAAGATCCTCAAGGGAAACATTCTCTGTCATTTAAACAAAAAACGTTATAAGGACAACCATCAAGGTATAATTAGAAAAAAATATAAGTGGAAATTAATTACCATCATGGCCCTCACTGATAGTAGCATTGTCGGCCTGGTCCCCACTACAATGATCAGGTTGCACGTGAGGATCATCTACATCTGGCTCTAAAACTAGGTTATTTGCCTCGTTGGTAGTGTTTCTCCCCTGATTTAAACAAAGTTGTTAGACATTAAATTTATGGACGAAAACAAACATATTGAAAGGTTAATGTTTTACCTTATCAGGCATTCTGGATCTTGGGACCTGCCCCAAGCTTCTGCGACGTTCAACTATGGCTTGATAACCGAAATGGAAAGCGATATTTTTATCTTCCTCTGTAGTTTCTGTTCTGAAGTCATCACCCTAAATCACATATGATTGTGTATTTTTAATCATATTTGATAGGATTACAAAAACGTTGGAAGGCGATACAATTAATTATAAGATGTTTAGCTACTTAATTACAATTCTTACGGCTAATTTCAAGTAGCCGCCCTGGCCTAGCTTGTGATGGCCCTTTTTTTCAATCCTAGCTTTGGTTGCCTTTGAGGTGTCAGGCAACCTAGCATCAAAAGATTGAAGTCAGATATGACGTAGCACACTTTAATTTTAGACATAAAGAAAATTAAAGCTATTGAATTAAAGTTGTAATTTACCTTGCGGGTCCAGTTGGCATTTTTCCTTCTTTCTTTGCCCTTTTCTCTTTTCTGTCATGGATGAGTGCTCTCCACTCACTCTCTGGAACTGTGAGAGGATGCTCATATCTAGGGTTAAATTGCAATTGCATCCTATAGGTGTCCCTGGTATATTTCAAATATTTGCTGGCAACCCGAGCCACCGCTGTTCTGTCAAATATGCCGACCCCAAAAAGGGTTTCTAGATAATCTAGAAGTTCTTTTTTCAGGTTGGAACTCTGGGAATTCCACCCTGTGGGTATGGTTGGGCCAAAAATTACCAACGCATGGCTCTCCAGATACCTATAGAACTCATTGTTTCCTACACAGATTAAAAAAAAAAAAAAAAAAAGAAGATATTATCATTAATTTAAAAATAAAAATCGTGATAAATATGTTTTAGATAAAGTACATGAAATAGTTAAAATATTAAAATTTACCTGGGAGTTGTACATGCTTTATAGGGACACCTTCATCGTTCACCAACAACGTGCCATTAATGGTCCCTGTGGAGCTGACACGTGTAGCTCTAGGAAATGCAATAATGTAGTTGGCCATATCAGCCTCATCATTGCCAACACGTTCAGCGGTTGGCTGGGTGTCTGCTTGGGCAGGGTGTGTTTCTTGGCTGGCACCTAAAGGTGTAGAAGGTGTATGAGAGAGTTGTTGGGAAATATCTTGCCCTTGTGTCCCACTACCACCAACACCGGGTTCAGCAAGTGCCAGAAAACGCTACATACAAAAGAACTTTTTGTTAGTTTAGTCAATGTAAAAATTAAAAATCAAACTATCACAATTCATCTCATGCAGAACAAAAAAAAATATCCTTTTGAATTTTTATTATTACCTGATATCTTTCTAGCTTCCTCATAAGATTTTGTATCCTCTCTTCTGTTTCAGGTGTTTGAGGTGCGTCTATCAAAGTATTAAATTCTAACCTTGCATCTTGTGCCTTTTTTTGCAACAAGAACACTGGAGATAGGGATGAAGAAAGCTCTTCCTCAAAGAGGGAATCATCAGGCGTACCATGGCTAGGTGTCTGCATATTTGAACAATATTAATATTATTTCAATTATGTAAATAACTAAAATACACGAAGATAGAGAAATGGTGGCACTTTACATGTTCTTTCAACGCTCTTTCATGATCATCTAGTCTCGAGTTGTTCTGCTTTGCTACGATCATTCTACCACATTGAAATAAAACTTAATTGAGCAGCGTTAAATGTTAATGTGATTGATATGAAATCACCATATCCATGTCCCATCGCCTTAAACGCCATTGAATGCACCCGCAGCCGGGAGCAGGGCAAGTTTTTATTGAGGACACGTGGCAGAAATTGATTGGAGCGGATCTTTGTTTGGGCCGCTCGCGCAGTGGAAATCCGGACCCGAAAAATATTAGGGCGAATTTGATAAGAAATTCGCGTCACAACTTCCCTTCGTACGCCAGCCCAACTTCGGACCCGAAAAATATTAGGGTGGAATTCATTTGGTTTTCGCGTCACAAAATTGGCCGACGTCAGCAGGCTATTTTGGAACGCGAATTTGGTTTGAATTATGGTTTATCGCCGTTTGAAGTCCGGCAGGATCGACTTAAGAACAATTTTGTTTGATCCCATATTATAAAATTTGTGTTGGTTTTCTTTGATAATACACATATTTATAATAAATCATGGGAATACCACACTAGTAAACATGTGGAAAAGTTATATAAATTATTGAGAACAATCATTTTTATGTAAAAATATCCAAATGTGCTTTTGGGAAATAAGAATTTGAGTATTTGGTTCATATTGTTTTAAAGGAAGGAGTGAAGTTGGAGCCTCAAAAGAGGCAAGCTATTACAAAATGACCTATTCTTAAGAAAATCAAGGTTCTTATAATATTTTTTAGACTTACATGATATTATTGATCATTTGTTAAGAATTATGCATGCATTTCAAGTCCACTCACATATCTCTTGAAGAAAATATCATTTATATGGAATGATGAGGCTACTTTGGCATTCTCTCTTCTAATGGATGCCATGTCTTCTACACCAACATCGGTTGCACCTAATTTTGGTAAAACATTCATAGTAGAGTGTGAGGCACTAGGACAAGGAATTTACGTAACATTAACGCAATAAGGGATATCATTGGCTTTTAAAAGCAAGGAATTCAAAGAAAATATTTGGTGAAATTCAAGGAATTCACTTTTGTTAATAGGTTTATGTCACATGATGATGTAGGGGCATTAGGCACTAGCCAGCAATGTAGGAGGTTTTGTCCACATGTTGTGGCTAGGAGGGTTCGAAAACATTTGAGTTGTAATAGCTAGGTGTCAATACCTCAGCTGATTGTATTACTTAGACTAGTTAGAGTTGTAGGAGTCGAACAGTTTCAGTTAGTTGAATTATTATAATTAGAACTTTTGATTTCTAGAACGGTCCTCTCAGAGGAACCGAAGAGCCATATGTTATGTATATAAATTGTAATTCCTCGGATGAATAAAAGTAGAGAGGGAAGAGGAGAGTAGAGAGGGGATTTATGCAATAAACCTCTGTGTGTGAACAATTGTTTCCAGTTAAATGATTTCCAAGCTTAGTTGCCATTGAATTATCTTGAACTGCTAATTGTGAAGAATTGTTTAACTGTGAGGCGATTGGGTACTGATAATTCCATTCTTTTGTCTTTGAATTCCTGTAAATTGTTGGATAACCCTGTGAACTCACCCCACCCGAAGGCGAGGTCTGTGTAGAGAACCGGGGTCGTGAAAACTGTTCAAATATAAAAATACCGCTTAATAAAGAGACAAAATTGTTGTGCTTTCGGAACCTGACCCGAGGATTGGACATGAGTTAACAAACAAAAGGATAGCGGAACCAGACTTGCACCCGTGGTCAAGCCCTCTACCAAAACCACGAGCGGAATCACAAAAGCGGGTTGCCCATATCGCACTGCTTTTGCGGAGAAGGCGGTATTTCCTATTCGCGAGCGATTCCATAGGGAATGTGACACGTGGCGAAGTGACCCCTGGAAAACCACCGTTTAACCCGTGCCATCGCACATTAAAGCCCGACGTTGGAAGCCGAGCGAAATTGCCAAGATTCGTTGATTTGGAGAAGGGCCATCGGATGGTGGTCGCACGTTGAACTTGCCCGGAGGTTAACTAAGGTGTGCGGAGGATAGCCAGGTACGATACGAGTGTTTGATTGGTTATTGATATATATAGGTGGGGCCGGAGTATAATGAAATCGTTTAATTAAACGATTGGAGGATAATTAGCATAAGTCTGGAGCGTGATTGTTGTAAGGCTGGGTGGTGAAATATAGAGCCGAAAGTTCATTACAAGTTATTTATTTAAAAATAAACATGGAGTATAAATACAAAGTGTTGAAAGTTAAACATTGGTTATAAGGATTGGAGATAATATAAAGTCGGGAATATAAATTAAAGTCCAACCATTGTGGATAGTATTTATTTATCAAATTCTACGAATTTGATAAATAAACCCGAAGAAAGAAGAAGTCAATTAAGACTCGGGCTGGAGGAAAAGAACGGGGTAAACCAAGGGAAAATGCTGACAGAGTGATTGTAGACACACCAGCTCTCCTTAGGGGTCCAATTTCAGTTTTGTTGCGTCACACGATGATCTCTCTTCTATGGCATTTACTTGTATTGAAGATCATTATTCTAGGAATAAGGAGTTATTTTCTCCAAAAATAACCCTAGCCAAACATTGACAATGCATCAAGGATATCTTTCTATGCTTCATAAGCACATTTGTTCTACTTCTAAATCATGTCTTGGAAGTGGTTGTTGTGCTGGAAATTATTCACGAGTTGGTTTCATACCAAAGTCTTTTCACATTTTCAGCATCCAATACATGAAAAAGATAATGGTTTAAAACAACCTAAATATTTGAAATTTTGCAAGAATTGTCTGGCACACTTTGAATATGAATTTTGAATTCAAGTGCATGATGCTGTATAGGATCAAGTGTCATTTTGAATATCAAATGTTTCACAAAAAACTTCTCAACATGCTACCCTGCAGTAAGGATTAAATGACAATATTGCATCGACTATTTCCATAATAAAAGTGCACCTCGGCCATAAGACTAAACAACTACAAATGTTGTAGATCTAACAAGACCACACAATCAAATGTATTCCACAAGGCCAATACTATATGAAAAATGAAAAGGAGTTTTCAACCAAAAATACCTTAGGCAACTAATTCAATTAGATACACCAAACCATCAGCAAAAAGGAAAACCAGCCTACTCAAAAGGCAAGCGTTTACCTCCTTTGACAAAATTTTGAGTTCCGAAACAAGGGCCTTTATTGTCTTGCCAATGCCCCTAGTAATTTGAATGGGGTTTGCACCTGCTGCAACAACCTAAACAAAAAGGTTTCATTTCAAATTATTTTCCACAAATTTAAGATACAACCATTGTCAGTTTTGTATTTCTTAACAAGCTCATAAATTTTGACAAAAGAACCAAAATTTTTTAATACTTGATAGCAATTTTTTCACTCAAAAACTATCTTAGACTCAATAAGCCCAACCCAAAAATAAAAAACCAAACACCATAAGACCCTACAAGAATGAATAGATGATCTTAATCCAGTACTATCGACAAAAAGTTACCTTTACACCCTCATCCTCACTTGCCAAACTGCAACAGTTGACAAATTTTAACTACAATTTTAAGTTATTGAAGGGACTAGAAGTTTGTTTTCAAATTATTGAAACTCTGTCTCCTGTCAAAGAAATTTTTATTTTCTCTGTGTTAGAGGAAGGGAGATTTATTCTCCATTCATTGTTTTGGAATTTTTCAATATTCCAACATGTGCAAGAACAACAGATGTTGTGGTTCCATCCCCAGCTAAATCATTTGTCTTTGCCACAAATTTCCTTACCAACTTGGCCCCAATATTTTCAACTGGGTCCTCTAATTCAACCAATAAAAAGGCCAAAACCATAGCATTGAGATACATTTCATTACACTGTCAATAACAATAAAATTTGACTCAGCCATAACCCTTTCATTTTATTGTTGTGAAAAGATTTATGCATTACTCTAATGTCGCTAGTCCATAGGCCAAGTAGACCACTGGGTAACAAATATGTTTCCTTTCACCTTTGAGTTTTCAAATTATGCCTACCAAATCTAAGACATTTAAGAGGGGGAACTAATACAACATTAAAAAGAAAACCAGAGCACACATCTACAAATTACCTCCTTAGCTATTGTCACACCATCATTAACTATTTTCAGAGAACCATGCTTGCTCTCCAAGACAACATTTTTCCCTTCGCCCCAAGGGTGACTCCAACAAGATCGGCAAGTTTGTTCACACCGCCTGCAAGACAAATTGACAATGCTTTCAGTAAGTGTGCAATTGAATGCCAGACCATATGCCAAAACAACCCTCCATGAAAAATTAAAATAACACATTAAAATCGAATATAAGTGGACAAGGAAAGATCCACCGCAATGAAGTTTCACGTGCAGGTGACCTTCCTTTAAACATAATCTTTTCTCTGACCTGCAATTTTTTTGTCACTGAGCCATCCTTGTTGAAGTACAACTCCTTTTCCATAGCTCTTGTATTAACTACCTTCTCTCTGTCACGTAATCTCAGAGTCCCTCTTCTGCTTGAGCAATTAAAGGAAATGGGTGAAAAAACTGAAAGAGAAGACAATTGTCTGCCATAATTATCAAACATTGCACCCAACTTCTTCCCCTTTCCATTGTTACCCAATGAGGTAGATGTGGAAATTGTTGTCATACTACCCAAAGCAGAGGCAATCTTCTCTTATGCTGAATATAGAATTACAAGATCTTCATATTAGTATGAACCTTAAAAAACATGACTCCCATTGCTAAAAACCACTTTTAAGTTGTAACAGGCAAACTAAAAAACTATCGCAACTTTTGGCAACTTCTGGAGCATTAAGAGAGAAACAACCAAAGATAAATACAACCACAATCCTCATTTTAATGAGACCGGATTATATATTTGCATTAAGATAATAGAAATAAATCACGACTATATTAAGGCCAGCACAAAACAATCTTTAACCAGTGTCTCTCACGGCCTTCAGGTTGCCATGCTAGAGGTTGCATATTTTTACTTTAAATTCTTGACCTCTCGTGCCCATCTATGAATGCATCCAATGGGATATCTACATCAAATGCTCCTTTATATCCCAAAAAACAAATTCCCTACTACAAGAGCACCAGTATTGATGGATCACCCCACACCATCCCACCCACTAGAAACGGTGAAAAAGGAAACCCGAGAAACCTTCTGAAATATCTCAAGATGACTATATGGCTGGTTCTTATGAATCAACCAACCATTTATAACATGCTCATCAATCCAAACCATGAGTATTATGTGACAATATTCAAGCAAGCACTGAATCGGATTTCTGAAGCTATGTTAGAGAAACCCTAAACTCTCACTGAAAATAGGTGAAATGTGGCACCACTCAGAGATTGACATGTGCCAATTGGTACAAGTGGTAGAAAATTGGCATGCTCAAACAACGAGGTGATGCAAGAATGACATGAGGGAGAAAATATCAGAAAAGCCCCAAATCTGGAGAACTAAAGCTCATCACCAACCTGAGATTGACAACTTTACATGATGTAACCTATGAAATCGTAAATGGAGAAATCATAGTAACAATAAAGTAAACTATGTAACAATAAAGTCGGATTCATCCTGGGAGTGGTAATGGGAGAAATCATAGTGAACAACAGGAAACATGCAGAGTTGCTTACAATCAAATAGATGAAAAAACACATACAAAAAACCTAAATAATAATCATGAACAAGCTTAATATTGAATTATGAACTGTAAAGGAACTTACAAAATGTGACATTACGAACCTGGTCAAGCGCACAAGCAAAAATATCCTGGACATGACCCTGGTTGACAAGTTGTGTTGCTCATGATGCAAGAGGATTTGTACCTGCACTGCCAAGTCAATCAAAATCCATCATTATCTATACAATAAATACAAGTAATTGATGTAGTATTTTTTACTCTAAGATGCATTCTTATGGTAATGTTAGAACATATGTTGAAAATGTCAAAACATACCTGAATAAGCTCCTCTTCGTTTCAAGAACAATTTATTGGAGTCGCATGAACTTGGAACAAGCCTCCCATGATCTAAAAGAGTAGCAACTAAGTCAACAGTGACTTTTTTGTTGCTACGCTGGATCGAGGGAGGTTTGCTCCAAGATTAAATCGCTCCAATAAATTATTCTCTACTAAACAGGGCCAACCACGTGAAGGTGGAAGCTCTTATGGCCCCTCCCCCCCTCACATCACTCTCGATTCCCCAATACCCAATCTATATTTCATTTTTTACTTTCATGAGCATAAAAAAAAATATTCAATAACTAATAAAAAAACAATTCAACAAAAAGTACGCAAGGAAACATTGCAATTAATGCTTGACATAAAAATAGTATGATAAATGAGTTTTTTATATAATGCAAAAAACTTTCCAAGTATGGTAACGTTTGTCTTATAATAATACAATATTTTACATTATCAAATTTTCTTTTTCTTCTTCCTATTTCTAAAAATATTTATTAAATAAATATATTAGTACTCCTGCTCTTTTCATTTGGTGCCTTTCGACATATGCTAGCTAGTTTCGTGTTCCACGATGTCTGGTCTCATCCAGTGACGAGGCATCGCCTACAAAAACAGATAATATTAAATTTTATTTGTCATTTTTTAAATATCATTGAACTAGTTCGGTAATATTAATAAAAAAAAATGCAATGAGATTATTTACATGGTGCACCAGTTGTCACCGCTGACCTAGTTGCGTAGTCACGATGTCTGGTCTCATCCAGTGATGGGGCATCGCCTACAAAAAAAGATAATATTAAATTTTAATTGTCAGTTTTTAAATATCATTGAACTAGTTCGGTAATATTAATAAAAAAATTGCAATGAGATTATTTACAATTGCACCGGTTGTCGCTTCGTGACCTAGTTGCGTTGTCACGATGTTTGGTCTCATCCGGTGACGGGGCATCGCCTACGAAAACATATAATATTAAATTTTCATTTTCATTTTTTTAAATATCATTGAACTAGTTCGGTAATATTAATAAAAAAAATTTGCAATGATATTATTTACCGTTACTTTTGATTTTAAATACATTGACCTAGTTGTGTTGTCACGATGTACGGTCTCATCCGGTGATGAGGCATCGCCTACAAACGGAATAATATTAAATTTTAATTGTCGATTTTTAAATATCATTGAACTAGTTCGGTAATATTAATAAAAAAAATTGCAATGAGATTATTTACCTGGTGCACCAGTTGTCACCGCTGACCTAGTTGCGTTGTCACGATGTCTGGTCTCATCCAGTGACGGGACATCGCCTACAAAAACAGATAATATTAAATTTTAATTGTCAATTTTGAAATATCATTGAACTAGTTCGGTAATATTAATAAAAAAAATTGCAATGATATTATTTACCTGGTGCACCAGTTGTCGCCGTTGGGAATTTTTCCCTGTCTTCCTCTCTGGTGGTAAGATCCTCAAGGGAAACATTCTTTGTCATTTAAACAAAAAACGTTATAAGGACAACCATCAAGGTATAATTAGAAAAAATTATAAGTGGAAATTAATTACAGTCACGGCCCTCACTGATAGTAGCATTGTCGGCCTGGTCCCCACTACAATGATCAGGTTGCACGTGAGGATCATCTACATCTGGCTCTAAAACTGGGTTATTTGCCTCATCGGTAGTGTTGCTCCCCTGATTTAAACAAATTTGTTAGACATTAAATTTATGGATGAAAACAAACATATTGATAGGTTAATGTTTTACCTTATCAGGCATTCTGGATCTTGGGACCTGCCCCAAGCTTCTGCGACGTTCAACTATAGCTTGATAGCCGAAATGGAAAGCGATATTTTTATCTTCCTCTGTAGTTTCTGTTCCGAAGTCATCACCCTACATTACATATGATTGTGTATTTTTAATCATATTTGATAGGATTACAAAAACGTTGGAAAGCGATACAATTAATTATAAGATGTTTAGCTACTTAATTACAATTCTTGCAGCTAATTTCAAGTAGCCACCCTGGCCGAGCTTGTGATGGCCCTTTTTCTCAATCCTAGCTTTGGTTGCCTTTGAGGTGTCAGGCAACCTAGCATCAAAAGATTGAAGTCAGATATGACGTAGCACACTTTTATTTTAGACATAAATAAAATTAAATCTATTGAATTAAAGTTGTAATTTACCTTGCGGGTCCAGTTGGCATTTTTCCTTCTTTCTTTGCCCTTTTCTCTTTTCCGTCATGGATGAGTGCTCTCCACTCACTCTCTGGAACTGTGAGAGGACGCTCATATCTAGGGTTAAATTGCAATTTCATCCTATAGGTGTCCCTGGTATATTTCAAATATTTGCCGGCTACCCGAGCCACCGTTGTTCTGTCAAATGTGCTGACCCCAAAAAGGGCTTCTAGATAATCTAGAAGTTCTTTTTTCAAGTTGGAATTCTGGGAATTCCACCCTGTACGTATGGTTGGGCCAAAAATTACCAACGCATGGCTCTCTAGAATCCTATAGAACTCATTGTTTCCTACACAGAATAAAACCAAAAAAAAAAGAAGATATTATCATTAATTTAAAAATAAAAATCATGATAAATATGTTTTAGATAAAGTACATGAAATAGTTAAAATATTAAAATTTGCCTGGGAGTTGTACATGCTTTATAGGGACACCCTCATCGTTCACCAACAACGTGCCATTAATGGTCCCTGTGGAGCTGACACGTGTAGCTCCAGGAAACACAATAATGTAGCTGGCCATATCAGTCTCATCATTGCCAACACGTTCAGCAGTTGGTTGGGTGTCAGCTTGGGCAGGGTGTGTTTCTTGGCTAGCACCTAAAGGAGTAGAAGGTGTACGAGAGGTTTTTTGGGCAATCTCTTGCCCTTGTGTCCCACTACCACCAACACCGGGTTCAGCAAATGCCAGAAAACGCTACATACAAAAGAAATTTTTGTTAGTTTAGTCAATGTAAAAATTAAAAATCAAACTATCACAATTCATCTCATGCAGAACAAAAAAAATATCCTTTTGACTTTTTATTATTACCTGATATCTTTCTAGCTGCCTCATAAGATTTTGTATCCTCTCTTCTGTTTCAGGTGTTTGAGGCGCGTCTATCAAAGTATTAAATTCCGACCTTGCATCTCGTGCCTTTTTTTGCAACAAGAACATTGGAGATAGGGATGAAGAAAGCTCTTCCTCAAAGAGGGAATCATCAGGTGTACCATGGCTAGGTGTCTGCATATTTGAACAAAATTAATATTATTTCAATTATGTAAATAACTAAAATACCTGAAGATAGAGAAATGGTGGCACTTTACATGTTCTTCCGTTGGCCTCTTTCCGCGATCATCCCATCTCTGGGTTTTTCTGCTATACGATCATTCTACCATGAAATAAAACTTAATTGAACATCGTTGAATGTTAATGCGATTGATATGAAATGCCCAATCATGTCCACATCACCTTAAGCATTTAGAATGCACTGCGGTGGGAGCGGGGAAAGTTTTCGTGAGGACATGTTACACAAATTGATAGGAGCAGATCTTTGTTTGGGCCGCTCGCGCAGTGGAAATCTGGACCCGAAAAATATTAGGGGGTATTTGATAAGAAATTCGCGTCATAACTCTCCCTCCGTATGCCAGCCGAACTTCGGACCCGAAAAAGATTAGGGTGGAATTCATTTGGTTTTCACGTCACAAAATTGGCTGACGTCAGCAGGCTATTTTGGAATGCGAATTTGGTTTGAATTATGGTTTATCGTCGTTTGAATTCCAGTGGGCTCAACTTAAAAACAATTTTGTTTGATCCCATCTTATAAAATTTGTGTTGGTTTTCTTTGATAATACACATATTTATAATAAATCATGGGAATACCACACTAGTAAACATGTGTAAAAGTTATATAAATTATTGAGAACAATCATTTTTATGTAAAAACATCCAAATGTGCTTTTGGGAAATAAGAATTTGAGTATTTGGTTCATATTGTTTTAAAGGAAGGAGTGAAGTTGGAGCCTCAAAAGATGTAAGATATTAAAAAATGACCTATTCCTAAGAAAATCAAGGTTCTTAGAAGATTTTTTAGACTTACATGATATTATTGATCATTTGTTAAGAATTATGCATGCATTTCAATTCCACTCACATATCTCTTGAAGAAAATATCATTTATATGGAATGATGAGGCTACTTTGGCATTCTCTCTTTCAATGGATGCCATGTCTTCTACACCAACATCGGTTGCACCTACTTTTGGTAAAACATTCATAGTAGAGTGTGAGGCACTAGGACAAGGAATTTCCGTAACATTATCACAATAAGGGATATCATTGGCTTTTAAAAGCAATGAATTCACTTTTGTTAATAGGTTTATGTCACATGATGATGTAGGGAATTGACCTTTAGCCGATAATGTAGGAGGTTTTGTCCACATGTTGTGGCTAGGAGGGTTCGAAAACATTTGAGTTGTAACGGTAGGTGTCAATACCTCGGTTGTTGTATTACTTAGACTAGTTAGAGTTGTAGGAGTCGAACAATTTCAGTTAGTTGAATTATTATAATTAGACCTTTTGATTTCTAGAACGGTCTTCTCAGAGGAACCGAAGAGCCATATGTTATGTATATAAATTGTAATTCCTCAGATGAATAAAAGTAGAGAGGAAAGAGGAGAGTAGTGAGGGGATTTCTGCAATAAACCTCTGTGTGTGAACAATTGTTTCCGGTTAAATGATTTCCAAGCATAGTTGCCATTGAATTATCTCGAACTGCTAATTATGAAGAATTGTTTAACTGTGAGACGATTGGGTACTGATAATTCCATTCTTCTGTCTTTGAATTCCCGTAAATTGTTGGATAACCATGTGAACTCACCCCACCCGAAGGCGAGGTCTGTGTAGAGAACCGGGGTCGTGAACACTGTTTAAATATAAAAATCTCGCTTAATAAAGAGACAATATTGTTGTGCTTTTGGAACCTGACTCGAGGATTGGACATGAGTTAACAAAAAAAAGGATAGTGGAACTAGACTTGCACCCGTGGTCAAGCCCTGTACCAAAACCACGAGCGGAATCACAAAAGTGGGTTGCCCATATCGCACCGCTTTTGCGGAGTAGGCGGTATTTCCTATTTGCGAGCGATTCCATAAGGAATGTGACACGTGGCGAAGTGACCCCCAGAAAACCACCGTTTAACCCGCGCCATCGCACGTTAAAGCCCGATGTTGGAAGCCAAGCGAAATTGCCAAGAGTCGTTGATTTGGAGAAGGGCCATCGGACGGTGGTCGCACGTTGAACTTGCCCGGAGGTTAACTAAGGTGTGCGGAGGATAACCAGGTACGATACGAGTGTTTGATTGGTTATTGATATATATAGGTGGGGCCGGAGTATAATGAAATTGTTTAATTAAACGATTGGCGGATAATTAGCATAATTCTGGAGCGTGATTTTTGTAAGGCTGGGTGGTGAAATATAGAGCCGAAAGTTCATTACAAGTTATTTATTTAAAAAGAAACGTGGAGTATAAATACAAAGTGTTGAAAGTTAAACATTGGTTATAAGGCTTGCAGATAATATAAAGTCAGGAATATAAATTAAAGTCCAACCATTGTGGATAGTATTTATTTATCAAATTCTATGAATTTCTACGAATTTGATAAATAAACCCGAAGAAAGAAGAAGTCAATTAAGACTCAGGCTAGAGGAAAAGAATGGGGTAAACCAAGGGAAAATGCTGACAGAGTGATTGTAGACACACCAGCTCTCCTTGGGGGTCCAATTTCAGTTTTGTTGCGTCACACAATGATCTCTCTTCTCTGGCATTTACTTGTATTGAAGATCACTATTCTAGGAATAAGGAGTTATTTTCTCCAAAAATAACCCTAGCCAAACATTGAAAATGCATCAAGGATATCTTTCTATGCTTCATAAGTACATATGTTCTACTTCTAAATCATGTCTTGGAAGTAGTTGTTTTGCTGGAAATTATTCACCAGTTGGTTTCATACCAAAGTCTTTTTCACCTTTTCAGCATCCAATACATGAAAAAGATAATGGTTTAAAACAACATAAATATTTGAAATTTTGCAAGAATTGTCTGGCACACTTTGAATATGAATTTTTGAAGTCAAGTGCATGATGCTGTATAGGATCAAGTGTCATTTTGAATACCAAATGTTTCACAAGAAACTTCTCAACATACTGCCTAAAAATAGATAGTATGAAATTTTAATTGTCATTTTTTAAATATCATTGAACTAGTTGAGGTAATATTAATAAAAAAATTGCAATGAGATTATTTACCTGGTGCACCAGTTGTCGTCGCTGACCTAGTTGCGTAGTCACGATGTCTGGTCTCATCCAGTGACTGGGCATCGCCTAAAAAAATAGATAATATTAAATTTTAATTGTCAGTTTTTAAATATCATTGAACTAGTTCGGTAATATTAATAAAAAAAATTTGCAATGATATTATTTACCTGGTGCACTAGTTGTCGGCGCTGAACTAGTTGCGTAGTCACGATGTCTGGTCTCATCCAGTGACGGGGCATCGCCTACAAAAACAGATAATATTAAATTTTAATTGTCAGTTTTTAAATATCATTGAACTAGTTCGGTAATATTAATAAAAAAAATTGCAATGAGATTATTTACCTGGTGCACCAGTTGTCGGCGCTGACCTAGTTGTGTAGTCATGATGTCTGGTCTCATCTAGTGACGGGGCATCGCCTACAAAAACAGATAATATTAAATTTTAATTGTCAGTTTTTAAATATCATTGAACTAGTTCGGTAATATTAATAAAAAAAATTGCAATGAGATTATTTACCTAGTGCACCAGTTGTCACCATTGGAATTGTTGCCATGTCTTCCTCTCTGGTGGTAAGATCCTCAAGGGAAACATTCTCTCTCATTTAAACAAAAAACGTTATAAGGATAACCATCAAGGTATAATTAGAAAAAATTATAAGTGGAAATTAATTACCGTCACGACCCTCACTGATAGTAGCATTGTCGCCTTGGTCCCCACTACAATGATCAGGTTGCACGTGAGGATCATCTACATCTGGCTCTAAAACTGGGTTATTTTCCTTGTCGGTAGTGCTGCTCCCCTGATTTAAACAAAGTTGTTAGAAATTAAATTTATGGATGAAAACAAAAATATTGAAAGGTTAATGTTTTACCTTATTAGGCATTCTGGATCTTGGGACCTGCCCCAAGCTTCTGCGACGTTCAACTACGGCCTGATAGCCGAAATGGAAAGTGACATTTTTATCTTCCTCTGTAGTTTTTTGTTAAAAAGTCATCACCCTACATTACATATGATTGTGTATTTTAATCATATTTGATGGGATTACAAAAACGTTGGAAGGCGATACAATTAATTATAAGATGTTTAGCTACTTACAATTCTTGCGGCTAATTTCAAGTAGCGGCCCTAGCCTGGCTTGTGATGGCCCTTTTTTTCAATCCTAGATTTGGTTGCCTTCGAGGTGTCAGGCAACCTATCATCAAAATATTGAAGTCAGATATGACGTAGCACACTTTTATTTTATACATAAAGAAAATTAAAGCTATTGAATTAAAGTTGTAATTTACCTTACGGGTCCATTTGGCATTTTTCCTTCTTTCTTTTCCCTTTTCTCTTTTCCGTTATGGATGAGTGCTCTCCACTCACTCTCTGGAACTGTGAGAGGACACTCGTATCTAGGGTTAAATTGCAATTGCATCCTATAGGTGTCCCTAGTATATTTCAAATATTTTCCAGCTACCCGAGCCACCGTTGTTCTGTCACATGTGCCCACCCCAAAAAGGGCTTCTAGATAATCTAGAAGTTCTTTTTTCAGGTTGGAATTCTAGGAATTCCACCTTGTTCATATGGTTGGGCCAAAAATTACCAACGCATGGCTCTCCAAAAACCTATAGAACTCATTGTTTCCTACATAGAAAAAACCAAAAAAAAAAAGATATTATCATTAATTTTAAAAATAAAAATCATGATAAATATGTTTTAGATAAAGTACATGAAATAGTTAAAATATTAAAATTTACCTGGGAGTTGTACATGCTTTATAGGGACACCCTCATCGTTCACCAACAACGTGCCATTAATGGTCCCTATGGAGCTGACACGTGTAGCTCTAGGAAATGCAATAATGTAGTTGGCCATATCAGCCTCATCATTGCCAACACATTCAGCGGTTGGCTGGGTGTATGCTTGGGCAGGGTGTGTTTCTTGGCTAGCACCTAAAGGAGTAGAAGGTGTACGAGAGGGTTTTTGGGCAATCTCTTGCCCTTGTGTCCCACTACCACCAACACCGGGTTCAGCAAATGCCAGAAAACGCTACATACAAAAGAACTTTTTGTTAGTTTAGTCATGTAAAAATTAAAAATCAAACTATCACAATTCATCTCATGCAGAACAAAAAATATATCCTTTTGACTTTTTATTATTACCTGATATCTTTCTAGCTGCCTCATAAGATGTTGTATCCTCTCTTCTGTTTCAGGTGTTTGAGGCGCGTCTATCAAAGCATTAAATTTCGACCTTGCATCTCGTGCCTTTTTTTGCAACAAGAACACTGGAGATAGGGATGAAGAAAGCTCTTCCTCAAAGAGGGAATCATCAGGCGTACCATGGCTAGGTGTTTGCATATTTGAACAAAATTAATATTATTTCAATTATGTAAATAACTAAAATGCCTGAAGATAGAGCAATGCTGGCACTTTACATGTTCTTTCGCTGGCCTCTTTCCACGATCATCCCGTCTCGGGGTTGTTCCTGCACTGCTCTGATCAGTCTGCCACATTGAAATAAAATTATAAATGTAAAAACTTGAAAACAATATCTAACTTGAAAACACAAAATGAAAACTGAAATAATTTCTAATAAGACACCGGAAGACAGAGTTAGAGTTTCAAATATGCCTTGCATTGAATTCAGTCCTGGGAACATGTCATTGCACATTAAGGCACCCAAACATTCACTCCACGAATTATATATTTAAGTAGGCTTCTCCTATTCTGGGAAAACACCATACCTATAATGCATTCACTTGCATGTATAAAGGGAAAGGAAAACATGTTTTTATACAACGGTGACAAAGGCATCTTGGGGAAAGGTATCTTCACTTTTTATTTATGTTGTTCACCCACACCACTCTCGTGTTTTCACTAATCCTATTTTGTAATTTTTGGATTCAAATTAAGTTAAGGCCTTAAGTATTTTTTGACTTTTTGGTGTAGTTTTCATAAGTGGCATGTATGGATTTTCCATTAATTCTGCACTTTTTCTCTTCATGCGCATGTTTCCCTGGAAATCAAATGCATGATTTAGTCCCATACATTTAACAAGTTGTTGGATCAACTCCATAGGAAATATCATGTTTCCTATTCAATCAAAATTTATCTCGGTTAGGGTAGGTAGGAAGGTTTTCCCTTTGTATTAATAGGGCACTTCTAGCTTGCATTTTTATTATATCTTTCAAATTTAGTGTCGTTTCAATTAGGGCATGAATTTTTGCAACTTTCAAGGTGAGAATGAACAAAGACAAATTTTTGTGATGGATGACTGTATATGACTCCATGGCCGGAGGAAAAGGCACTAATCTACTTCTTCAAATATCTATAGTTCTCATTCACCTCATACGAAGATGGTCCCTGATTTTGAGCCAAATGTTGCAGCAAAAAGTTTCCCCCCTCCATAATTTGATATTCAATGGAAATTTCTTAAATTGATGATGGGGCATGATTATGGAACATTGGCACATACATATGTAATGGAATTCCAAGATCATGATATATGTTTTCATATGTTTATGGAGGTGGTGGAGCAAAAAAGAGCTCAAATAGAGCTGAAAATTTTCACATAAAAAGGACTATGGGCTTGACTAATGGTTCCATTTAAAAAATGATATCTAGACAGAGAATAAGTGTAGCATGCAAACATGCATTGAAAATCCATCTAAGTTTGCATTGTATTACTTATGATGGATTCAAATTTGGGTTTCAAAATGCCAGGTTATGGCATGATTTTGTCGAGAAACCCTTAGTTGGATTCTCATGTTGGTTTAATTTATATTTTAAGTTTGTTTTGCGGTCTTTGGGTGATAGTAACTCATGAACTAGGTTACCAATGTGTAACAATCATATTTCAAGAATAAAGTTGTGATTTTTTTATATTATTATTATTATCTATTAGCTACGAGTATTGACACCTAATGCCTGGAATTTTGACATCTTGATAGCATGGATAATTTCCAAAATGTTTCTAGTAATGTTAACATAATAACTATCATTACGTGTCTTCACTTTTGTCACCATAATAGACCTGTGATATGGACTCATCACACAACTTCATATACTATGTCCCAACAAGTTCAAACTGGTTGAACCTACCTCATAGTGTGGTTATTAAGGACAAGTTGCTTGATATATAACTCGATAGCATAGACCACGTTGCAGTTCTAAAAAGAATCCTCAAGTGTCAAAAAAACTTCACAATATTTTCTACTATAAAGCCTTTTGGGATACCTGAAATAATATATGTATCATTGATGAATTTTAAAGTATGACAAGATCCAGAGGGAAAGGAAATCAATGGAAGAGTGATCCACCAATGAGAACCTAGAATTTAGCATCATATGAGTTAGAGTCTAGGAAATTGAAACCCTATAATTTTAATTAGTGATGAAGGACATCACATAGGTAATTATATTTTCATGTAGAATAATATGTTAATTCAAATTTAAACTACATAATATGAAAGGCATACCATAAATTTTTCCACGTAAGTCCAAACAACCTATAAAAAGGGAAAACCTTCTTTTTCCTTGGGAAATAATTTACCTTTCCTTTTTCAAGATAATCTAAATCACAAAAAATATGAACTATATTGCACACATTCTTGGATAATGTGAAAGTGGAAAAGGAATACCCTACACAAGTGATGCACACATGTACATTTGAACACTAATAGATTTTTGTGGTTGAAATGCAATGCTTGTTTTCATTTAAATGTAGGATTTTTAAAGCAGGGAGAAATAATGGCTGCCAAATTAATAAGCGTTTCTTTGGGAAAAATTTAAATATTGTATTGGGTGATGAAGATAATAGAGGGTATTGAATCTTGATTCTTGAAATCTAGAGAGAACCCTACAGCCTAACACAATCCAATGGAATTGACCAAAAAAACCCAAATAGAGTCAACCCTACTATAGGAGGAAGGGCCTGCAGTAAGAACTTACCATTTTGCAAGAGCTGAGGGCGAACGCTGAGGGCGAATGTTGTTCTGCAAGAGCTGAGGGCGAACGCTGAGGGCGAATGCTGAGGGCAAAGGCTGTTCTGCAAGAGCTTTGGGTGATGAAGATAATAGAGGGTATTGAATCTTGATTCTTGACATCTAGAGAGAACCCTACAGCCTAGCACAATCCAATGGAATTGACCAAAAAAACCCAAATAGAGTCAACCCTACTATAGGAGGAAGGGCCTGCAGTAAGAACTTACCATTTTGCAAGAGCTGAGGGCGAATGTTGTTCTGCAAGAGCTGAGGGCGAACGCTGAGGGCGAATGTTGTTCTGCAAGAGCTGAGGGCGAACGCTGAGGGCGAATGCTGAGGGCAAAGGCTGTTCTGCAAGAGCTGAGGGCGAATGCAGGGCGAATGCTGTTCTGAAAGAGCTGAGGGGGAATCCAGGGTGAATGCTGTTCTGCAAGAGCTCAGGGCGAATGCTGAGGGCGAATGCTGTTCTGCAAGAGCTCAGGGTGAATGCTGTTCTGCAAGAGCTGAGGGCGAATGCTGAGGGCGAATGGTGTTCTGCAAGAGCGGAGGGCGAATGCGCGCGTGACATCAGACGTTAATGTAGCACACATGTACATTTGAACACTAATAGATTTTTGTAGTTGAAATGCAATGCTTGTTTTCATTTAAATGTAGGGTTTTTAAAGCAAGGAGAAATAATGGTTGCCAAATTAATAAGCGTTTCTTTGGGAAAAATTTAAATCTTGTATTGGGTGATGAAGATAATAGAGGGTATTGAATCTTGATTCTTGACATCTACAGAGAACCCTACAGCCTAACACAATCCAATGGAATTGACCAAAAAAACCTAAATAGAGTCAACCCTACTATAGGAGGAAGGGCCTGCAGTAAGAACTTACCATTTTGCAAGAGCTGAGGGTGAATGCTGTTCTGCAAGAGCTGAGGGTGAACGCTGAGGGCGAATGCTGAGGGCAAATGCTGTTCTGCAAGAGCTCAGGGCGAATGCTGAGGGCGAATGCTGTTCTGCAAGAGCGGAGGGTGAATGCGCGCGTGATATCAGACGTTAATGTAGCTATTGCGACGGATACGAAACAATAAAATCATTTTTATGTAGCGCGCATATAAGTTTCGAATTTTTATGTAGCGCGCATATAAGTTTCGTATTTTTATGTAGCGCGCATATAAGTGTCGTTATACCGACGGCGGAAAAAGCGTCGCTATTGCGACGGGTGCCTCCAAACGTCGCAAGGGCGACACCTAGACATTGTGTCGCACTTGCGACGATTGGAGTCGTCTCAATAGCGACACTTTGGGCCATAGTGTCGCAATTGCGACGTCTTCCTCCAAACGTCGCAATTGAGACACTTTTCTAAGTGTCGGTATTGCGACACTTTTCTATAAATGTCGGTATAGCGACGGTTTCGGGCGGGATGGAAAAAATTTGGGGAAATTTCCGACATTTGATCAAAAGCGTCGGAACCAAGTGTCGGAATTTCCGCCAAATGTAGTAGTGCGCCTTGTCAAGTGACTCGTTAAACCTACCAAGCTCTTTTGGAAGGAACCCATGCATGTCCCGAGATACCCGAGGGGACACTTGAGTATGACTTATGGTACAGAGAGAATGAGGTGAATTTGCATGGCTTCAATGAATGTATCGCGAGCAACCCAATGTACAAAAATCACATCGTGGATCTTCGTGATCGGATCACAACTGCTTGGCACAAAACAGTGAAACAAAGATCCGTGGCACTCATTTCAACGGAAGTAGAATACATGGTAGCGAGTCAAGCTGCATGTGAGGCTATCTGGATGAGAAAGATCGTGGTTGTTTTGTTTGGTTCTCATTTAGATCCGATAGTGATTAATTGTGATAACCAAAGTTGCATTAAACTCTCGATTAATCCTGTGTTTCATGATAGATATAAGCATATATATATTCGGTACCATCATCTCAGAGATTGTGTGCAGAGGAGGATCATGTTGCTTCAGTACATTCCTACAAAGGATCAAGATGCAAATATTCTAACAAAGGTGCTCACCAGGAGCAAATTCGAATACCATAGAGACAGGATTGGGGTGAAGGATAATCCCTTTGTTGTTGAGAGGGAGTGTTGAGATTCAACAAGATGATGATCCTAGTGAAAATTAAGCAGCTACACTAGGTGGGGCCCACAGGCTATTTTTAGGTGTATGTCTATTTTTAGAACGAATGAGAAAATTCTATTTATATGATGTTCTATTTTTAGATGTATGTACGAGTTCTATTTATAGATAACATGTCTAGTTATAGATGCATGTCGACTATTATTATCCCTTAATAATAGTTGGACAATAAATATTAATCTATTCTCATGAAGCACTTGGAATCAATTAACTGAAGTGGAAAACCAGTTAGCTGAAGGAATTTCGAGTTCAAAGGTTGGTTGGTGGGCCATGCAAGTGGACTTAGTTGTAACTGAATGATTCGAAGTTGTAATAGAGTTGGATGTGTAGTTATGTGAGTTTTAAAGTAGTTTAACTCAGTAAAGTGATTTAAACTCACTTGTACTAGTTGTAACTGAAGATACACTAGTGAGAGATTAGTGAATTTATTATTAATTACATCACAATCAGTGATCTCACATGTAACTGAAGATTTACTATTGTTAACTACATGCATGTGAGATCCAGTGGAGACCTAATTGAGATGTAGGTGAAAGGGATAGTTGACTATCAGTTGTACTATATTTGATTGCACTCATGCCAGCCAAACACAGATTGGATATGCTCATGAGGATTTCACAATAAAGGAGGGTATGATTGAATCGAATTGGCCTTTTTAATCATCTTGGATTGCGCATATATGTGCCGTTGTGAGGTAGAAGTTTGGCTAAGTGGCATTTTAGATGCCCACAAGATAGTGTGAGACGATTGTATATTGTACCGAGAGCTCTTGGATTAGAGTTTTGTATGAGATTGTTTCATGATCCATGATATATACATAATATATGATAGTGGGGTTTTTATATTTATGATTTCCCGGTAAAAACATCTGTTTTATGTGTGATTTATCTTTCTTCATGTGTTCGCAATTGGCGATCATGTTTTAAATTTCTGCAAGAATATTTTTGTAGAAGTGATTATTTATTTAATAGTGGCATATAATTGTTATATCAGGAGAATCTAGGAAATACATAATTGTATTGAGCAAGTCTACAGAGAATTGGCTATGTGTTGGTTAGTTTTGTTCATGACAATGTGAGACAATTAACTGAGTACTGGAGGGCTCTTGTGAGAAGAGTTGTGTATGTAATTGTTTCATGATCCATGCTTAATATACAATAGAATATAGTGGGGTTTTTAGCTGTAAGCTTTCCTCAGGAAATTATATGTGTTGTGGTTGATTTGATTCTTCTTCATGTTCATGTGATTGACGATTGTGTTTTTAATTCCGCAAAAGATTTGTAGAAGCGATTCAGTATTTAAATTCAGTACATTGTTATATCGGGTGAATCCAAGATATACATGCATGTTTTATAATTTCTACATTTGTTGTTAGGTAAACATGACTCCGGTAGAGTCAATGTGACTAGGGTAAATACAGGTTTTGGGGCACATGGTTTTGTGCACCCATAGTTTTCAGCCCATGGTATTGCATGTAATGGAGCCTATAAAAGGCTGGGAAGACTTCATTGTAAGGTAGGCCTGGAGGTGAGCGGTGAAGGCTCACTTGGCCGGATTGGCCAGGGTTTTGGCCAATGCTAATGAAATTTCATTAGGATGGGTTTTCCCCGGAGTTTGGGGTTTTTCCTGGTTAAACATTTGTGTTTATGTTAATGATTTGTTGCTGACCTTTTATGTTTATTTCTCTGGGTAAATTATTTATTGTTTTCGCTGTTTTACTCCAACAATTGGTATCGGAGCCAAGTTGTATACGCTGTTTGGATGGATAAGAAGTTACTATGTGGAAAAATCAGAGGGAAACTCGATTCACAGTTGCTTCTGTCTTACACTTTGCATCCATGCTAGATTTCATTTCTGTGTTTTAATGTGAAATGACGAATGTTTTAAATTACAGATCGCTGTATGGTGGGATGTCTGGTGCGTTTGTATGAGCAAGATCATAATCATATTAGAGCGCTGGGATGGATACAAAGCGTTGTTAAATTTGAGGGAGAACGACAAACCTCATGACCGTGAAAGCTGTCTGCTGTCTGTGTTTTGCATATTCTAACAATCTGGTTCTTTATCCTGATTAGATGGATCGGGTCACGAGACCAGATCTGCGTGGAAGAGACCAGATCTGTTGATCTCCAAAGTTTGCGGAAGCCGTGTTAGCGCAGAGCAGATTTGTGATCTGCCAAGTCTGACACCATCATCATTAGATCCGTTTGCAGCGCATGAATTAACGGAGAACACAGTGCATGAATTGGAGCTGGAGGTTCAACAGCGCCGAGAGCTGGAAAACCTACAACGTGATCTGGTGCTCTGAAGGATTCACTGCACTGTGATCAAATCAAATCCATACTGTGCGTGCGTGGATCGAGCTGCAGGTTTGCTGTGCATGGTTGACCTGCATGTGAAGTTTTGTTTGCCTGCAAAATCGATTGAAGTTCCTGTTTAATTAATTCATGAAGTGCCTATTTACTTGCCATGGTATTTTGAAGGGGGTCGAAGATCTGTTGCGTGAGACTGTGAAACTGTAAGCTGTGAGCTAGATATAAGCCACTATAAGAGCCGGTGGTGTGCAGGCTTACAGAGCCTGAAGCTGCAGGATTGTTGCGATGTGGATCGAGTTGCGTGCATTGAAATTTGGTTGAAGGCTGATCGGTGGCCCAGTGTTGAGAAAGATTTGAAATCGAGAAATCTGCGACGAGACCAGACGTGTGAGCGCAGACCAGAACTGCCATTGCATGGACCGTGAGACAAGATCTGTTGTTGATTTGCATGGTTGCAGTGACCAGAGCTGTGTTTATGGTGGATTGCAGCAATGTATAGATTTGGAACAAAGATGGCATGGGAAAATTCTCTTCTTGAAGCACTGGAGTCGAGGTAGTAGAGGATCTAAGAGATTCGAACCCTGGGGCCATTTTTGGAGGTAGGCGTGAATTGATCCACTGCGCGATGAACAACGCGTGAACGGATGGATGTGTCATTAGCACTAACTGATTTCGATGGAGTGCTAACCACATGGTAGCCCCTGAATCGAAAGGAATCGTGATTCATGTGGATCCAAGCCAAGGGTCAATGAATTCGCTTAATAGCCATAGAGAAATGTGAGATTCATGCATAAATTGAGCTTTGGACGACACCTGTAGGTGTTGGAAGAAAAGCCATGTCATGGAGCTAAGCAAAAATAGAGTTGAACATCAACGTCAATAAAAATGACGATGATGTTCTGGTAATTTCTCGATGTGTAAGTAAAGGGCTTCATCGTGGAAGGTGGAGGAGATAAGAGCATGTGGCTGAGAAGGAAAGGAATGCATGTAATAAATGAATAGCAATGAATGTAGAGAATGGTCATACAAAGAACAACAACAATGAAACAAAAAAAAAATTATTATAATGGAGTTAATTTTTGCATGTAAATGGGCATACTGCTGTAAGACCTGGTATGGCATGCGTACCCCTGGGTAAATCACTGGTAAAGTCTGGGTTAGACCTAGGTGATAGGGGGGATGCCAAATTAACAATTACCCTGGGTAAAAATTTGAGGGGGGAAGAGCTAGAGTGAGCGGGGTTGTCTCACTTAGCAGGTTTGGCGGATTTAGTCAAGAAGCCCCAAGTCAAGTTTAAGGGGGGAATTGTTAGGTAAACATGACTCGGGGTAGAGTCAATGTGGACTAGGGTAAACAGTGGTGGTTTTGGGGCACATGGTTTTGTGCACCCATAGTTTTCAGCCTATGGTATTGCATGTAATGGAGCCTATAAAAGGCTAGGAAGACTTCATTGTAATGTAGGCATGGAGGTGAGCGGTGAAGGCTCACTTGGCCGGATTGGCCAGGGGTTTGGCCAATGCTAATGAAATTTCATTAGGATGGGTTTTCCCCGGAGTTTGGGGTTTTTCCCGGTTAAAAATTTGTGTTTATGTTAATGATTTGTTGCTGACCTTTTATGTTTATTTCTCTGGGTAAATTATTTATTGTTTTTCATTGTTTTACTCCAACAATTGTCATGAGATGTGGAATTACAATTTTCCTCTAATTTAATTCAAAGGAAATATAAATTAGAATATTTCTTGGTGCCATTTTCAAAACTCCCTCTCAGCAAGAAAGGGGTTATCAGATACCACAATCCTACCTCTATGGAACTCGAATTTTCCTCTTGACAGTTCCTTAGTCAAGATGTCTACATCCTATTCCTCTATAGGAATGTACTCTAGCATCATGATTTGCCTCTGAACACAATCTCTGAGATGGTGGTACCGAATGTCGATATGCTTGGACCTATCATGAAAAAATGGATTCACCAAGAATTTGATACAACTCTAGTTGTCACAGTAAATCGTCATAGGATCCATCTGCTAACCAAATAACCCAACAAGGATCTTCCTCATCTAGATAGCCTCACAAGCTACTTGACTAGCAGCCATGTAGTCTACTTCTATTGAACTGAGTGCAATTGATCTATGCTTCATGTTGTACCAAGAAACGGTTGTTGACCCAATACTGAAGATTCCTCTTGATGTGTTCTTCCTATCTTATGAACTCCCTGCCTAATATGCATCTATGAAGCCTTGCAATTTCACTCCCTCTATCTGTTTGTAACAAAGACCAAACTGAGCGGTGCCTCTAAGGTATCTCAACACATGTTTAGTTGCCTTCCAATATAGATTGGTTGGCTTAACCATTGCTTGACTAAGCTGGCTAACTTCATAACACATGTATGGTCGTATGTTCACCAAGTACATAAGTGAACTCACAAGATGCCTGTAAATGGTAGCTTCTACCACTTTGTCTGAAGTAGCATCTTCCTTCCTCCAATTCTCTGCTATAGGAGTCTCCATGGGTTTATTGTTGTCCATGTGAAACTTATTCAGTATCTCGTTGGCATACTTTCCCTAAGAGACAAATACTTCCCCATATCCTTGCCAAATTTCCAAACCAAGGAAATAATGCATGAGCCCCATGTCTTTCATCTTGAATTCTCTTGCCAAATCCTCTTTCCAAGATTTTATCAGCTTCTTATCACCTGTTAGAATTAAATCATCAACATATAATACTATAATCAATAATTTACCTTCAACCAAAATATGGTAAAGGTTTGCATCTGCTTCAGTTTTGGTGAAGCCCAACCCGGTGAAATAGTTTTTGATCCTGGTGTGCCAAGCACAAGGTGCGTGTTGCAACCCATACATTGCTCACTTGAGTCATCACACATGTGAGCTCTCTTTGATGAAGGTCTCGAATCCTTTCGGTGGCTTTATGTACATCCCTTCCTCAATCACTCCATTGAGAAGTTGTCTTCATCCATGATATGTATCTTCCATCCCATGTATGTTGAAAGTGATAGAATAGCTCTGATTGAAAAGGTAACACCTTTCTAGTGGAGGAAAAAGGTATCCTCTTAATCAATCTCCTCCACCTTAGGAAACAACATAGCCTGTTGTTTTCGACACCTCCATATCCGCCGTTTGCTTCACCATTTTGTGATCCACTTAGATTTTACAATGTAATTTTGTCCTTCGGTTCAGACAACTTCTGCATTATTCCAGCTAATGGAGTCATACCTCTACTCACAGTATGCGTGACTCATATTGAAGGTTACACAAGTTTTCGAACAGATGGTTTACCTTCTACATTCGCTCATAAGATCCATAGCCAGGCGTGGTGGCTGCATCTAGTGATCTCCTCTACTGCGTTGTGATGTGGGGGCTCCCACATTCTCTCTAGCATCATGCTTAAACATATCAGCCTATCTGGGGCACTTCCTTCCATCTCTCGATGTATCTGCATGAGTGGGTGCTTCCACTCTCTTCTCCTCTGCATGTGGCTGCTCCACATCAATATGATATTCTTCCTTTGGAGCTAAAAGCTCCACATATCCATGCAACTAAAACTCCCTCTCAAGGGAAATTCTCGTGGCCTTCTCTTCATCGAATTTCACATATCTACGAAATAATTTCATCCCGTGAGATGGAAGGTACACTCGATAGTTGTGAGGTGTATCAGTGTACCCCACACATATTCCCAAGTGAGATTTTGGTTCTATATTTTTCCATGCATCCTTGGAAACATGACAATAAACTGATGAAAAAAACATTCTAAAGTTCACCACATCTGGTTTCTTACCTGAAAAATATTCCCATGGTGTACTCATCCCGAGAATCTGAGGAGGACTCATGTTCTACAAATATACCATTATGTTGCATGCTTCTGTTCACAAGTGCAACGATTGGCCCTGATCATGTAAAATCTCCCATGGATATCCCATAATGCTTATATTATTCCTTTTCACAACTCCATTATGGTGTGGTTTATGGGGTGTTATTAATTCTTGTCAAATGCCTTGTGATGCACAAAAGTTCTTGAATTCATTCGACACATATTCTCCACTATTGTCGCTGTTGAGACTCACAAAATTTATTTGGACTCAAATTTTTTTGATAACATCTAGTCTTTCTTATACATGAAGAATATCCAACACTTGCTGAGAAATCATCTACAAAAATCACATAATACATGTTATTTTCCATGGAGGCTATCGATAATGGTCCACACACATATGAGTGACCTCTTACAAGGATCACTTGCGCTAGACTGTCCTTATCATGAAAGGTGACTTTGGTGTACTTCCATAATGTACACCCTTTTCATGTATCACACTTATCTAGAGCACCCTTGGGAAGTATTGTAGAATTATGTTGCATGATCTTCAAATCTCTGTGGTGTAGATGGCCCAATGCCATAACTCACTGATGTCTTGGCTCTGCACCTTCTATGCTTTCATGCTCAAAGCAACACAATATTCTACATCCAATTTGTAGAGGTTCTTTACCTGAACCCCAATCTTCTTGACCTGTCCCATGTCTATGTGATGAAGGAACACCTTTCCTTTGCTAAATATCACATAGTAGACAAAGCCTTCCAACATAGCAACTGAAACTAAACTCTTCTTCAAACTCGGAACATACATGACATATTTCAATGTGAGAGGAGAACCAGAATCCCTCTGAAAAGTAATAGTACTTATGTCAGTCGTGCTATACCTTCCATAATCTCCCATCTCCATGTCCATCTGGAGATCCTTCTCGTCCAAGTCGTTGAAGAATTGTTTTTTTTTCGGTCATATGGAATGAGGCTCCCTATCCAGGTACCACACACCACCCATCATTGAGGTCAGCATGCATGCGATTAGGGTGAAATCCAACTTGAATTTTGAATCAAGAGCTTCACCTACCACTCCTCCTCAGGGCTTCTTGTCAGCCTGCTTGTGAAGACACTTAATGGCATAGTGTCCTAGATCGTGACAGTGAAAACATTTAATCTTCAACAAGTACTTCTTCTTTCCTAAATGACTAGAATATGATTTGATGGGATGACTTCCCTTTCCCTTTATTTTCCTTTCTACCCAAGGCACAATTTTCCTCATCATCATGCTTGGATGAGGATCCATCTTCGGTGTTCCGTCGAATCTCTTCTTGGATCAAGTCATACCACAAACGCTCCCACTCTGGTAGCTTCTCCTTCCCATTTATCGAATCTCGGTAGTTGTGTCAACTCTTGGGAAGGTATATAAGTTATAGGCTCACTAGATCATCTTTTGAAACTGTAACACCAACACTTCCAAGATCATCCTGACATTTGGTGAACTTGGTCAACTACTTTGGTATTGTTTCTCTCTTCTCCATCTTGATTTTCCTGTGCTTGTCCTTAAGGGCCAGCTTCCTATAGTCACTTTTTTTTTGAAACAAGTTTGTCAAGGCCTTACACATTGCATATTAAGTTTCCTTTCTATGGAGGTTTGAGACAATATGTTCTTGAAGTCCTTTGAGTAGGATCCTTCTCGACTTTTCTACATTCTTCTTCCAGGTCGTTAAATATTGAGCATCGGTTGGTGGAGGTTTAGGAATATAATTGTCTATGAACTCCTTCAGCTCATTATCTTCCAATGCTACTTCCATCATGTCCTTCTAGGATATGTGTTTTTAGTTTCCCTCAATGGAATATTCAAGTCTCAATCCATAGAATGACATCTCGCTAATACTGAAGAATGAATCTGAAATTCGATTCACTTGCATAGAAAAAACTTGTATTCTTCTCTTCTATAGTGATTTCAACTCTGATACCATGTACAAATTCCTTGTAGATTCAAACTGCTAATTGTAATGTGCTAAAATAATATACTTGAATCTACTCTACCAATTGTAGAAACCAATTTAAACGATCGTGAAATCATGAAGCATACATGAGAAATATGCCAATTAACACATTACATAATGATTTCCTGGGTAAATCCAAAGCTAAAAACCTAGCTATCTATATATTTCATTAGTTAGAAAATATAAGAATATTACAATTCTTTTCTCAAGTCTGAGAAACCTCTGCATTATCTCTATCTGTCTCACTGCTTCCTAGACAAGCCTATACCAATACTTAACCAAATTTTGGCTCGCCTAAGTCCCTATTTCCTTGCACTATTTCCTTAGGTAATTAGCCACTATTAATTAGGGAAATCCCCATCCAATGTTGAAAAATCCATGTAGGGCCTTCCTCTGACTACATGCACCACATGTACAATTTGGATGATTATACAACTGATAGTACACTGCCCTTCAATTCCAATCTCAGTTGGGTAACTTGTAGTTCACACATACATAAGTTATTTATGGTTGATCTATCAGTTATCTGGTTGGTCACAGAGTGTGGTTCAAGTTCCACTTCCATACTTTGGCCTTCCACTAGTTCCTCCAATAGTTGGAACTAGTTAAACTGAATTTAACTCAGATAGACTGAATTAATTAATTACCACTCAAAATAAAATTAGCCAGGGCTCCTAAAAATTAGGAAACACTTTACATGACTCAAGTTATACCATCACCTCGAATTAACTGAACTAAATAAGTCAAAATAACTTAGTTAACTTGTACAATTTGTCATGAGATGTGGAATTGAAATTTAATTCTAATATTATTCAAGGGAATATTAAATTAGAATCTTTCTTGGTGCCATTTTCAACATAATAAGGCTCATCATTGGCTTACCTTAGGAAAAAGAAGATAGTTTTCATCCCTTGGAGCCAAGCATGAGTTCCTTTGATATTTTGAATCCACGTGGGACACTAAATAATATGTTAAAAAACTAGCTAGAAAACAACCTAGGATGAGATGACTCTCTACCTCATAAGGCACATCATTATGAGGGAAGATATAAATTGGTACATAGATATTAGTTTAGGGATCACAATGTGTGGTTCCTATTCTAGTTCAATAATGGTTCCAGAATTTTCAAGTATAGAAGTGGTGGGTTCGCTACGAGTGACCTCTATTTCACGAAGTGCTTGATGGGTATTATGTAAATATTCAAGATGAGGACAATGGTGAGTGGCCAAAATGATCACATAACGTACATGGGTGATTCATGCGTAATGATATGTTTTTGTTGGATGAATTAGGAAAGGTAACATGGACCTCTGGGATGTTAAAGTCAAGAAAAGTGTCGGCAACCACATATTTGAGATGAGGGAGTTTAGGACAATTATTGGTGGCGTGCCCAACAACATCACACAAAGTAAACAAAGGTATCAACTTTGGAGGCTTAGGAGGAGCTGGAGTTGTTTGGGGTGCTTTGTCTTTAGTTCCCTTTTTTTGGGGTTCACCCCCCTCACTAAATGCTTTCACAACATGTGTAGGTGCATGCTAAGGTTGTTGCAGAACTAAAGAAAAAAAGGGGAAGGGACAATAGGTTGCACCAGGGTCAAATCTGTGTAAGATTTAAGTTGATCAGGTGGAGTGTGTTGGCTTGTGATATCACTGATAAAAGGAAAGGCACGACGGTGCAAGGAGAATGCGAGTTCATAAGGACCAGAAACAACAAAGCTAACAAAGGAGGTCATGAAGACAAGGTCTATGGTCAGGTGGGCGGATGGCATGAATAAGGATACCAATATCGATTTATCTCAAAGGCAGCAAGCGCACAGTTTTGTGGCAGAACCATGCACCAAGTACCAACAGTCGATGACCGTTCCGTCAGCATCTGAAAGGTGTTAAGGTGGTTGAAGCCAACCTCCCAGAGGAGATGACATCATCCCTCCTCCGGGCTAATCAAAGTGATTTTGCGGGGGGAAGGAAAAGGGCGGAGGCCTCCGTCCACCTCGTCGAAGGTCAAATGGGTCCACCAAGCATAATAGCTGGCGCATGTATGTTTTACGGTAAGGTAAGTCTAGTACACGGTACAAAGGCTAGTACTCGTCTTGTCCATCATGTGGTCCCACTTACCCGGTTGTTGCCAACCAACCACCTTGCGCCACATGTCTCACTGTCGACATCCTTACGACATTAGCCCCACATGTGTTGCCATGCCTCGATAATCAGTAAAACCCTATTTCTGTAGCATTTTTTACTCTTGACTGTGTGATTTTACTAGTTATTTACCGATATTTTTCTCTATTAGGTAGGTAAAAACTTGAGTATTCTCTGCTTTTTAATATTGCGTCATTTTCCCTACTACCTCACTACCATTTCAGGTATTTGATCGTGTCCCTTTCACTATTTCCCTTTTACTTTTATTTCAAATTATCATGGAAAAAATGAAGCGCTCTACACCGAAACCCCACAAGCCCGCGAGTTCAGGACTGCTCCTCGACCTGAACCCCTCATTGACGCTCATGCCCAACTTTGCCACCCGGTCTATCCCTTCAACATAGCCTACACCAAAGCCGAGCTCTTCAATTTTTAGCAAAGGAATGAAGACATGTTTAGAGTCGTCGAGTCAGGGATTTACTACCAAATTGCCCCTAACGACCCATCCGTTCCTAGAATTTATTGTCTGGTTTGGGGAGGCCTACATTGAGTGTAAGGAAATCTTCCTTTCCACTTGGGGCACCAAGATCCTTCATATTACTCCCCAACTCATCAGAAAAGCCCTATGTTATCCTCCCGCCCAGGACTGTGTCGAGTTCTCTGAAGTCACTCTCTCCTACCATTTCTCGAATCAACCCTTGGAAAAACAAAGTGGTTTCCTTGACCTCATCTCCAACTCATGCCTATTATCTTTCCCTCACATAGATTTTATTCCAATGTCATCATTCTGTAACACCATACAACCTATTCTAGCGGTTATCTCGGGAGGATGCCGAGATGGTGACTAAGGTGGGTTTAGGGTTTCTGTGGCTCATGATGTAGGCTGAGATCCTTTTGCATATCCCCACCTTTATGGCATCATCTATCAAAGACCAGTTCCAAGATATGTCTTCCTTATGTTCTTTCAAATATTGCTCCCTGGTTTTCTACTTATTTCTATTTGAGCATGCGGATAAGTTTGAAGGTCTAGGCATGAACAGGTTCTCTAGGAGAAATGCTAAACCCAAGTCTGCTTTTGAGTGGACTATGGCAGTTTGACATCATCCATAGGGGAAGGGGTATTCAAATTTCATTACTTGAGAAAAAAACTCCCCACCCAGAATATTTCTTGAGCAGAAGGATTGGCTTCAGTTCAGTGAAACAGATTGCATAGGTGATTGGTAATTGTTCGAAAACCACATTGAGATCAAGTTCTACGATGTTGAATTACCTCCTTATCACCTTCCAGTGTTCCTGTCCACGAGGATTTTTTCCCTTGAGTCCATCCGTCAGGCCTTAAGTGTCGACCAAGTCTACTTCGTGCCTGTGAAAAAGGGACACATCTTCAAACTCCCAAACCCTATAGGCCCTTTCACCATTAATTCAAGGCATGCCCTCTCCACTATGGAAAGGATGTTGCGGGAGATGAATTTCCCTCATGGAGATGTCTGGCACTATGATCCTAAGGGGTTCCTCACAAGCAGGAAGAAGAAGATTAAATCAATAGCATATGCGTATGAACCTACGCCTCTCATTGAATGGAAAGCTAACTTTGTTACATGGCCTTTGGATACACAGATGGAGGTTGAATCCTTAGCTGTTTAAGGAAAAGTACATAATGTTCTCATTGAGGTAGAAGGGCAGGAATAGGGGGACCCCTTGGGAAGGCAAGGGTTCATGGAGGTTGATGAGGAAACACACCCCAGTAAAAAGCAGAGAACTGAAGGGCCAGAGGACCTAGACACTGAATTATCTGATGACGAGGTCCCCTTACTTAAGGGTCCTGACAAACAAAAACCATGATTTCTACTCTCCTTTGATTATGCCTCGTCTTCAGCCCCCTCAGATCTTTCACAGGTGGTCACCTTAGGCAGATATGATGCAAGGGAGGAGATTGAGACCAGGAACAAGTCCGCAAGAGAGAAAGGCTGAGGGATGAACTTTCTCAGTTTGTAGATAAACACCATACCAGGCTCTCCTTAGTCCTGGATATGGATAAAGAGCGGCTCATATTGGCCATCCAGCAGTCAGCCATGCATCCCGTACCTTTGGGATCCCAATATAGAGATCTCAAAATAATTCTAAATCTAGGCAACATTCCTCTGCCAGATAAGTTGGATTTTCGCCAGCGTATCGGGGACTTGCTACTGACTGAGGTAGTGAAGCATACAGTTGCCCAATAGAGGACCGAAAGGAATCTGACTCAAATGAAGATCACCCAACCAAGGGAAAGGGCTAGCGCCAAGGCTATGGCTACTCAGCTAGTGAACACCAGAAAAATGATAAGAGGAAAGGGTGTTGATACCAATTCAGCATTGCAAGCCCTTCTAACCAAATCAGAATTGGAAGTATAGGAGTTGAGGAGAAAGATGAATATCCCTCGTTTTGAACATAACCGATGAACTTGCCCAGGTAGAAATGGAAAAGAGATTTCTCGTTGATTCCCTCGGTCAAAGGGAAGAAGAGATTACTCAAAAGGATAAGGAAATCATTGGGCTAAACAAGAGGTTTTCGTATCTACAACTAAAGTGGGGTAAGCATACGTGCGTAGTTAATGTCCCATAAAATTGACAGACTACTTCGGAGTAACTCACCAAGGCTCTAGCAGATCTGAGGATGTCAGAAGATGAAACACGCACCACTCATCGGCTCCTCAACGAGGCTAGGGTTGCATATGTAGAGAATCAAAAGACGGTTTCATCCTTGCAGAAAGAGGTGGAAAATCTCCGCAAGGAAGCCTAGGGACATGAGAAGTCTATTAAAGACTTGAAAGCACAACTTAAAGGCAACATGTCATTGGTAGAAGCAAGGCAAATTGTCTGGGGAGAGATCATAGCATAGGTCAAGAAGAATTGGGAGCTCTTCGTGCTGACCAATGACAAGAAGATTTCTATTCACAAGTATAAGGCACAACTGGAGGTTGGTCACAGGGAAGGAGAAGAGAAGGCAACAATAGCAAAGAAATATGTTAGATATCTTAACGTGCTTTCGTCTGAAGAATTGAGCAAATAGGGAGTCGTCAACTGTTTCAGGACTATTATGGACATCATTAATATGATTGAGAAAGAGAATGCACACGTGAACACGTTGGGGTTTTTAGCACTGGTGTCAAAGGGAGTGGAAAGGTTCGATCAGGAATGGTGCAAGTTGGTAGAAGTTGGCCTCCTGCCATGCTGGGATCCGCAGTCAGGCGCACTACTTCCCCTAACAACTTCTGATGAGAAAATGTCAAAGATCAAGTGCAAGGCAGACATTACACTAGAGAAAATCTTCCGAATAAAGGCAGAGACCTTAGTAACTGCACTAGGTAAGGAATTATTCCTTCTCGCTCTGGTAAAGAAATTCTTTGCTATCTGTGTGGATTATACAAAGTTTACACAACTCCAGTCTATGTTTGAAACCTACACCACAACACAGCTACCCGGATCGATTTTATGGAAAAAGTGTTATGAATATGTGAATCCTCCAGTTTCCTGTACTTCACAGCGACTTCCACCCTCGTCGCCTCATCAGCATGGATCCTCCACGTCTTCAGTCTGATCATGCCACATAGAAGGCTCGGGCACTCCTCGTCGTAGCAACTAATGGACATCATGATTAGGCCCATGAGGCCTTTGTTTTTATTTTTTATTTTCAATTTCCATGTAATGTAAAATTGGGTGAAATCTTGATTTCACCCTACACACTCTCTGCATTTCATGTTTCTGTTATGTTCTTCTTATAGTTTGTGTCAAATAATACTGTTTTGGATGTGATGCCGTTACACCACATCATTTTTTATTTAGATGGGAAACTGTAATATCAGGAGGGAATATTTTGTTTTAAGAAATATTTGGCTATGTTGCCCATGTAAACAACTATAAAAGGCCAACTCACAGACAAAGAAAAGGTTCTAAATTCTATGAAAGTTGGAAGTGTATAGTTTGCGTAACACATTTTTTAGTTTTGATATTTTCTCTTAATGTATATCTGAAGAGCCATTTTGAAGAAATAATATAACTACTGTTTTTTGCAAGAATGGATTCCCACTGGATTTATGAACAGTATGTATGTCTCTGTTGTATTTAGTTCAATTTAATGCTATTTTCCATCATATTTTCCTTCTTGTTATCATGATTTCAGAATGCGGGTGGACTATAGGTTATGTATGAATTTATCTCGAACGATACTCGTATAATGATCTATAATAATACTTTAATTAGGCTCGGTGCATGATTTCCATTTCAAGTTCTTTCTCTCCACCGTTTTCTTCTTAAGTCTTTGAAGGGTGGATTCTTATACCTTGTAAGCCCACCTCACTTTGACTTACCATCCCAATGCTTCATGGCCTTCATTCCTATTAACTTTAAAGATTGTTTGTTGGTTTCATATCCGACCCTATTTGCAGCAAATCCAATTTCATGACAGCCACAGGCCATTAGGGGAATTTTGAGGTCTAAAATGGGCTTCCTAAGAAAAATGTACATCGAAAATAAAATTTATTAGAACCAATAGGATTCAAGATGATGATGTCAACCATGGGGGATGATTCACTATTTTTTAAGTAAAAGGGTAAAAAGATTAAAAAATAATAAAATAATAAAACTACTTGTTCAATTCGTATTTTCAACTTACCTCTCAAATTTTTTACTCACATTTCGAGCGAGATTACTCATTGTATAAAAAATTTGATTCCTCATCTAAGGAGTACCCATGTTGTATACTTTCGATGGACCCTACTACACGAAAAATTAGAAACACATGAAAAACGTGATTGCAATCATGTTTTTTATGTATTTCTAATTTTTAGTATCGAAGGGTCCATCTAAAGTATGAAATATGGGTACTCCTTGGATGTAGAATTAAAATTTTCATCCAACGAGTACTCCCACTTGAAATTTGAGTAAAAGCTTTGGGAGTTAAGTTGAAAATACGAGTTGAAAAAGTGGTTTTTTTCTTTTTTCCCTCTAAAATTTGATGATGTAATCAAATCTTATTTTATTATTTCCACTATTATTTTATAATTTCCTTAGGAGGCCCATTTTAGACCTCAAAGTTCTTCTAATGCCATTTTGAGTAAGCCTTTCTCCCTACAATCAAATTTCACAACCATTACTTTGCTCTCCTTGTGATCCAGAACCATAGATCAAAAAAGTCTATTCAGTTAATATCCAGGAGGTTCATGTCAAAAAACATGATGAGAACCTAGATGACGTCCTACTTTAAGATGTCCTAGTTATTGGTCTTCTACAACTCAAGGTTCTCCCTAGGAGTGACAATATATTTTTGGCGCCATTGTTGGGGAATGAAGTTGAAAATATTTTCCTTAGAATACGACATTGTCTTCACCCTTAAATCAGGTGAACACAAAGGGTTGAGAGTTTCACAACCCTCACCTTGGCGACTCCACTGTTATCTAAATCCAAATCAACTACAATCCTGGCTCATACCAAGCCACATCTAAGGTCAGATACCTCCTAGCTAAGAACTTTGTCTGTATTTGATCCTGAAAAAATCATATTCAAGAGGATTTGGAAAGAAAAGAAACCCGTTCAAATAGAACTACCATAATTCTCATTAGAAGATTCTTCGTCCTCATCTCAGAAAGCTGAAGTTTGTGGCCCTAGCTCTACAGCCCGAGTACTCTAATATCCCCCATAAAACTCTACTATAGCCAGCTCTGAGATAAAAGACGAAGCTGAGTCAGTAAATAACTCTGTGCCTCCTTCATGCCCCACCACAGAGGCCGAGGAAGTCAAAGAAGTTACCATAATTCAAAACTCATCTCAGATAAATATACAAATCCTCTCTCAACATACACCTATTGTAATCCACCAGAATCCCCCTCAGAATCCACCACTACTGCCCCTCATGGTTGTGTCGGGTTTACTCCTTAAAAAATATGCCCCATTGGCCTTGCCTCAGGTTTTAAATGATATTTTGTAGGACTACCTAAAGCTCTTGCCTCGGTTCACCGGGGAAGACAATACTTCTACCCAGAAGCACATTGAAGACTTCTATGATTTTGTTGAAAATGTAAATGTGGAACACCTGGATGTGGTGTTGAGGATTTTCGTCCAGTATTTGGATGGAGAAGCTCGAAAGTGTTTTAAATCTCTTGCTAACAATGTGGTCACCACTTGGGAGGAAATGGAAAATTATTTTACTTAGAAATGGGGAGAAAAGAGGGATCATGGTTACATCCTCACAGAGTTCAATGTGCTGAAGAAGAAACACAATGAATATGTATCAGAGTTTATAAAAAGATTTAATAAGCTATATAACAATCTACCGACTAAAATAAAACCTCCTCAAGTAGCGGCCAAAGTAGTGTTTTCTGGAGAATTTGAGTCTGAGTTTGGATTCAATTTGAGAGAAAGAAAGTTTGCATCCCTAGATCAAATCTAGATTGATGCTATAGAGGTAGAAGCGAAATTTTCTTCTACTGGAAAATCCAAAGGAAGAACAGAGCATAATACCAGGAGAAGGGGTAAGGAGGAGGTTTCTTCCTCTAATCAAGAAAGAGAAGCATCAGAGTATAAGATCAAAGAGATGAACAAGATGATCAAAATCCTCCCCAACAATTTGGTGAAGCTTGAGTTGGAGGCTAAGAATTCCTCTCCTCGACCCAACCAGATGGCCCCTAATCAAGGTTTCAATCCACAGTACCGGGAACCACCTATGCAAATATTATAGCGGGATAGAAAGGAGCAGCAGGATCATATCCAACCTCCTCTGTATTTATAAGGGAAAGTGGAAGGACAAACTGAGGAAGCTTCTGATTTTCAGGAAGACCAATTCCTTGCTTACTCAGAAGGTGAAGAAGGGGAGCACACTCTGCAGGAGGAGTTAGAAGAGAAATAATTTTCCCCAGAAGATCAAGATATTGATGGTTACTACAGGAAATTTGTAGAATTTATGCAAGTGCAACTCCATAAGAAGTATGACCTAAGATCCTCTAGAAAGAGGGCACGAGTATAGGAGCAAGATGAAGAATCCACACCAAATGGGCAGACCCCTCCAAATCCTGTCAGCAAGGGGAAAAATCTCATAAAAGAGTCTGTTCACTATAGAGCCACTGCCTCTTCCTCTACAAAGCCAGTTCCTGATCCCCCTGTGAATCACAAGGCTTCTGCTGTAGCCTCAAACTTACCCTTCCACCCTGTTAGCTCATCGTAATTTGGCATATTGGAAATGAACAAATGAACAAGGGTAACATTAAACTATTATTTGGAGTCCTAGGACCTAACCTTCCTAGACTCAGAGAGGGCTCTCTCTATGTTTTTGTAAAGGATGTAACTTGTATGATTTTAGGGTTTTGATTTTAGGCTAGTTATAAGGATTAGGGTTTGTTTGTTTGTTTGGTTGGTTGGATAGGTTGTCAAGAAGAATAGTTAGAGTAAGAGAAAATCAATCCATTGGGCTATGGAGTCTACAAAGGTCTTAAAAATTACAGAAAGGGGTCAAGGGTGTTTCATAGGGCAAGTTAACAAGGACAAATGGATCTAAGTAGGTTTAGTAAGTGTGAATTTAACATGAAATTATGAGTGGCAACTAAGGATACTTCAACATATTAGAAACAAGAAAATCTTTCAGGATGATAGCATAGTAAAACTTGAAGAGAAATGAAGGATTATTCAACTAGACTTCTCTAAACAGACCTTAAAAACAACAAATAAGTAAATCTAGAGAGAAGCTAAGAATTCTCTAAACATTAATTTCAAATAAATAGAGCTTTTAACATAACATTTTGGTTAAACTAAAGAGCATTTAAGGATTCTTTAATCAAACTTCAAGGAAACATAGAGATAATAGGATGCAGACAGAAGTAGGGTGCCAAGAAAGCATATCCTACTCTAAAATTTCTGTCCTAAGATCAAAGAAACCATGAAAATAATTAAAATTGAAGGAAACAAATACAAAAGTGGAGTAACATCACCATCTAACAAAGCTAATGAAACCTAGGAATGTACTTGATCCATTGATGCTCAATCCAAAGCAATCACAACCACCAAAGCTAATTTCTTCAACGAACTCAAAGTCTAGATCATATTATGCTCAACAACCAAACAACATGTACAATGAGGCCTCAATGCAATATTTAACTAGAAATGAGAACCAAAACCCTAACTAGGGTTTCCAAAATGTCATTAATACATCATAAATGCCATTTTTGTCCAAAGAGACCATGCAAGGCCCAAGGCACAAAATATTTAACTTAATAAATGAAAAATAAATTCAAACATAAATTCTGAGCTAACTAGGAGTGATTTGCTTCATAAGTCCTCGAAAATATCTTTTTTCAATAAATTTGTGTCTTTTTTTGACTTTGTAGGCAAAGGCGTAGCGCCAAGGTTCAAGGGCACAACGCCTGCACTGGAAAAGTTGCCTGTTTTTGTGACCAAGGTTTGGAGGCCTTCCAGGTGTCCAAATGAGCTCCATGATAGCTCATTGGAAATATTGTCAAGTCTAATTTCAAAAAATTCCTTTAGTTTTCTTATTTGGCTTCATTTACCGGCTCAAAAACACAATCTCCCAAGACTACTCAGGGCGCAGTGCCAGCTCTGAAAATAGGGCGGAAAGGTGAATTTTTAAGTGTTTTTAGCACTTTTGGAGTAGCAGTTCTGCTCCAAATGATCTGAAATTTTTTTTGGATGATGTCCTTGGCCTGATGAACTAAAAAATTCAAACCATTGCTCAAAAGAGTGCCTCAAAAATAGTCAAAAACCAAAATTTACAAAAATATACCAAAATTTGAAATTGCCTTGCTAATTATGTTTGAGATGCCTATAGGGATGCATCAACAAGGATTTCAAGGTTTTCTTTGCCTTTTGCCTCCTTGAGGACTTGAATCTTTGCAAGGGCTCTTTTGAGCTTGGCCCTTGCAATCTTTTTCCTTAAGGCATAGTGCCTTGCCATCTTCTTTTGGAGGTCTAGGTCCCTCTTGGTATTCTCCAACATACCCTCTAAGTGCATGTTTTCCCTCTCAATCCAAGGTTCCCGATCATAGTCAATATCCATGGAAAGAAACTCACTTGGAGTGAACTACTCTGCCAAGGATGCCTCTTGTTCTCTCTCCTTGGCTAAGGCCTTCTTTAAGCCAATTTTCCTTGGACTCCTCCTAGGAAGTTGTTCTTACTCTTCATCAGTGTTCCCATATCTATCCAAGGTCTCATCTAGCTTAGCCTTTCCTTTCGTAACCTCTTTCTAAGCTCTGATAGCTCTGACCTCATAGATTTCCTTTTGTGCCTCCAGCTGCTTTTTTTCAACCTCATAATAGTGAATCACATTCCTAGCCCTACCTAGATTGTCTTTCAAATATTTGATTTGGGCATCCTTGCTTTGGAGAAACATGTTTGAGATCCTTGCCTCATTTTCATCATCACTGTCAACATGAATGAGTTCAAATTCTTGTTTAGTCTCATTTTTTTCTTCTTCTTCTTCATCCATGAATTTTTCTTTGCCTTTTTCAAGTTGCTTAGTTGATGTAGAAGGCATGGCCCCTTGCCTCTTGAGGGCAACAAACACATGCCTATTTCCTCTTTGGTAGGTCAAAGGAAAAGGTTCAATGTTACTTATCTCAGTGCCATATGTATTATTTCCATCATTTCTATCATCTTCACTGTCATCATGGCTCTTATCATTGCTGCTCTCATGGCTTCCATCTTTATTGGTATCATCCTTGCTATTATGGCCTTTTGATCCACTGTCATCATTAGTGCCAACATCATCACTATCTTCTGCTTCAATGCTCTCTTTTTTATCACTAACATCATCCTCCTCATTTCCTTCTCCTTCACTAATGTTTTCCTTACTGCTGTGAGCTCCACTGTGCTCTTTATTGCTCTCTGACCCACTACTATCATGGCTCATTTCCTTGCTGCTTTCTACTTCATTTTCCTCATATTCACTGATATCCTCTTGTGTGCTTTCTTCTTCACTGTCATTGGCCTCACTACCCTCACTGTTTGATTTTTAATTTTCATTTCCCTCTTTCTTAGATGCACTAGTATCATGAGGTGAAGGTGGGGGATTTTGAGAAAGTGGTGAAGTAGAGTCAATATCCTTAGGTGAAGGAATGTGAGTAGATGGTGAGGTGGAAGAGTCATCATGAGGTGATGGAATGTGAGCAGATGGTGATGGATTTGTAGTGGGGTGTGATGGTGAATGAGGAATGGGAGGTTGAGAAGATGAAGGTACATCTTGCTGCTATTGGCCTTGTGGATTTGTGAACACCTCATGGGAAATGAAAACCTCCCATGGAATGCCCTTCTATTGCAATTGATACATAACAACCATTTTAATAAGAGAGTGGTGAAAGAGGCTTTGCATCTATTGGGGATAGTCTCTCTTTTGTACAATATAGGACATTTTGTCAATGATTCTATAGAGGTAATAGGGTAGGTGCAACATCCTAACCCTAGTAAAGTGCATAAGTAGCCTAATGTGATAGGAGTAAAGTCTGGAGAACCTTCCCTCACATGTAAAATACTTCATAATGATCTTCATCATAGGTGCATATCTCTCTAGCAAATGAGAGAAATGAAAGATGGATTTATTGTAGTCTTTGTACCCAGGTTTTAAATATGGCTCATAGTAGCTTATGTCAAGACTAGCTTGCTTGAACCATTTCTCCCCTACACTAGGTATGCCTGTGGCATTGGAAATAGCATCTGTAGATAGCTCAAAATTGATTCCTGCAAGGCTAACTTGTTTTTCATGCAAGTTAATGATGAATAGCCTAGTTAGCTCAGGGTGGTTTTGCATCTGCTGTACATTCTCACAAAATTCATAACATCCTAAATTTTGGAAGTAGGAGACCGTTAAGGGAGATGCATATATCTCTAATGTGTTTAGTGTTTCAAACCTATTTATTTTCCCACTTTTGCGTTCATGCCTCCTTGGCATTTTGCCTTCTCCTTCATTACCACTGTCCTCTCTTTTTGACATTTTGACCACTTTGCCTTTGAAACCCTAGCACTTGATGTGAAACTAATATGAAGGAGGGTATGATTTAATAGAAGTCTAATTTTGAATGAGATGATTGAGTGTATAGGTATATGCATATTAGGCTAAGTGAGAGGAAAAAATCCAATGACAACCACAACTGATTTGTAAAAACTTTGCTTTGACACACCCTGCACTTATGTCAATTTGAAATGAAAGAGGGCAATGTAAGGTCAATCTATTTGCAGTGTAAGGGAAAAATCTTATGAAGGAAATGGAGTTTAGGGAAAACTCAGGTGAATGGGAAAACAACAACAATGTAACCCTTTGTTTGTCACTGATTCTCTTTATAAGTAGATGAAGAAAGGTTAAACATTGGTTTTAAGTTCAAATCTAGGGTTTGTTCTTAGGTCTTCAAATTATTTTTAATTTTAAAACCATCAAAATTATTTGATGAAGGGCTGAAGGCATCCACTTTCCATTTAGAATCACTTTGGAGGACCTTTGAGGAAGCTGGAAGTTGTTTTTAGTTGATTTGAGCATTTGTAGGACTTAGAAGCATTCCTGGCCAAGCGCGCAGCCTAAGGCACACTGTGGGTCGGTTCGGGCAAAGGCGCAACACCTTTTCGGGCAGACAATGCCAATGTAATTTGCACGAGAGTTTTTAGCCAAGGGCGCAATGCCCGACTCCAGGCGCGCAGCACCAACCTGAGCACGCATCGCCACAAAAAACTTTCCCAATTTGACTAGAAACTTGAGATTTCTTCTCTCCTGAATGCTTCCAACCTTTTGCAAGTGAAAAATGCGTCATATGAAAAACAAAATGACCTCTTATAAGCTTGGGATTTTTAAATTTAATCTTTTCAAACCCATTTCCTAATGTCTTAAGTATTTTTCATTTTTTTCCTTTCTCACTAACTCTCTGACCTTTTTGCTGTGCAGGTGACTTAGATCATGAAGCCCATTCTTCTCTTTGCTCATTTTCATTGATGTTCATTACACCTTTGCTCTAAAATTTTTCTTGGGTTATGAAATTTTCTCTCTTTTGATATTGGAGGCTTGATATGTTTATTATGACACAGCAACAACCCCAAAATCCTCTTTTGTCTACACCATGAAATTCAATTCATCATTTGATCATTTAGGCATGACAACTCATTTTTGACAAGTTTGGAACCTTTACACAGTAGCAACTTCAACATCTTCTCTCATTTCCATCATGAGGTCTAACTCAACTTCTTACCTTCTGTGATTAACCTTTTTAAACTGTTTGTATGCAGGTTTGCTAAAATGATGATTTTGACCCTTTTTTTGTGTTAAATATTTGGCATGTTCATTTTGGCATCTTTGGGATTCAAAGTTCAAACACAAAGTAACACTTCGAAAATCTTCACTTACCTGCACCATGGAGCTCAAACCATCTTTTGATCATTTTGGCATGACAAAATCCTTTTGAAAAGTATGGAATTTGATCAAATAGTGACATCTTCAGAATCCCTTTGTTGTCATCGTGGAGTTCAACTTATCATTTCACCTTTTCTGACCATCTTCCCAAAACCCTAGGTGTCTGGAGTGCTTTAAGAAAATCATTAGTGTTGTCTTCTAAGTTCTCTATAGCCCTTTCAAGTTCATTTATTTCTGTCCAGTTCACCTCACCTTTTTCCCTATTTCATCCATAATTTATGAAAAAAATTTCTTCATGTTTGGTTTTTGGTGTACCTCCTCCATGGTCATTTCTGCATTTGATCACTGCTTGGTACACTGCTGGACCTTCAAGCTCAAAACCCTAGTTTTCATCAAGATCAAGTGGTTTTATTTCTTCTGCTGTGAGTTGTCTTGACTTAGGAGCAAACCTCCTACCTTACCAAGTTTCTACTAATAGACATTTTAACACTCCTGCAAAAGTGTCAAAGTTCTCATTTAACTTTTGCAAAACTTGAATTTGATAAGGTAGTCTTCTTTGGAAACCTTTAGATATTTTCTTGAGTAACCATGTGTCATTATTCCAATTCCTCTGAACCAAATTCTAACAAAGAAAAACAGTGTCTAAAACATTAATTATTTACCTTGGAACATATGAAACCCTAATTGACCTAGTGGGAGGATTCTTTGACCTGGTCTTTGAGTGAAAATTGGCTTGGAGTCTTCAAGTGAAAAACATAGTATTTTTCAAAGTGTTGTATTGAATATCCAATATCAAATGTAATTGATTTATCTAAAGAGCCTACAGATATATTTTTGAGACCATCAATGCTTGAGAAACTTGGGGACCATGGGAATGAGTCAGGCTATAGGTAACCCTAGATGGAAAATGGAGTGATGGGCAAGGGAAAAAAAGAGTAATGAGGTTATGGTAGGAAAAAGGATGGAGATGAGTGGTGCAAGCCCATAAGGAGTTTTTAGGAGTGTCAGGGTGACCATGAAATGGCAAGGTTGATAGAATAGCGAAAAATTTCCTATAAGTATAATGAAGGCAATGATATTTCTCAAACTACAATATACAGGGAATTTTGTTTTTAGAAATCTATAACCAACCTATAGTCATCTACATATAGTAAAAATTAATGATGATTAAAAGTGGCTCCACTTTGGGAGGGCAACTGCTTTTCAGGAGGTGTCGAGGACCTCAGAGTTCAGATCTCTGAGTTTTAAAGACCAATACCTTACTTTTACTTGGTAGATCCCTCTTCCTTCATTTTCTAATGTTCTTTTGAAGCTATGATCTCAAAAATCTAAAAATACATGATTGCTTCAATATCAGTTCTACCTACCCATGATACTTTGCCTAACATTTTTTCTTCTTCCGGGTGTACTTGGACTGGAAAACCCTTGACATAATTTTTTATTTTGAAATCATAAAAAATATGTACTTTTACCCTTATTACTTCCAAGAGTTGAGATTAGGCTAATGAACTCTCTTATTCTCTACCTAGTCTACTCATCTGTCAAGATTAAGCTGTTTGATAGATTTTCATTCTCTAACCTACTAACATGAAATTTAAAACATGATCAAACCAGGATTAAGAAATCTGATATGCCATGGGTTGTGGCATTTGGAAAAGCTGCACACATAATTTATTTTTGTACAAGAAAAACTAAAAACTTGAGGGCTAATAATTTGGAGTTTGTTATTCATCCCTCTCATTTTTCTTTGGTTCAGATTTAAGATTTTGGAAACATCATCTTTTCCTAATCTAACCTACTGACAAGTCAATCTTAAATGTTTTGACAAGTATTCTTTCACTAACCTATCGGAAGAAATTTAAAACATGTTCAATCATGATTAGGCTAGATGACTGAACACGACTTTCTTTTCTCAATAGTAGTGGCATTTAGGCTTGCACACTTTCAGCAATACTGTTTTTTGGAATGGGGCTGTACCTCTTCTTTTTTTCCTACCCTCTTTTCTTCTTTTCTTTGTTTTTTTATTTCATTTTTTCTGATCTTTTTGTCAAAACAATCTGAAACTAAAACTAGATGCTCATAGTGATGAGCTTATTGGAATATCTATCTATCCTAATCTAATAAGGAAATATTTCCACATCAGGTGAACTCTTTTATCTAATGCAACCAATCAAGTAAGTGACTACATGATTGATTTTCAACCAGCCCTTTAGGTATGCTGAAAAAACCAAAAGGCCACTCCGACCTCACTTGTTTTTGAACAACAGTGTTCAAAATCTTCTTCACACTGTAACAAACTGTTCTTGGCATATTTTACTCCTCCTCTAGATGTCTTTAAGAAGTCAGCAAAAGGATCACTAAGTAATACTTGGCTATGAGGATTTGAACAGTAATTTGCATCCAAGACTATTTTTTGCTCCACTTTGTTAAGCTTGGGATTCTTTTGAGAAAGAAAATCTACCTCTTCTCCATGATAATCTGATTTGGCATCCTCATAATGTTCTGCTATGTTGTTCTCCAGTATGCCTGATATTCGTTGACTGAGTGGAATGGATCCTACTTGCAGGCCTTTTTTAGGGGCATTTTCTAGTAATAGGTCCTCTTGAGGAGGCAACACAATATTAAGATTGACCTGTTCTAAAGTTTTAGCATGAGAAAGTGCATCAGTGAATAAGTTAGTAGTATAACAAATAGAAAGATCTTCTTTATATAAAGTTTTAGAGGATGGCTGTATGTTTTGGATTTGATTTCTTTCTTCATTAGTTAAAGTGGGAGGCATTTTTCTCTTTCTTTGGACGGAACTATGATGTTTCTCTTCCCTTTGTGACTGATCATAAGGCTAAATTTTTTCTTGAGCCTCACAGAAAAGAGATGAAGAATGAACACGTGTATCTTTAGAGAGATCTTGTGGATCTTCCCTTATTGCCTGAATGATTTCATCCTCAATCAGCTCCTTTTGGTTGTTATGACAGTTAACTTGAGTATGAAATGCATGCATTTCTTCTAATAGACTTCCAGGATGCCAATTTCCCAAATCCTCATTAATGTTTACAAGGTATTGTATGAGATCTTCAGATTGATCACAACAATTTTTAGCTAATGATAAAGATGAACAATTTTCTTTATAATGTTCATAAAATACCTTGTGGAAATCCTTTAAAGAAAACAAACTACCAGGGTCTAGGCCTTCATACCATTCCCTTGCCTTACCTTCGAATGTCCCCATGAACATTTTCATGAGGTAGTACTCATGCCATTAAAATTTTAACCTCCATAAATGTATATGAAATTTTATGAGATGTAACAAAGGGTCATCAAATTTTTCATCTTGAAACACAGGCAGGTTTGAAACCCAATTTATCCAAGGCATTTTGTGTGGGAATCCAGGGATGTGATCTCTGTTCATTGGAGCATATCTTTGTTGTATCCTTGAATCCATATTTGGTAATCAAAAGGGTCACTGCATCTTTTCAACCAGTCTAGAGTCTTCTACCAGTGGATTATTTTAGTTCTATTGAGAGTTGTGGAGTCGCCAGGTGGATGGTTTCAATTTTACTGTCCACCACCAGCAATATTAGGATTGATTACTACATTCCTATGGGACTCTATGAGAACTAGTGGCATCAACAGGACTACTGAAGACCAATGGAGTCACCAAGTGGAGGATGCTTACTATTTTAAGGATGTACTTGTTGTCCACCATCAACAACTGGATACCAAGCTAAGGATGTTTTTGGGTTTTCTAAGTTCCTAAGTAATAATTAGATTGTCACTGACTCAGAAAGGTCCCACCGTGATCGCCATTATGTTAGCTCCTCGTAATTTGGTAGATTGGCAATGACCAAATGAACAAGGGTAACATCAAACTAGTCTTTGGAGTCTTAGGACCTAGCCTTTCTGGACTGAGAGAGGGCTCTCTCTATGTTTTTGTAAAGGATGTAACTTGTATGATTTTAGGGTTTTTATTTTAGGCTAGTTATAAGGATTAGGGTTTTTTTGTTTGTTTGTTTTGTTGGATAGCTTGTCAATAAGAATAGGTAGAGTAAGAGAAAATCAATCCATTGGGCTATGGAGTCTGCAAAGGTCTTGAAAAGTACAACAAGGGGTCAAGGGTGTTTCATAGGGCAAGTTAACAAGGGCAAATGGATCTAAGTAGGCTTAGTGAGTGTGAATTTAACATGAAGTTATGAGTGCAGTAGGTTCAAAGGGAAACTAAGGATCCTTCAACATACTAGAAACAAGAAAATCTTTCAGGATGATACCATAGTAAAACTTGAAGAGCAATGAAGGATTATTCAATTAGACTTTTGCTAAACAGAACTTAAAAACAACAAATAAGTAAATCTAGAGAGAAAATAAGAATTATATGAACATTACTTTAAAACAAATAGAGATTTTAACATAACATTTCAATTAAAATAAAGAGAATTTAAGGATTCTTTAATCAAACTTCAAGGAAGAAAACATATAGATAATAGGATGCAGACAGAAGTAGGGTGCCAAGAAAGCATATCCTACTCTAAAATTTCTGTCCTAAGATCAAAGAAACCATGAATATAATTAAAAATGAAGGAAACAAATACGAAAGTGGAGTAACATCACCATCTAACAGAGCTCATGAATCCTAGGAATGTGCTTGATCCATTGATGCTCAATCCAAAGAAATCACAACCACCAAAGCCAATTTCTTCAACAAACTCAAAGTCTAGATCATATTATGCTCAACAACCAACCAACATGTACAATGAGGCCTCAATGCAGTATTTAACTAGCAAGGAGGACCAAAACACTAACTAGAGTTTCCAAAATGTCATTAATACATCGTAAATGCAATTTTTTTCCAAAGAGACCATGCAAGGCCCAAGGCACAAAATATCTAACTTAATAAATGAAAAATAACTTCAAACATAAATTCTGAGCTAACTAGCAGTGATTTGCCTCAAAATTCCTCGAAAATATCTTTTTTCAATAAATTTTTGTCTTTTGTTGACTTTGTAGGCAAGGGCACAACTCCTGCACTGGAAAATTTTCCTGTATTGTGACCAAGGTTTGGAGGCCTTCCAGTTGTCCAAATGAGCTCCATGATAGCTCATTGGAAATCTTGTCAAGTCTAATTTCGAAAATTGCCTTAGTTTTTTGATTGGACTTCATTTACCTGCTCAAAAACTCAATCTCCCAAGACTGCTCAGGGCGCAACACCAACTCTGAAAATAGGGCAGAAAGATGATTTTTTGGGTCTTTTTGGCACTTTTGGAGTACCATTTATGCTCCAAATGTTCTGAATTTTTTTGTGGATGATGTAACTAGCCTGATGATCTCAAAAATTCAAACCATTCCTAAAAATAGTTGCCCAAAAAAGTGCGCAGCGCTGCGCCTTTTTCCCTTAAAAAGTAGTCAAAAACCAAAAATTACAAAAAATACCAAAATTTGAAATTGCCTTGCGAATTATGTTTGAGATGCCTGTAGGGATGCATCAACAAGGATTTCAAGGTTTTATTTTCCTTTTTACTCCTTGAGGGCTTGAATCTTTGCAAGGGCTCTTTTGAGCTTGGCCCTTGCAATCTTGTTCCTTAAGGCATAGTGCCTTGCCATATTGTTTTGGAGGTCTATGTCCCTCTCAGTCTTCTCCAACAGACCCTCTAAGTGCATGTTTTCCCTCTCAATCAAAGGTTCTTGATCATAGTAAATGTCCATGGCAAGCAACTCACTTGGAGTGAGTTGCTCTGCTAAGGATGCCTCTTGCTCTCTCTCCTCGGCTAAGGCCTTATTTAAGCCAATTTTCCTTGGCCTCCTCCTAGGAAGTTGTTCTTACTCTTCATCAGTGTTCCCATATATATTGAAGCTCTCATCTAGCATAGCCTTGGCTTTTGCAACCTCTTTCTGAGCTCTGATAGCTCTGACCTCATAGATTTCCTTATGTGCCTCTAGCTGCTTGTTTTCAATCTCATAATAGTGAATCACATTCCTAGCCCTACCTAGATTGTCTTGAAAATATTTGATTTGGCCATCCTTGCTTTGGAGCAGCATGTTTGAGATCCTTGCATCATTTTCATCATCATTGTCAACATGAATGAGTTCAAATTCTTGTTCAGTCTCATGCTGGTCTTCTTCTTCTTCATCCATGAATTTTTCTTTGCCTTTGTAAAGCTGCTTAGTTGATGTAGAAGGCATGGCCCCTTGCCTCTTGAGGGCAACAAACACATGCCTATTTCCTCTTTGGTAGGTCAAAGGAAAAGGTTCAACGTTACTTATCTCAGTGCCATATGTCTTATTTCCATCATTGCTATCATCTTCACTGCCATCATGGTCTCTTTAATCATCATTATCATTAGTGCTGCCATCACTACCGCTTCAATGCTCTCTGTTTTATTACTGAAATCATCCCCCTCATTTCCTTCTCCTTCATTGATGTTTGCCTTACTGCTGTGAGCTACACTGTGCTCTTTACTGCTCTCTGACCCATTGCTATCATGGCTCATTTCCTTATTGCTTTTTGCTTCATTTTCCTGATCTTCACTGATACCCTCTTGTGTGATTTCTTCTTCACTGTCATTAGCCTCACTGCCCTCACTGTCTGATTTTTCATTGTCATTTCCGTCCTTGTTAGATGCACTTGTATCATGAGGTGAAGGTGGGGGATTTTGAGAAAGTGGTGAAGTTAGGTGAAGGAATGTGAGTAGATGGTGAGATGGAAGAGTCATCATGAGGTGATGGAATGTGAGCAGATGGTGATGGATGTGTAGTGGGGTGTGATGGTGAAGGCGGAATGGGAGGCTAAGAAGATGAAGGTACATCTTGTTGTTGTTGGCCTTGTGGATTAGTGAACACCTCATGGGCAAAGAAAACCTCCCATGGAATGCCCTTCTGCTGCAGTTGATACATAACAACCATTTTAATAGGGATAGTCTCTATTTTGTACAATATAGGACATTTTTTCAATGCTTTTGTAGATGTAATACAGTAGGTGCAACATCCTCGGTGCAACATCCTAACCTTAGTAAAGTGCATAAGCAACGAATGTGACAGGAGTAAAGCCTGGAGAACCTTCCCTCACATGTAAAGTACTTCATAATGATCTTAATCATAGGTGCATATCTCTCCAACAAATGAGAGAAAGGAAAGATGGATTTATTATAGTCTTTGTACCTAGGTTTTAAATATGGCTCATAGTAGCTTATGTCAAGACTAGCCTGCTTGAACCATTTCTCCCCTACACTAGGTATTTTTGGCAATAGCATCTGTATATAGCTTAAAATTGACCCCTGCAAGGCTAACTTTTTTTTCATGCAAGTTAATGATGAATAACCTAGTTAGCTCAAGGTGGTTTTTCACCTGCTATACCTTCTCACAAAATTCATAGTAGCCTACATTTTGGAAGTAGGAGACACTTAAGGGAGATTCATTTAGCTCTTTTGTGTTTAGTGGTTCAAACTTGTTGATTTTCCCACCTTTATGTTCATGCCTCCTTGGCATTTGGCCTTCTCCTTCACTACCAATGTCCTCTCTTTCTGAGATTTTGACCACTCTGCCTTTGAAACCCTAGCACTTGATGTGAAACTGATATGAAGGAGGGTATGATGTAATAGTAGTCTTCTTTTGAATGATATGAGTGAGTTTATAGGTATATGTATATTAGGCTGAGTGAGAGGCAAAAACCCAATGAAAACCTCGGCTGATTTGTAAAAAATCTGCTTTGACACACCCTGCACTTATGTCAATTTGAAATGAAAGAGGGAAATGTAAGGTCAATCTATTTGCAGTGTAAGGGATAGAGCTTATGAAGGAAATGGAGTTTAGGGAGAGCTCAAGTGAATGGGAAAACTCCAACAATGTAACCCTCTATTTTTCACTGACTCTCTTTATAATCAGATGAAGAAAGGTTAAATAGTGGTTTTAAGTTCAAATCTAGGGTTTTTTCTTAGGTCTTCAAATTATTTTTAATTTTCAAACAATAAATATGCTTTGAGTAAGGGCTGAAGGCACCCACTTACCATTTAGCATTGCTTTGGAGGATCTTTGAGGAAGATGAAAGGTGTTTTGAGTTGATTTGAGCATTTGTAGGGCTTTGAAGCCTTCCTGGCCAAGCGCGCAGCACCTAAGGCACACTGTGGGTCAGTTTGGGAAAAGGCACAATGCGTTGTTGGGCCCGCAGCACCAATGTAAATTGCACAAGAGTTTTTCGCCAAGGGACAACACCTGACTCCAGGCGCGCAATGCCAACCTGAGCGCGCAACACCACAAAAAACTTGCCCAATTTGAGGAGAAACTCGAGATTTCTTCTCTCCTGAATGCTTCCAAACTTTTGTAAGTGAACAATGAGTCATATGAAAAAAAAAATGACCTCTTATAATCTTGGGATTTTTAAATTTAATCTTTTCAAACCCATTTCCTAATGTCTTAAGTCTTTTTCACTTTTTTCCTTTCTCACTAACTCTCTGACCTTTTTTCTGTACAGGTGACTTAGATCATGAAGCCCATTATTCTCTTTGCTCATTTTCATTGATGTTCATTACACATTTTCTCTGCAGGTTTTCTTGGGTTGTGAAATTTGCTCTCTTTTGATCCTGGAGGCTTGATATGTTTATTTTGACACAGCAGCAGCCCCAAAATCCTCTTTTGTCTAAACCATGAAATTAAATTCATCATTTTATCATTTAGGCATGACAACTCATTTTTGACAAGTTTGGAATCTTTACACAGTATCAGCTTCAAAATATTCTCTCATTTCCATCATGAGGTTTAACTCAACTTCTTACCTTCTCTGACTAACCTTTTTACACTGTCTGTATGCAGGTTTTCTAAAATGATGATTTTGACCCTCTTTTTGTTCTTAAAGATTTGGCATGTTCATTTTGGCATCTTTGGGATTCAAAGTTCAAACACAAAGTAACACTTCCAAAATCTTCCCTTACCTGCACCATGGAGCTCAAACCATATTTTGATCATTTTGGCATGACAAACTCCTTTTGACAAGTATGGAATTTGATCAAACAATGACATCTTTAGAATCCCTTTGTTGTCATCATGGAGTTCAACTTATCATTTGACCTTTTCTGACCATCTTCTCGAAACCCTAGGTGTCTGGAGTGCTTTAATACAATCATCAGTGTTGTCTTCTAAGTTCTCTATAGCCCTTTTAAGTTCATTCATTTCAGTCCAGTTCACCTCACCTTTTTCCCTATTTCATCCATAATTTCTGAAAAAATTTTATTCATGTTTGGTTTTTGGTGTACCTCCTCCATGGTAATTTCTACATTTGATCACTGCTTGGTACACTGTTGGACCTTCAAACTCAAAACCCTAGTTTTCATCAAGACCAAGTGGTTTTATTTCTTTTGCTGTAAGTTGTCTTGACTTAGGAGGAGACCTCCTACCTTACCAAGTTTCTGCTGATAGACATTTTAACAGTCCTGCAGAAGTGTCAAAGTTCTCATTTACCTTTTGCAGAATTTGAATTTGATAAGATAGTCTTCTTTGGAAACCTTTAGATATTTTCTTGAGTAACCATGTCTCAGTATTCCAATACCTCTGAACCAAATTCTAACAAAGAAAAACAGTGTCTGAAACATCAATGATTTACCTTGGAACATATGAAAACCTAATTGACCTAGTGGGAGGATTCTTTGACCTGGTCTTTAACTGAAAATTGGCTTGGAGTCTTCAAGTGAAAAACAGAGTATTTTTCAAAGTGCTATATTGAAGATCCAAAATCCAATGTACTTGATTTATCTAAAGAGCCTACAGAGATAGTTTTGAGACCATCAATGCTTGAGGAACTTGGGGACCATGGGAATGTGTCAGGCTATGGATAACCCTAGATGGAAAGTGGAGTGATGGGCAAGGGAAAAACAAAGTAATGAGGTTATGGGTAGGAAAAAGGATGGAGAGGAGTGGCACAAGCCCATAAGGAGTTTTTAGGAGTGGTAGGGTGACCATGAAATGGCAAGGTTGTGTTGTAGTGAAATACAACTCCCCCATTTTTCACTTTCAACTGGAAAATGGGGACCCTTTTAAACGATTACTGATAGTACTACTATTGAAATTTGAAAATGAGGAAAGTCCTAAATGGGTTCGATTTTTTCTTATTGATATATATTAATTCGTTTTGATCCCATTTAGATTAGTCATTGTGAAATGCACTTATTTGAAGGTTTTTTTATTTTTTATATATTTGTTTGATTTTAGAGATTCATCATTTTCCAACTCCCTTCCTGATTGGCATTTAGAAAAAAATCTTGACTTCTTGAAACTTTACCACTTGCTTCATAGTTTTGATCATGTTTTTGCACTTCCTTGTTGCCTTTCGCATTCATGGAAACATTTTCATATTGGTCAATTAAACACAAAGAGGAACCTTTGATTATCACATCACCTCGCATCTGGAATTTGATCGTACTAGTTGGAATTTCTTCCACATGACTTAGCGCATCATTTTGCATTCCACATTGATTGTTTATCTCCTTCACTTGGTTTGACATATCCATTAATAAAGGAGTAAATCATTAATTTATCATTTTATCCATTTTTGTACATAAATAAATATAATTTTATAACTTTAATAATTTGTAAAACATTAGATTAATTATATTTTTTTTCTTTATTTAAAAATTCAAAATCCAAAAAAAAAAAACATTTTATTTTTATTATTGTAAATATAACATTGTAAATATTAAACTCTTAAAAAAAAACAAATAAACAAAATAAAACTGAACATAAAAAATCTAAAAATACAAAACCCAAAAAAATTAAAAAAAAAAAAAAACTTAAAACAAAACAAATCATATATAAAAAAAAAACAAACCAAAAAAACATAAAACAATACGTTAATATTGGTGGGTAGATAATACATTAAAATCCCATATGAGAAAAATCAGCAAAACGAAAGAACTGTTCATATGATAAACAAGGGGAGTTGCAAAGAAACTAGTCCCTGTCGTGATGGGAGAGCAAAGTAAAATAAACAGTGTGGTATTCGTGAATGCCATTGGAAAACCAAACTTCAAATTGTCTTCGGCTTTTAAATCCACCTTCATTGTATGAGAAAACACCAATACAATACAATCAAAACTCAAAACTAGGATCCACATGAGAAAAGTATGTGTGCAGGTGAACATGATATCACTGTCACTGAATAAGGATAAGAGCTTAGATTTGGTCCCATTGATTAGTGTAATTACATGAGTAATACATCGAATCCCATTATGACATATTATACATAACATATAAAGGTGTGAAATAGCTTATACTAGTATTGTGATCTCTATATAAGTCTCCAGCATAACTATGATAGATATGATTAAACATTATACGTGTGAATTCCAGGATTGCTTAAAAATAATAAGCCGTATATGATTAATATGGATCTACTTAGCTTCATTGATTCCAAATTACCTGTACTAGTAAGATAATGGTATAGTTCAAGCACCTCATGTATTGTATTACGTGTCATCTCATTAGTATCGCATATTGTAAACAGGTGGTTAAACTGATATGGTACTGCTTATATAACTAATAAAGCTTCATGTGCTAGTATTGTTCCCATGCATATGAGTTACTTACACTATCATAAAAAGCATTGATTCATATGTATAACATATGGGTTTATAGTATCAATTATTAGGGAAATAGAACAGATCGTGTTCATTAACTTACAAGCACCTATATTATGGGAATAGAGTAGTATCATAGAAGCTGAACCAATATGAATAGCCCATATGAGTAATCATGAAAGCAAGAACATATCGTATTCCTTATCCTTAATTACGATGATAAAGCAAGATACCCTGATCATTAGGTAAAGACCAGTATGTGTTATTTACGCTATAATATATGTTTATATAATATGTATTTTATATATTATATATATTAATTATATTAAAATTTTAATTAAGACATAGTTTAAAACCAAATAACAAATCCATTTAATACGATTTGCATATATCAAAGTTTCCAAAGTTTCGTTGAATTAATTCATATGGTTTGCACAACATGTCTCACTTCCTTCTGAGGCAGAGCATGCATGAACGATGTTAAACCAAGCCAATTAATTGTCCAGTTGAATAGTGGCTATATCCAATTTATTAGCCCAACAGTTGGGGGCTTTAAAAGCTTGGGGTCGGATCAGAAATGGCGATGGAAGATAGTTTGTGAGGAGCCATCCACTGGAAGGAATTGACAGTCCAGGGGATGCAGGGCGCCATGGATCCTAGAGGTTTGAAATCATCTTCTTCGCTCACGGACCGTGAAAACCAACACAAGCCGCAGGAGAATTACGCAAATAAGAAGACCGTGGTCGAATCCGGTGCCCGTGAATTGCAACAAAAAATTCAGTAGGACGAATTCAAAGAGAAATCTGGAGATGCTGAATGGAAGCAAACGTTGGTCGAGTCCATGGAACTAGAGACGACATCAAATTTGGTTTTATCTTCCACCCAGGTCAACAATGCCACAGAAAAACCTAATTCTGATTTGGAAAACCAAGGAAGGATGTCAAAAACCTAATTATGATATAAAGGTACTGAAGATTACCTATTCACATATGGCCTCTCATTTCTGCTCGTTTCCACATCGGCTGTGTTAATCGCCACCTAGCTCGGCTTCAACGTTGCATTTGTGTTGCAGTTAGTCTGACAGAAATTTAGCCCATCTTCTGTAAATTCTATAGCTCTGCTCAGGGCGAGCTCCGTTTTGCTTGCCTTCCATGCGAGCAACGACAGGCCTGAAGGAGTAATGAAGAGGCAGTACGCGGTGGGGTTTATCTTAACACTGGGCACCATATTTGGCGTTACGTCACTGGGGAGCTCTTTGTTGAGTGGTGTCATCATTACTGCTATGATTCCGGTGACAGAGGTCCTGGCGGTGGTTTTGTACCATGAGAAATTTGGCACGGAGAAGGGCATGGGGCTAGTGCTGTCCTTGTGGTGATTCGCCTCGTATCTTTACAAGGAATACTATCGTTATTCGAAACTGAGACCTCCCCGTTAGGAGCAGAATAAGAAAGACCTTGTTCCAAATGGCCCTGGAGGAGACACGCATGCACATGATCTGGAAGAAGATCAATGGAGAAGATGGGATCATTTAGTCCATTGATGTGGTTGAAGAATTAATAGGATAAAGCTGCACAACAATTCTAGGAGCTACCATGAAATTGCATTAATTGATGTTGCGTTAAGGCCGAAAATGTCTCAAATAAATATAACTAAATATGCAAAAGAAACGCCGAAGGTCACATTGATTGGTCACTTGATGTTTGGACAGCTAATTTTAATTTTTTCTATATTTAAAAAATCAATATAACATTTAAAAGAGAAATAAAAACTAAACATTTAAACTTCAAACCATAAGGTATCATTTTTAAATTAAAATGGTGCATTCACTAACAAAAATTAATAAACCTACTTAACAAAAATTAATAAACCTACTTATCAGTAGGGTAACATTATTTTTTAGTAATTATTTCACTATTTAATAATTCCTTTACCAACTTTTTTAGGTAATAATTTTTTATCTTCAATAGAAATTTAAACAACTTTGTTTAATAAAATTTTTAATAGAAATTTAAACAATTTTGTTTAATAAAATTTTTAATAATTTTAAATTTATTTGAACCATAATTAATATTAAAAATATCATAATTAATTAAATATTTATTTGAATGTTTCATATAATCTCAACTATTGGAGTCACTATTCTACATATTTATGGAAGTATACAGTGGATAAAAGACCAGCTTATTGCTTAGAAATGTTAATTTTGAGGTCGGAATTCCATAGTGCGGAAATCAATTGAACTATATACATATTGAAATGTGACCAAATATGCATAATGGATATGGACCAATTATATATTTTATTTTTATTTTTATTTTATTTTTATTCGTTTATTTTTATATTTTTCATTTTATTCGTTTTTATTTTAATTTTATCTATTTATTTATTTAATTTTTATTTATTTATTTATTTTATATTTTTATATTTTTATTTCTAATTTATTTAATTTTTATTTATTTATTTAATTCTTTTTTTAAGCTTAAATAAAATTATTTAAAAAATAAGGTAACTGATGTTATGAGTTTTGAATCAACTAACATATAATTATTAAAAATAAAATAATTCTTTATATATTTAAAAGATAAATAGTATTTCATTATTCTTAACATTTAATTTATTCGAAAATGTCAATTGTTAATCTCAATCAAAACACGCACAACCAGGGCGAACTCTTTGATAGGCACACGAGTTAATACAAAGTCTACTCCTTCGGTGTACCTTTGCAGGTGCAGGGGCAAATGCTAGTTATACAATTGAGAAATATAAAAACCTCTATCTGAGAATGATAGAATATCTTTTTCAAAGAGGAAATAGAATACGTTGTAAACAAGTAAAATCTGTATATTTTACAAAATAAAGAAGAGAAAAATATTATGTCAATTATATCCTAAATTTCTCTAGTAGAGTGAATGGACAAGATATATATCTAACTGATAAAACTAGAATTCCCAAATTAGGGACATAAAGACAAATTAACAAATTTTGGGTCGTAACTATAAGGAAAAGTAATGCGTAAATTCAAATTACAGTTTGTGTAAGTTATTACAAATTGGATATATGTATCAGTTATTGACAATTGAATAATCGAACAGAAACGTAGACAACAAGTATAAAAATATATGATGTGCTGGAAAGAAAAGTGCCATGCTATTACAGGATAAAAATCGAAATCAATCCTTGATAATAGTTAAACATTATTTTGGAATGACGTATTTTAAATCATAACCAAAACTCAAAATTTCATAATCGAAGGCTAAACCCAGAGAGAATATAACTTCATAGAATTTTTGGGTTTTGTGAATCTCGGTAAGCACATTATCGGATTATCAGTGGCGACTGTAATTCATGTAAAAAAACCATAACGGGGATTTGAAAGAATAAGTGGAGTAATGACATGCAAAATGAATAAAAATAAAAACCCAGAACTTTATATAAATCTTTTATACCAATGAGTAACATCCTTTTTAAACAGAACTGAATCATTGAAAACTGAGTACATTCACAAATAAAATGAGTATAAAGACATCAGGGTATACTCTGAACTAAAACGCTCACACAAGCCATTGGCTGTACATGGAAGAAGAGAAAACAACATAGGGGTTTCCTTCAAATTTAAGACCTGCACATGAAATTAAATAAACTTAAATCCATTCTAAATAGTGCCGAAAAGTATTCATCGTAAAATCTTATAACGTTAAGAGATGACAATCGAATGGTACGAGGGATAGTTACCTGGAGTATCGTAGATAGCCTTTCTCCTATGATTCAAAGTTTCTGCTAAAACGAAGAAGGTTTGTGGTTGGAAATTTTAACTTATACTTTCAAATTTGAAGACACTCCATGCGGTATACAAGTAACAGTGAGTATGGAACTCAAGTTTCAGTCATGTTTCTCTCGAAAATGCGTAGCATGGTAACCCTTCTGTGCACTGGCCGCAATGGGAGGAATTCGGCCAAAGGCCAATTAACGGGAAGGCGAACTGCAAGAGTAGTCTCAACCCTTAGGGTTTGAAGGACTAATATCCACCATCAACACCATAGTAAATCACATGCGTACAAGTGTCCCAAGGTAATAACTCCGATCACGTGGTGTCATGTGACGGATAGGACTAAAAGTTAAACGTTGGATAGAGATCACGTAAGACGGCCATTTAAGGAGTTAATACGAATTGACTATCACAGCCCTTGGGTGCAGGGAACGACGCGACAACAGCACGGACACGAAGGAGCTGACGCGCGCGGGAAGGAGATGACAGCAGGAGGGTGGGAGCAACCGCCAAGTGTCGAATTTTGAGAGTGGAAGGGCGATAGGTGGAGCACAGAATGTAATTGCATCCCGACCAAGCTCATATGAAAAGACACCTTGAGCGTAAATATAAGCCTCAGGTCAGCAATTTACCTATTTATCCCATTATCTCTTATTTAGTATTTATACTTTACTATATATCTTTGAATAGGTTTATACTATAATTTATTTGACAACATACGAAATTTATGCATTTTTTCTTGAATTCCACCGATCTTTTGCTATTCAACAATTTTGGATCCTTTATATTAAAAAAATGATGGTCGAATAGGTCGAATGTTACAAATCCATACATGCTTCGAGTGATTGATTATAACAATCTGTTTTCATCTCATTTTTTATTATAACAGTCCGTTTTTATCTCAGTTTTTATTATAACAACCAGTTTTCAGTGATTGTATCTATATTTGTACATTATGATTGATAGCTCATTTTATCTCACAAGAATATGATAACTTTTGATTTTCATGGGCATTTCATGGCCTATTGTAAGCTTTGAATTGGTTGCATTCGAAACATTGTAAGTTTTGAATTGGTTGCATTTGAAACATTTAATAGCAAACGTAAACGTAAAATCTGGGCCATCTGAAGAATTTCCCCTCAACTGTAATTAATTGTTTGGTTAATGATAACAGTCAGCTTCTCTTCCCAAGGGTAGATGCTACATAGGCACAAAATTTTTATAACGATTTTCATATTTGTACTCTTAGAATGATTTATATGCACCTATTAGGTTTCTTATCTCTAAAGTAGACTCCTTCATGTATTCAGTTATTCTCAATGTGTTTATCATTCAGCTGTGAGACATACTCATTCTTTCTAAATATTTATGTTCTCAATCTTATGCAGGCTAATGTAGAAGAAAACAACACAAAATATTCACCAAACACCATACCCTTGGTTCTCATTTCAGAGAAATTTAAGGATGCTTATTCCAATCCAAGATCCTTTGGAAAAACACCCTCCACTATAAGCCCAACATCTGAATCAGGAGCGATGGCTTCAATTTCTGTTCAAAAACACGTACGATATACGAATCGCTTAACTACGCAATCGGTTTTTGAATCGGCGGCTATACGGTGTTTCTGTTCAACAACCAGCACCAACGGATTCACCAACGGATCCAGTTTCTCCCCAACCACCTGCAAATGTGATACCCTCATCCCTCATCAGGAAAAACAGGTAGCTGACATTTATCTTTTATTTTGCATCTTCTGCTGCTAGCAAGAAGACAGTTGTAATACCCAAAAGCTGGTTATCAACTTGAATAAGTTTGAAGAGAAGTACAGGCAGCCACATTTTTTACATGCATAGCCACGTTGCTTACATGCAGGTGGTCACTAATTGGTCGCTAATTGAGTGGAGGGATTATAAATAGATTATAAACATAAAATGTTGACGAACTAATGTCAGCATTACTTGGTTGAAACTTAAAATCTGGAGATCATTCGCCATTTAACCTAAGTGTTATAACAAGACCTCAAAGTTTCTTATTAGTTGAAATAACGGCGGGTGGAAGCTCATAGGTTCACGAAACGGTGAACATGATCTAGATTCAAAATCATTTCAAAAACATTGCGTAAATTAAGTTTATAAACTTCGGTTTGCGGCCGGGACTAATGAAAAGATACATTTCGATTACAATAGTCCCTGCTATGCTACAGGCGGTAGGGACTAATAAGAGATTTCAATATATATAAGACAATAGCGCCAAAACGCTACCAAGATTTACGGCGAAAACAAAGATTGACTTAATTTCATTCTTATTCTACGCCATATTTATCTTTAGTACCGTTAAGATACTATGAAAAATTCAAGAATTTTGAAAAATAAACCAAATGCTATAATAAACAATAAAATTTCTGCGATAAGACCAATATTAATGAAACAATATTTTGTTCTGCGTATTAATAGATCAAAATATTATTAATAGCATCGAATAAAATCACATAAACCACCCACCAAGATCACACCAGTCAATGAAAAGTGTGCGTGGAGAGGTTTGATGAAAATGAGGCGGAATTTGAGAATTCATGCATATCCCTGATTTTAATTTTGGCATAGCCATGATTGGAATCAAATGAATTGCATTAATGCATATTCTATCCCGTTTCCTTTTTTAAATGATATGAACGAGTAGCATAGAGTTATTTCTCATCTGATATAGTTATGAACGATTAGGATATAGTTATTTCTCATATTTAAAAGTTATGTCAGTGTAGTCTTAATGAGGGGTGTTGAGGGATTTAAAATCTCTTATCTCAATTTTAGCTCAACAAATGCATATTTTTGGCAAACAGAAATTGAAAGGCAGACTTATATAAAGCCATGAGAAATACATATCAAACGTGGAGAATTTTTTTTAAATCAGTTTTCAACGGTTTGAAGGAGACTCTACAGGAGAAGGAGGAAAGGGTCGTGATCCAGCATAGGGGATTCTTTGCTACCATTCAATCTGCACTTATGCATTTCTGTTTTGTGTGGAGGAGGTGATTGTAAAGATTGTAAAAGAGTTTTTTGGCCTTTGTAATATTGCCTAACATTTCTGCATGCAGTAAAATCATAGGTCTCAAATTCTCAATGACTGTATATTTTGTCAGCAAAGCTTTGGCATTATTTTGAATTTCCATTCATGAGGATTTTTACTTGAATGCTGAATTTTTAGTTGTGTCCAAGTTTTGTAATTGAATTCGATTTCTATTCTAAAATATATTTTTTATTGATACTTAACATTTCTGTTGGTTCAATTTTTATATGAGGCAGAATGAGATCGGATCTATAACAAATTCACTGAAATATATTTGCAAGTAAATAATAATTTCTTATATTAAATTCGTAAATGTATTTTTCTTTTATCCCATTAATTAAATATGAATTTCTTCTTTTAATTAATGGAAACTACATAGTGAATTCAATCATAAAACCAGTCTTTCCCCTTATTTTATTGAGAACGAGATCAGATTTATAACAATTTCACTGAAATATATTTGCGATTAAATAATATTTTCTTATATTTAACTCGCAAATGTATTTTGCTTTCACCCCATTAATTAAATATGAATTTCTTCTTCTAATTAATGGAAATTAAATAGTGAATTTGATCATAAACTTGTCTTTCCCCTTTTTTTTATTTAATTTTCTCTCGAATTAAGAGAGGGTTATCCCATCTTAGTCCAAGATAGGATTTTAACCTTAGGATTAATTTTGTATCTGTAAACGAAATCTACATAAAAAGGCAAGCATTTTTGGTTCTCAGTGGCACAATTCAGCTCTTATATTAGTCAACTCTTTTTGATTGATTTTAATCTTTATCCAAAACATTTAAAAAATCAATCATAAAGACTAATGTAATATAGTGTATATTAGTCCATTTATTTTTAACAAATTAGAAATCATTTTTCTTTTTCTTATTAGTGTTAGTCTTAACATACTAATTACTCATTAATTTGTAACATACACTTTTAATAAATAAAAAATAGAATAATTTTAACTTTAATATAGTAGTATAAGTTAAATAAGATTTTATTAATTGTTTACTTAGAATAAATAATAGTAATATTTATTTAAACTTTCATTTTATAGATTATCATAGATTTCTTAGAGTTAACCTTTAGCATATTAAATATAAATTAATATTTAATATTTAATAATAGTTTAATGTAATCAGAATAATTTTAATTACGGTAGTGCATTTAAATAGATCTTATTAAATGTTTATTTAGAATAATAATAATAGTATTTAGTTAACATTAATTTCATAGGTTATCATAGATATATTATAATAAAATAGAATTATTATTAGAATTATATTAGTAATATTTAGGAATATATTATAGTTAGTTAATTAGCATAATAACGTAGAATATATTAGTTTAAATTTGACATATGAGATAAATAGGAATACTTTAGCACTTAACACTTAACAAAGACTTTAATGATAAATGTAGCATTAACAGTGTGTTATGTTAGCACTAACAAGTTTCATAGGGATAACATTATCATAGTGTCATTTAGGATTAATAATTAACAGTAATTTAAAGTTAGTTAGGTTAGAATAGTTAGGCTAATTTTAAGACATAACTTAGTCATGGCTTGGCTGAGCCCCAGATCAGCTTAAGGATCAACTCTCTTGCCTAATTAGCAAGAGAGATGATTTGATATCTCTTCTTCGTTAATGAATGAAAGTTGTATTTTAAGTAATCGGAGTTTGGGAAAAGGTAACTAGACCTAATTTAACAAGTTGGAGCCACTACTCCAAACGGAAAAGGAGCTGCTTTAAGCTCCGGACCGAGTGGTTATCCCCCAATGTTGTTGCAATGATTTTCGAGGCTTCAACAGGTTGATAGAATAGTGAAAAATTTCCTATAAGGATAATGAAGGCTGTGAGATTTCTAAAACTGACAATATTCATGGAATTTTGTTTTTAGAAATCTAGAACCAACCTATAGTCATCTATAGATAGTAAAATTTACTAATGAATAACACACCCTAAAGAGCAACAGAGGGAGGTCATTATAGAAAATAACCCTACAATATTCAACCTCCATAAAGAGTTAGAAAAGGTCAAAATCCCTGTTCCACTAGTTGAAATTTTAAAACAACCTTCGTATAAAGCCCAAGTATCCCAATTCATGCTCCCCCATGTCATAGTCCCTCTCCCTAACAGTCTCAATCTCTAGGAAGAAAGACCCATGGTGGTATTTGGCCCTTATGTAGAAGAGTTGGACTCAGAAACCCCCCCATTCTATGTATCTCTGGTCATTCATGATCTGTTGCTACACAACTGCATGCTAGATTCTGGGGCTTCGCACAACCTACTGTTGATGTCTTTCATGGAGAAATTGGGG
>CM076579.1:379641798-379917311 GCA_034641835.2 Pinus albicaulis | reverse complement strand
GGTTGTGGAAATATAAACGTAGCAACACTTCCTTCTTTATAGAATTGAGTGGTAGGCTTCCTTGTTGCCATTATTTTACATTCAACTTTTCTTGCCAACCTGAATGCCTTCTCCAATGAATCCGGTTCCAAAACACGAACTTCATGTTGGATGTTATCCTTTAAAGTGCCTATGAAGAGATCGATCCTGTGTTCCTCTGGAATATCCGTTACCCTTATATTCAATTTTTGGAAGTCCTCAATGTGCTGCCCCACTAAACCTTTTTGTTTGAGATTTATCAATTGGCTAAAGAAGGTGTTGCTCTTTGTATCCTCATAATGTGCTATCATTTCCTCCGTAAAAATTGAACAAGTGACAATTTTTTTACGGGAGCAAAGCCATCGATACCATACAAATGTATTTTGTTCTAAATGTAAAGTTGCAATGCGTACCTTTTGTGTGTTTTGCACGTTATGGAGATCAAAATATTGCTCAATCTGTAGTATCCATGTTACAGGATCCTTTCCATCAAACTTCCTCATATCCATTTTTGGAATATGGTGGTTCTTCCCACCAACATTCGAGTTTATGAAATCAAGATTAACATTTATTTTGTTCTCATCATGAGGTTCTTCTCCTATATTTCCGCCATTAGGAATCATTTCTGGTTTTAAGCTTGTCATCAAGCCTTCCATGTATGCTTTTAGATCACTCTTCATGTTTTCCATGTTGTCTTTCATGTCATCCATCGTAGCTTCCACGCCATCCATCTTAGCTTCCACGCCATCCATTTTAGCTTCCATTCCTTTCTTCAAACCGTCCATCTTCACTTCCATGCCTTTCTTCAAAACTTCCATTTCATTTTTTGTTGCTCTTTGCGAGAGTGAAAACTGTTGCATTTGCTCTTGTAATTTTGATAGATCATGTTGCAATTCTTCATCTTCATGGGTCATAGTAGAGCCTTCTGAAGGCTTAATGGGTGTTGAATTCTTTTTAGGGGCCATTTTAGAATCCAATATTGATATCTATTCTACAAGATGCCCTTGGAATCAATTCAACTTGATTCTTCAAACAAGACTTATGCAATTTGGAAAAAAAAATACACACCTTTTACTAGCTTTTAGGAGCTCGATATTGAAATTGAATTATCTATGTATTTGAAAATCTTCGATATCTGAAATTCAGCTCTGTAGTAGATCTCTGAAGCTTCTTTCAAATGCCACAGGTCTGACCTGATTTGGATTCCCCAGGGGCAGGGGTGTGTCCAATCTCTGGTAGAGCCTAATTTTGGGCCGGTTCAGTAGAGCAAACTTGTAGGACTTGCCACGTGTCACTGTTTCGTCCTTTGTCTCTGAAATTGATAGCCAAGAAACTATAGTCCATGTAATTGCGATCAATTTTTACGGTACTCAAATCCACTACCCAGAGAGAGAGTTATTGAACTTTTCCCACGATCACCTCTTTGAGATGAAATTCAGGAGCCTGAAAAAGCACTACCTTCCACAGATCATAACTCCAAAAATATTGCGAACCAAGCTCTGAAATGTTTTGATGAATTTCCTCAGGATTTCAGCTTCGCACCATATGAATTTCAGATTCTGAAACTTCGTAGAAAAAAATTTATAGCGAAAATGCCACGATGACCTTTTTAGAAGCTTGAAAACATACCTAACTTCCACAGATGATATCTCCAACAATATTGTGAACCAAGCTCTGAAAGTTTTAGACAATCTTCCTCAGGATTTCAGCTTTGCACCCTAAAAATTTCAGCTTTTGAAACTTCGTAGAAAAAAAGTTATAACGAAAATTCCACGATGACCTGTTTGGAGCAGCGAAACCCTAGAATCGAAAGCTCTGATACCAAATGTTGTGTAACCAGCTCCAAAAAGAGAAGAAAAGAGATACCAACGCCTTAGAAATGAGCCACTTCGAGGGGGCAACCTCCAATACATTACATAAATGAAAAATTCTTGGATGATACAATTTACAAAACCTCCTTTCTATATATAGGAGTTTATGGGGCCATAATGTAATCCTAGTGGGCCACAATGTAATCCTAGCCGACCTAACAATAATGATTTAAGGGCACAATAATAACAAAATGGGGGTTACAAGGGTTCAATAATAACAATAAGGGGTTACACTAACAATAATAAGGGACTATACTAGTGATATAGGGACCTAACAATCCTTGAATGATTTGGAAGTAATTTGGGATTATCAGGATGTATTTCCAGATGAGACCCCTGGTTTTCCACCTAAAAGAGACATATTTTTCTATATAATTAATACTAGGATTTGCACTAGTATCTAAAGCACCTTACCAAATGAGTGTAACCAGATTAATGGACTTGAATTTTTTTTACAAGAGTTATTAAAGAAAGGGTATATAAGGCTGAGTATTTAACCATGGGGTGCACCAGTCTTATTTGTTAAAAATAAATATCGAACATTCAAATTATGCATTGATTACATGGAGCTAAATAAATTGACAATTAAGAAAAAGTACCCATTTCCTAGAATCAACGATTCATTTGACCAAGTAAGGGGAGAAACTATTTTCTATAAAATATATCTAAGGTTTGGATATCACCAACTAAGGATTAAATAAGAATATATTCCTAAAACAACTTTCTAGACCCTACATGGGGACTATGAACTTTACAATACTTCCCTTTGGACTTACGAATGCACCAAATACCTTTATGTGCTTGATGAATAGTGTTTTTAGCAAGTTGTTGGATAAAATCGTGCTAATATTTATAGATGATATATTGATTTATTCGAAGACACCAGAGGAGCACAAACATCACTTAGAAATAGTGCTACAGAATCTCCAGGAACATCAACTATACTCTAAGTTCAACGAGTGCAAATTATATCAAGATAATAATAGAATATTTAGGAAATTTTATATTTAAGGATGGAATAATGGTAGATCTTGAAAAGGTAAAATCCATTCTTAACTGGCTAAACCCCAAGGATGTGGAAGATGTTAGATCATTCATGGGTAACATATGATACTATCACAAACTTATAGAGGGGTTTTCTAAATTGGATTGCCTCTCTACAGAAGAAGGGAGTTAAATTTGAGTGGACTAAAAAATGTTAAGAGATATTTGAAAAATTAAATCATATATTCACACGGTTGCACCTGTGCTAAAAATAATAGACCCTGATAAAGACTTTATATTTTGTACTCATGCTTGCTTGGAAGGTTTGGGAGGAGTACTCATGTAGGAAAATTACGTGGTAGGCTATGAATATAAAAAATTAAAGGATCATGAAAGACATTATGAAGTTTATTTCCTTGAATTAGTTGTAGTCATTCACACTTTTTTTGTTCTTTTTATTTTCTGAAGAAATAATCATAAGTTTATTCAACCCAAAAAACAGGGACAAAATTAAATTTTTCAAATGCCCGAGAGCATTCAATCATGTTATCCAGAAGGCCTACAAAAATTTGAGCACAAAGCTCCAAGAAAAATTCCTCCAATAAGAGAAGGTCTCCATAAAGAACATAAAACAAGACCGAAGCCTAATAAAAAAACTATAAAAAATTACAATTCGGGGCTAAGTGTAAGGACACTTAACTACCCTTTTCTACCTTTCGTTTTCTCTACTTTTTACCAAACTCCTTGATTGAGAGTGGCATGTACAATTGCAAGTTGATTCTCTTCCAAAATTTCCATTTGATTCTCTGCTTCCTTTGAAGATGTTTCTTTGTTTGATTCCAAACTCTCAGATGCATAGGGTCTCTTAATTCGTCCCATATCTTCTTCTTCTTCTTCTTCTTCTTTTTTGTTTTTGTTTTTTGTTTTTTTTGTTTTTCTGAGCGAGGCACTTTGATCAATTTCCATTTGATTCTCTGCTTCCTTTGAAGATGTTTCTTTGTTTGAGTCCAAACTCTCAGATGCACAGGGTCTCTTAATTCGTTCCATATCTTCTTCTTCTTCTTCTTATTTTTTTTTCTTTTTCTTTTTCTGAGCGAGGCACTTTGATCTACTGCACTGGAACTATGGTTGTTTAAGCTCCCATAATTTGCATGCTTTGAATATGTTATCACTCCATAATTTGTGAGATTGGCAAGAACAAATGACAGAGGACAACATCAAACCACTTTGGAGTCCAAGACCTACCCTTCCTAGACTCAGAGAGGGCTCTCTCTATTTTTATGATTTAACTTGATGATATTAGGCTAGTTATAGTGATGTGGGTTGTTTGTTTGATTTATGGTGTGGTTGGACAGATAGGGTTGCAGGGACTAATCCATTGGGATATGGAGTCAAAAGGATGGAATGACACATCAAAATTCAAGAGAATCACATGGTAAGCTAACTGTGCTAAATGGATCTTAAGAGCTGTATGAATTATGAGGTGAAAGAAAGAGTGAGGTTCAGTAGTGACTAAAGAGAATTTAAGAATTCTTTAATCAAACTTCAGAAGAAAACATTCAGATTGTAAACGCAGACAAAATTAAGGTGCTCCGACAACAAATCTTAATCTAAAATTTCTGATTTACAATTAGATGAACTGATGCACAACAGAGAAAACAACAGAAACATTTAAACATAGAAGTAGTACATCACCATTTTGACATAGCTTAAGAATCATGTAAATGGTCTTTGATTATTGATGTCCAACTCCAAAATTACAATGCTCCAATATAGTACAGTTCTTACAATGCAAGGGCTAACAATATCCAACCCTTGATAATGAAAATTCTAGCAATATTTAACTAAAACTAAGTTGGTTTCCCTTCCTTGACAACTTTTAATTGATTACAATTTAGTAGAAAATGGACAAGTGTGGCCATGCAAGGCCTGATTAGACATCTATGACAACAACACCGCCTATGGAATTAATTCTCAGAAAATATTCGTAGATTCGAATGTTTCAATGGATCCTCGAAAGATCAAACAGTAAGCTTGGAGGTGGCTGTGATGGTTACGAAGAGGCAACCAATGGAGGCTCTAACATCTGGCTATGTTTTGTAGAAAATCGGCATTGGGTAATCAAATCTGTGCAGTGCTGGCCACTTTTCATTATTTGGGTGATTATGCTAATGTGTTCTGTTTGAATGCCTTTTTCCCGACTCGACCTCCTGTGCTCGTACACCTTGTCGGGGCTTATTTCCCCCGGAATTCCTTTGCGCTGTTATAACATAACAAATTTGGTAAAACACCTTGCCCGAATCGACCCTCGGTGTCTTTTTGCTACCTGAGCCTTTCTGCCACGTTTAACCTTATTTCTTCATAAAATGAGTTTCAAACCTCATATGCCTGACTTAACCCTTTCTACAAAAAAAATCATAAAAAACTTATTTACCCGGACCTGAAAATGTTTAGATTTCAGTTATGATCCTTATCACATCCATAAGAAATCACACATCAAATATTTTATAGTTTTGAGTTAAAATAAATGGAATTGGTGATGCGATGAAAAATGGGAGGTGACATGGAGGGAAGGTGGGACTGGACCACAACCCACAGATCGAAAAATTTAAGGTTTAGCCATAAGCGAAGGTGGTAAACACTAAAATATGCGAATTTTGAAGTGTGGGGAGAAGGTACGTGATGTGGCAAGGGAAAGTGGGACCGACCGCATCATAAATCACACATTTTAAAGTTTAGCCATAAGAAGCGGAGGTAAATTCTAAATCATGCGAAGTGAAAATTTCGGGGGGGGGTGGAGTGATGTGGCAGATCGAAAATCTTGAAGTTTAGTTATAAGCGCGATAGTTAAATACTAAAACTTGCAAAGTGCGGGGAGAGGGACCCACCCACATCACAAATTCAAGTCGGAAAGTTTCTGTGTATGAGGTTTTATGTTATAAGATATGTATTGCAAGCGGCCGAAAGTGGGGGGCAGAGCTGCTCTGGTGGGGCCAGCCGTATCACAAGTTAAATCGAATACCTTGCGGGTGCTTTAACGGTAAGTTGTAATATTTTCGATGCGAAACAGTGGTTAAACATGTAAAGTAGGAAAATGAAGAGGAAATGTGGAAAGGCAAGGTTTAATGATTCTTAAGGGAAATAAATGAAAAAGGGGTTTGTAATGCGATGATGTGATTCAATATACGTAGTTGATCGAAGCTCAAATCCACAGTCCTTACTCGTCGTTTGCTGTGGTTTGTTGATTTTGTTTCTTTGGCCATGCCCATTAGTTTCTTGGTTTGTTCGTGGAATATTTTGACTCGTTCACTACTTGACTTGCTTTAGCATTCACGACTCGACCCAAAGTGTATAGCTTGACCCAATCACATTCACGACTCTGCCGAGCATGTTCATGACTCTGCCGAGCACGTTCACGACTCCGCCTTTACTTTTTTTTTCTACCTTAACTGCTTCTCTATTGCCTTTATCTTCACTAATGGTGTAATTCTGCTCCTTGCCTCCTTGCTGCCTTTATTTCCTTTGATTCTTGCTTTGGAAAAGACTTTGAATATTGAAATCTATGTATAATATGGAAAATTTGCAAAGAAAAGGTACACAGTCACCTTGTGATACTGTAAATTATAGGGTTCTAACAGAATCATTGATCCCTTCTACTTATCCCATTTTTCCACAAGTTTTCCTTGTGGTTTCTAAACATCCATAGGATTTTCGATTGTTTTGTCATCCCCTTCATGTAAAGAAATATGCTCCTGAAACTGCCAACCCTTTGGATTTTGGGGTTATTTCTTTTTTCTTTTTGGGTTTTTGAAGACATGTACGACATCAGAAAGTTGTATTTTTAAAATCTAAATGATGGATCCATTGAAGAATATCATGAATCTAGTTGATATGATCAAGTAAACCCTTGCTAATATCTACTTCTACACATATGCTCACAAAGTTTAAAATTTCCTTTGAGGGTCTATCCAGATCCACCTTTAGATACTTCCTAAAGTGTTTCCAATTAATTTTATAATTTGGTGGTGCCTCAAGGGAAGAGGAAGGTTGTGAAATATGACCCAAACCAAAATTTTGGAGACCACCATAGTTTTGGCATTGAACCTTGGAAACCACGGGGTTATAAAAAGCCCTCCGTTGCCCCAAAATCATGGGCCCTCATTTAGGGCAAACTATACATCCTTAAAAGTATCAAATTGTACAATGAAATTTCTCATGCAACGCAGATGGATTTCAAATTTTGAGGTCCATTGTGTTTATAACCAATGATGTATATCCTCTAGTTTTAGATAAAACCCATTAAATCTACAAATGACTACTCAATATTGGAGGGTGGAGAAACATTCTATAACTTGTGGACTATTTACTGCCATTGTTGGAGCCTGTGTCATCTATTCCACAATGTAAGCTCTAGGGATATTGATATTTGGATCAAATTAGTTTTGTGACTCAAAATTTCTCTGCATTGAATCCTTAAATGAAACTGGTCCTCTACGGTTGTTGGGACCAAGTGAAATGATAGAGGATTTTTCTTTGTGCATAAATTTTAATACAATTATGTATTGCCTGGATTCTCCTGATCTAAAAATGATATGCCACTGTTAAATACAGAATCACTTCTACAAAAACTCTTGTGGAAATTTAAAACACGATCGCCAATTGCAAACACATGAAGAAAGATCATTCACACATAACACAGATGTTTACCGGGAAAGCATAAAGCTAAAAACCCCACTATCATATATTATGTATATATCATGGATCATGAAACAATATCATAAAAAACTCTACTCCAAGAGCTCTCAGTACAATATACAATCATCTCACACTGTCATGCAGAAATTTGGCAAATGCCTTAGCCAATTTCCTGCCTCACAACAACCTGCCTCCACTGCGCAATCCAAGCTGATTACAAAGGCAAATTCGATGCAATCATGCCCTCCTTGACTGCGAAATACTCATGATCATATCCAATGTGTGTTTGGCTTACAAGAGTGCAATCCAATATAGCACAACTGATAGTCAACTGTACCTTTCACCTACCTCTCAACTGGGTCTCCACTGGATCTGACATGCATGTAGTTAACAATAGTAAATCTTCAGTTTCATGTGATATCACTCCATGTGAATTAATATAATATTTAATTCACTAATCTCTCACTAGTGTATCTTCAGTTACAACTAGCACAACTGAGTTTAACTCACTTAACTGAGTTAAACTACTTTACAACTCACATAAATGCACATCCAACTCTGTTACAACTTCGAATCACTTAGTTACAACTAATTCCACTTGCATGTGCCACCAACCAACCTTTGAACTCGAAATTCCTTCAGCTAATTGGTTTTCCACTTTAGTTAACTGATTTCAAGTGCTCCATGAGAATAGATTAATATTTATTGTCCAACTATTATTAAGGGATAATAATAGTTGACATGCATCTATAAATACATGTGCCATCTATAAATAGAATTCACACATACATATAAAAATAGAACATCATATATAAATATAATTTTCTCAACATCTATAGATAGACTTCTTCTATAAATAGAATTTTCTCATCCATTCTAAAAATAGACATACACATAAAAATAGGTTGTGGGCCCCACCTAGTGTAGGTGCTTAATTTTCACTAGGATCATCATCTTGTTGAATCTCAACACTCCCTCTCAACAGGAAAGGGATTATCCTTCACCCCGATCCTGTCTCTATGGTATTCTAATTTTCTCCCGGTGAGCGCCTTCATCAGAATATCTGCATCCTGATCCTCTGTAGGAATGTACTGAAGCAACATGATCTTCCACTACACACAATATCTGCTATGATGATATCGACTATCTATATGCTTAGATCTATCATGAAACACAAGATTAATAGAAATTTTAATGCAACTCTGATTATGACAATGAATCACTGTAGGATCTAAATGAGAACCAAACAAACCAACCAGGATATTTCTCATGCAGATAACCTCACATGCAGCTTGAATTTCTGCCATGTATTCCTCTTCCGCTGAACTGAGCGCCATGGATATCTTTTTCTTGCTGTACCAAGAAAAAACTGTAGATCCGACACTAAAGACCCCTCTTGATGTGCTCTTTTTGTCCGTTGGGCTACCCGCCCAATCTGCATCCATGAAGCCATGCAACTTCACTTCATCCGTCTATCTGTACCACAAGCCATACTCAGATGTGCCCCTTAGGTATCTCAGGACATGCTTTCCCACCTTCCAAAAGATTTTGGTAGGCTTAACCATCGCTTGAATAAGCTGGTTCACTGCATAGCATATGTCTGGTCTTGTATTCACTAAATACATTAGCAAACCCACTAACTATTGATAGACAATAACATCCACTACCTCTCCAGATTTAGCATCCTCTTTCCTCTAGTTTCCTAGAAGAGGAGTATCCATGGGTTTGCAGCCCTCCATGTGAAACTTACCCAGTATCTCCCTTGCATACTTTCTTTGAGACACAAAAATTTCACCATCTCGCTGCCATATTTCCAATCCAAGGAAATAATGGAGGCCCATATCCTTCATCTCGAACTCCTTTCCAATGTCCTCCTTGGATGAGTGTATCAACTGCTCATCACCAGTCAGTATTAAATCATCAACATAAAGAACAATGATTAAAATCTTACCCTCCACCACAATTTGGTATAGGTTTGCATCCCCCTCACTCTTGGTGAAGCCAAGTCCGGTGAAATAGCTGTCAATATGAGTGTACCAAGCACGGGGTGCTTGCTTCAACCCATACAACGCTCTTTTGAGTCTGCACACATGCGAATCATTGTTGAAGATCTCAAATCCTTCAGGCTTCTTAATGTATGCTTCTTCCTCAATGATCCCATTGAGAAATGCAGTCTTCACATCCATCTAATGAATGTACCAACCCATCTACGCTGAGAGAGCAAGGATGGTCCTTATGGAAGACGAACGTGCGACAGGTGCAAAATTTTCTTCATAATTAATCCCCTCAATCTGTGAGGAACCCCGAGCCACAAATCTGGCCTTATATTTCTCAACACTCCCTTCAGTAGCTTGCTTTACCTTGTAGATCCATCTTGAACCTACCACTGATTTATAACCCAGCCTTGGAAAATTTTCCCAAGCATTGTTTCTGACAATGGAGTCATACTCCTCCACCTTTTCATCTACCGATGTGGGCTCCTGCACTGCTTCCTGAAAGGAAGATGGCTCAGCCACAATACATTTGCTCATGAGAGCCATGTATCCAGTGAATTGGTCAAGAGAATGTCTTTGTCTGTGCTGTGAAGTAGGGACTCCTACATTCTGCACAACATCAAGTTTCAACCTCTCAGCTTCTGTGGTACACCTTCTGCCAATTCTGATGTTTGGCTCTGCCGGAGTGGAATCCTCCACTCCATGAACCTCCTCCTGTGGCTGATCCACATCTAGAGACTCATCTTTGGGAACCAAATTTTCCTCCTCTGCATGCAAGTCCAACTCCCTCTCAAGCGACAACTGTATAGCTTTCCCCTCATTGAATTTTATATCCCGTCGCATAACAGTCATCTTACTGTTAGGAAAATACACACGATAATTATGGGGTGTTTATGTGTACCCCAAAAATATCCCAACTTCAGCATTCGGCTCCAGCTTATTCCTAGCGTTCTTGGTTACATGCACATAAATAGATGAGCCAAAAATCATAATGTGAGAAACATCCGATTTCATACCAGTGAAAGCTTCTTCAGGTGTACTCATGACAAATACTCTATGAGGACAACGATTTTGCACATAAACCGTAGTGTTGCATGCTTATGCCCACAAATGGATTGGTAGGCCCTGATCATGCAACATTGCTCGTGCTGCACCCACGATCGTTATGTTCTTCCTCTCCATGACCCCATTTTGCTGTGGGTTATGAGGCGCTATGAGTTCTCTTCGAATTCATTCTTTGCTACAAAAGTCTTTGAATTTGTTCAAGATGTATTCTCCACCATTATCGCTCCGCACAACCTTCACTTTCTTCCCCGACTCTTTCTCAACCAATGCCTTAAACTCATATAAATTTGAGAATGTTTGATCCTTATTTTGCATGAAGAAGAGCCAGCATTTACGAGAAAATTCATCAATAAAAATAACATAATACCTATGTTTTGCTGTTGAAGAAACTGAGAATTCCATTGTCCACTTACGTCTGTGTGAAATCTCTCCAGGATCACCGAAGCACGGTTCTCCTTTTCATGAAAGGTGTAATTTACATACTTCCCCATGGTGCAACCCTTTCACTAATCTAACTAAGAAAGTGTTCCCATTGGAAGTCCAGTAGATATTTGCAGCATGAATTTCAAGGCTGCATGATGAAGATGACCCAATCACTTGTGCCATAATTCGCCCTCATCCCAGATCACCACTTTTTCTGCCTTGCCCATCTTGTAAGCTCATCCTTCTACCTCCATCTTGTAGAGATTCTTAACTCGAATCCCTATCCTCTTGGCTTGACCTAATTTTTTATATTGCAGGAAAGCTTTTCCATCGCTGAAAACAACCTCATAGCCTCTGTCCTCCAACATTGCGAATGAGACCAAGTTTTTCTTCAGAACTGGAACATGCATAACATCTTTCAATTGAAATGGTTTACTTGAATCCCTCTCAAAGGTAATGGTACCAATGTTGGTCGCACTATATCATCCATCATCACCCATCTCTATATGCATTTGGAGATCTTTCTCCTCCAAGTCACTGAAAGTCTCCTTATCTTCTGTCATGTGGAAGGAAGCACCACTATCCAGATACCACACCGATCCCATTGTGCTTGATACCAAGCATGTGATCAAAGAGAAATCAAGTTAAAATTGCGAGGCAAGAGCCTCACCAGCTGCAACTCCAATAACCTTCTTGTTCTTCTTCTTCTATGGGAAGTTAGTGGCGAGATGCCCATGTTCATGACAGTGAAAACACTTCACCTTGGACAAATCTAGCTTCTTGCCTTAAGACTCGGATTTTGAGTGGAATTTCTTCCCCTTCCTTTTCCTTGCCTTGGCAGCCAAAGCACAATCCTCTTCATCATCATGCTTTGATGAAGATCCATCTCTAATGTTCTGCTTGAACTCCTCCTGCACTAGATCCGACCACAGTTGTTCCCAATACGATAGTTTTTCCCGTCCGTTGACAGAGTCTTCATAACTGTGCCAACTCTTAGGAATTTCCAAGCTCACCAAATCATCATTGACAACAGTGATTCCCACACTCCCCAGTTCATCTTGACATTGGACAAAATTTTTGAGATACTTTGGCATATTTTCGCCCTTTTCCATTTTGATTTTTCTGAGTTTATCCTTTAGCGCCAATTTCCTATGGTCGCTACTGCTTTGGAAAAGATCCGTCAAAGCCTTCCACATAGCATGTGGAGTGGATTTCCCATGAAGGCTTGAGACAATGTGGTCTCGTAAACCTTCCAACATAATCCTTCTCGTCTTCGCTACTTTCTTTTGCCATGCGTCAAGTAATGCAACATCTGTCGAAGTGGGCTTAGGAACATCACTGTCGATGAATTCCTTCAAGACATTATCTTCAAGCACCGCCTCCATCCCATCCTTCCAGGCAGTATAGTTCGATCTGCCCTTGATTGCATACTCTAGCCACAAGCCATTAAAAGCCATTTTGATGTTTACTCAGCTGTCGCACCAAGAAATTCTTGCAGAAAATTCGAATTGTTTCCACCAACAAACTCAACTCTTGCTTCAAAATTGAAATCTTTTGCGCTTCGATACCATGTAGAAAAATTAATAAAATTATGTATTGCCTGGATTCTCTTGATCTAACAATTATATGCCAATGTTAAATACATAATCGCTTCTACAAAAATTCTTGTGGAAATTTAAAACACGATCGCCAATTGCAAACACATGAAGAAAGATCATTCACACATAAAACATATGTTTACCGGGAAATCATAAAGCTAAAAAAAGCACTATCATATATTATGTATATATCATGGACCATGAAACAATCTCATACAAAACTCTACTCCAAGATCTCTCAGTACAATATATAATCGTCTCACACCGTCAATCGAAAATTTGGCAAATTCCTTAGCCATTTTTCTGCCTCACAACAACTTGCCTCCACTGCAAAATCTAAGTTGATTAAAAATACCAATTCGATGCAATCATGCCCTCCCTGACTATGTAATACTCATGGGAATTTCCAATGTGTGTTTGGCTTGAAAGAGTGCAATCCAATGTAGTACAACTGATAGTCAATTGTCCCTTTCACCTACCTCTCAACTGGGTCTCCACTGGATCTGACATGCATGTAGTTAACAATAGTAAATCTTCAGTTGCATGTGAGATCACTCCATAATAACTAATTTAAAATTTAATTCACTGATCTCTCACTAGTGTATCTTCAGTTACAACTAGCACAACTGAGTTTAACTCACTTAACTGAGTTAAACTACTTTACAACTCACATAACTACACATCCAACTCTGTTACAACTTCGAATCACTTAGTTACAACTAATTCCACTTGCATGTGCCACCAACCAACATTTGAACTCAAAATTCCTTCAGCTAACTGGTTTTCCACTTCAGTTAACTGATTTCAAGTGCTCCATGAGAATAGATTAATATTTATTATCCAACTATTATTAAGGGATAATAATAGTCGACATGCAGCTATAAATAGACATGTGATCTATAAATAGACTTCGCACATACATCTAAAAATAGAACATCATCTATAAATATAATTTTCTCAACATCTATAAATAGAATTCCGCTATAAATATAATTTTCTCATCCATTCTAAAAATAGACATACACCTAAAAATAGCCTGTGGGCCCGACCCAGTGTAGGTGCTTAATTTTCACTAGGATCATCATGTTGTTGAATATCAACACTTTGATGTCATAGTCTTGAATCGTAAAGTCATATTGTAGATATATAATTGCATAAACCAATTTTGAAACTCCATCGAGATACTAAATTTCTTTCGGATCTTCTGCTTAAGATCAAGTACCAAATTCACAGCTCAGACCCCTATGAGGATTGATCTCCCATTTGGGGTTTTCTCAAAAAAATGAAAAATACTCCCAATTTTAGATCTGGTTGAAAAGCCTCACACTCAAATGCCTTTTTCCTTGGAACTACTTCCCTCCGTACCTCCCGTCCTAGATCAAGGTTCTTATGACACTCCATGAGGGAAAAAGGGTTTGTGGGGCTGCGTAGAACCTGATGCATATTTGTGGCATATATTTATATTGCACCAACTACCTGCAATAAAAAATAATGACATAAACCTCAAATATGTGTTTGTTGCATTGATCCAAGCACAATGATACCCCTTAATATTTATGACTTCACCAATCGACCACCAAACTTCCCTTACAGTGATGAGGTTCTCTAGATATACGTAGATGTGTGGTGAAACTAGTACAAGAAAGGGTTCATTCTTCATATACATGACCAATATAATTGAAAAATTTGAGCCATCATTCTTCAAACCTTGTAGATATTTAAAATCATGAAAACCAGGGCCAAGCTGAGATTTTCTATCGTCGATGAGATAATTATTGCCTACGAAGACCCTATCAGAAAACACATCTGTTCCAATAAGATTTGATCTATTTAGTTGATAGAAGCGCAAATCACCACCATTGTGACCACTAAGAGAATTAATGACAAACTAAAGCTCAATGGATGCAACCAATCCTACAGATGAAAACCTTAGCCATCCCACTTTCCCTTCATTCAAAAAATTAATATGTGGGGGCACTACTTAATTGGTAAGATGTTTAATTGAATTATTGATCATTGGAGTTTAAATTTTTTTTTAGCCAACCTGACATGAATGCCAAGAAAACTATATGGATGACCTTCTTGAGTGGATATGAATTTGACATTAAGAATATAAAAGGGAAGGAAAATAAAGTAGTGGACACACTAAGTCAAAGTCTGAAGAAAATTTGTGAGGTAACAATAAGTAGTTCTAATTTTTTTTATAGATCAAATTAAGACAATAACTTTAGAAGATAAATATTATAATCATATATATGAAATACTAAAAAAACACTGATTATGGAGAACAATCAGAATATTCATTTAATGAAAATGGTATACTACTATTTAGAACTAGAATCTATGTTCTTGATGTGGCCAGACTTAAACAACTGATACTAGATGAGCACTACGAGAGACCCTTTTCATCCTACCCTAATTATCGGAAATTCAGTATAGCTCTTAGAAAGGAATTTTTTAGCCTAGTATGAAGAAGTAGGCAGCTGAGTACTTGGAGAAATGCCAATGATGTCAGCAAGTAAAGATGGATCAACAACACCCAAGAGGACTGTTGATACCCCTGTGTATACCATAATGGAAGTGGGAGGAAATTTTGTTAGATTTTATTATTAGTTTACCAAAAACTAGAAAACATCATGATTCAATTATGGTTGTTGTAGAAAAATTATTGAAGGCTACTCATTTTATACTTTTTTAGTCTAATTATAAAGCTGCACAAGTGTCAAAACTTTTCATGAAGGAAATATTCAGACTTCACAGGTTATATCATATAGCGATGTTAAATCCACTCCCAACTTTTGGATGCCATTGTTTACTAGAATGGGCATGCAACTGAATTTTAGCACTACATATCACCCACAAACAGATGGAAAAACTAAAAAGATCAATCATATCCTTGAAGACATGCTACACATGTACGTAATGAATCTGCCCACTAAATGGGGAGGACTATATGTATTTATTTGAGTTTTCCTATGACAATATTTATTAGGCATTGTTCAAGATGAGCCCTTTCAAGGTTATGTATAGAAGGAAGTGCCACATCCCCTTAAGTTGGAGTTGAAATGAATATAGGCTTATGTTAGGACTATATCTGCTACAAAAAATGGAACAAATGATGAAGAAAATAAATTATATCCTAAAAGCAGCATAGTATAAAAAAAAAATTTACAAAGATTTAAAAGGACATACAAATAATTTCAAGTGGGGGAACACATATATATTAAAGTATGACCGAAAAAGAGTACTTTAAAATTGGGAAACCGTACTAAACTATCCCCTCAGTTTTGTGGCCCATTTGAAATACTAGCTAGGTTAGGTCCAATGGCCTACCAACTAGCAGTTCTATACCACATTAAGGTTCATAATGTATTTCAAGTGTCTCTTTTAAAAAGGTATATTCATGATCCAACTCATGTTATCGATTGGAATGTTGTACATGTCCAAATAGAAGTTGATTTCTAGGTCAAGCCTCTACAAATTTTGGATCATAGGGAAACTACACTCTTGAATCGAGCCATTTGAAATGGAAAAAATTTGGGCCTAAGGAGGCCACCTGAGAGATGGAGGATTAAATGAAAGAATATTTTCTGATGTTGTTTCAAAGGAAATGAAAGTGTGAAAACACCGAGGATGATGTTCCATTTTAAGGAGAGGAGAGATGTAACACCCCTAGTAAATCAATTTTAAAATGACTTATAAATTTGACAAGTGCTTATAAGGCAAAGAACTTGTCAGACAAGAATGCACCATCATCCTAAGGAAGGCCAAGCTTCCAAAAAAAAATTTAAGTAATGAGAAATTAAGAGCCCTAAAAATCCTAATATGTAATGAGAAAATTGTCATCCTAAAAGTGGACAAGGGAGAGGCTACATAAATAAAATGAGAGATCACCTTCACAACAACAGAAAATATAAAAAAATCAAAGGGACCCCATTTCCAAAGTTATAAAAAATGTTAAAAAAGCAATTAAGAAGTCCAATCTTGATGAAAAATTGAAAAAGAGCCTATCCCCATAGAGTGAAATTATGCACTGCATTTATGGTGCCCCAAAAATTCACAAAGCTGGTGCTCCACTCAGAATTATTGTTAACACTATTGGGGCACCAACATATGAATTAGAAAAAATTGTGGCCAGTACCCTCACCCCTCCGGTCGGTAAAACCAACTCTTTCATCAAAGAGTCCAATCATTATGTTGAGTTCATTATTAAAAAAAACTGACCCGGGAGATAAAATTGTAAGTTTTGCTGTTGTCCAACTCTTTACTAAAATCCCTTTAGATGAAGCCGTTTAAGTAGTGAAAGAGGTTGCAGACCCCCAGATCGCAAAGCTTGCTGAAATATGTCTCTGCTCCACTTTCTTTACCTTCCAGGGAGAAATCTTTGAGAAAACATCTGGATTTTCTATGGGATCTCTACTGTCACCTATAGTGGCCAACCTCTTCATGGAGAATTTTGAAAAGAAAGCACTTGATACTTACCCATTGGAACCTAAAATTTGGACCAGGTTCATGGATAACACCAATGTCGATTGGCCACATGGTGATGAGGAGTTAAAAAGCTTCCTAGACCACCTTAATAACATATCCAAAGATATCCAATTTACAATGGAAGGTGAGGAAAATAACCGCATCCCATTCCTTGACATTCTCCTCTCAAGAAACAAAGATGGATCTCTTGGGCACAAAGTGTTTAGAAAGAAAGCGCACATTGACAATTACCTTCACGCTGATTCACACAACTACTACGATCAAAAGACAAGGGTTCTTATGACTCTTTTCATGTGAGATTTCAGAATATCAAATGATACTCATGTTGAAGAAGCAATCAAATATTTAAAAAAGGCATTCATAAACTTTGGATATAAAAATAAAGACATCAACAAAGCAATTCAAAGATCCATATCCAGAAATAAAAGAAATTCACCCGATGATTCCTCAGTAGCAAAAGCTTATCTTCCATATATTCAAGGATTCACTAACAAGATGGCCAAGGTTCTCGGTAAGAAGTATGTTGGAACATCCTTCAAACCTCTAATGACCATCAAACAAAGGATGAAATATGTCAAAGACTACTCTGATCACCTCTAGCAAAAAGGTGTTTACAAAATTAATTTCTCGTGCAGAGAGTGCTATATTGGAGAAACATGTAGGACCTTCAAAATAAGGCTTAAAGAACATAGCGCTAATATCAGAAATGGAAGAATCAAAATCTTAGCTTTGGAAACACACTCCGACAAAACTTGTCACCACATCTGTCTAGAAGACGTTGTGGTCATTGCCAGCGAAAAACATCATTTTAAACGTAAAGTTCGTGAAGCCCTGAAAATCATCAAATGCCCTCACAACCTCAATAAGGATGGAGGTCTGGAGGTTAGTAGGAATTGGATCCCCATTCTTTCACGTAAATAAGCTTACCCCTAACTTGTTTGTTTCCCTTGTCCCTCCTCTTTAATCTTCCCTCATTGCATCATCCTTATCATTTGAGCATATTTCCCTGTCATATCCCTTGTGCAAAATGCTCCTCCCTCTGCCATCGCCCTTCACATCATTCATTATCTCCCCTCCCATAATTCTCGTATTTTTCATGCATTTCTCTCTTTTCCATTTCTCCTGCACTTCATCTCCTAACCTCGCAACCATTTTAACCTCTTTTTTAATAATAAACCTCTAAAATCATATCATAAATTACCTAACTATTTTTAAAAAACTAATGATTTAAAGCTTTCACATTAATCTAATTATCCCTTCATAATAAATTTCATTAATTTATACCTTGTTATTATTATTAATCAATAGATATTATTGGTAATAGGACTATCTATTACTAATTAATATTGTAATTAATAATAATAATAAAAAGAATTTACTGGTTATACCTCTAAAAATTATATCCTAAAGCTAACCTTCATCATCAATTCATTCTCCTCTCTAATATTATTAATATTAATTTTACATTATTATAATAATTTTAAACATTGCTAATAATATTTTAATTAATATTAATAATAGATAAAAATTAGTAAAATTAATATTATTAATTAAAACTAATATCATTAAAATATTTTTTATTAAATGTTGAACTTAGAGCATCCTTTTAAATAACATAACTATAATCAAAATAAATTCTTATTATATTAACTAATTAATAAAAATAAAACAAAATAATTAAAGCTTCCTAAGATTGATTATCATAACTTAAAACTATTTTCATTTTCCATTCATACTAGTATTATTAATATTAATTTTAAAGAAAACTAGTAAGAACTTGGCATGAAACCCCGCCTCTATTGGGAGACACAATAACCTTCGAGAACAAAATATTTAAAAAAAATTTCCCCCGTATTTGCAAAGCATTTCTATCGATAAGGTGATTAGTTAGTTACCCTAACGATGTCGAGTTTCATCCCATCGTTTGTTAATTCTAATTCATCACGTGGCCCGACATGTGGTCTCCTATCATGTGGCCCCATCATGTGGATGAAAGATTGTGCAACCTCTATGTATAATCAATGCATGGGGTTGTTCCTAAGAGTGAAATAGAGGAAGGAAAAAATCCTACAATAAAGGATATGATATTGTATTGTTGTTGTTACTACAATACCCTCCAAATTTTAAATTATATTCAAATTTTAGAGCCTTCATTTAATCATGTGACTTTATTGTTTCTAGTTACTAGAGTCATATCATACTTGCTTTCTAAGTTTCTAAGTCTCTTTGTGAAGGAATTCCAAGTGTAATTTTTTGTTAAGGGAAGTGTCGCTCTTTGTGAAAGGGATTCATGACACACTTTTAAGAGGTAGTTCCGTTTCTTTGTCTTGTATCAATGGATTCTATCTATCAAAGGGACATGCATTGGACTGATTCTCAAAGTACCATGCACTTTATCACAAGTATGACATAGTGTCAGCAGATCTTATGTAATTTCTCACTTGGAGTGCGTGTGATACCCCAACTATATCTTTAGTTACCCTAACGATGTCGAGTTTCATCCCATCGTTTGTTAATTCTAATTCATCACGTGGCCCGACATGTGGTCTCCTATCATGTGGCCCCATCATGTGGATGAAAGATTGTGCAACCTCTATGTATAATCAATGCATGGGGTTGTTCCTAAGAGTGAAATAGAGGAAGGAAAAAATCCTACAATAAAGGATATGATATTGTATTGTTGTTGTTACTACAATACCCTCCAAATTTTAAATTATATTCAAATTTTAGAGCCTTCATTTAATCATGTGACTTTATTGTTTCTAGTTACTAGAGTCATATCATACTTGCTTTCTAAGTTTCTAAGTCTCTTTGTGAAGGAATTCCAAGTGTAATTTTTTGTTAAGGGAAGTGTCGCTCTTTGTGAAAGGGATTCATGACACACTTTTAAGAGGTAGTTCCGTTTCTTTGTCTTGTATCAATGGATTCTATCTATCAAAGGGACATGCATTGGACTGATTCTCAAAGTACCATGCACTTTATTGTTGCAGACGACATAGTGTCGAAAGGTGTATCTTATGTATCACACTTGGAGGCAAGTGTCATTTTGTTGTCATTTTAATGGATGCATGTTGATTTTGGGTGTTAAGTGTTTCATTGTCATGTGGTTGATTATGTATGAGTGTGCGATCATGTTCAAGTCATGTTACATGCTCTAGACTCATATTTATGCCCTAATCCTACACTTAGTCAATTTTGAAGTTGTCTTGCTTTCGAAACTTCCCTAACCAATCACCCTCTTACATTCTTTAACATTGCACTATGTAGTCATAATCCCCAGTATTACACGTCATTTTATCACCATTAGGAAAATGACCACCAATCTGGATCTCTCGCCATCCAATGAAGTGTTCCCAGCACTCCCCTACAATTTTGGAAGCAAAACAATCCCAAATGCAACAAGAATCCTGGATTACGTAATCTTATGCTTTATCTTCAACTAAAAACTACACAAACATCTAAATGTGGGTGAAAATAAAAAGCAATTTCTAGAAGCTTTATTGGGGGAATATTTCTCAACCAAAAGGCCTCGAGCACCTACCTACTTGGGCCTCATCCCTTGGTTCATGAATCAAACTCCCTCTCTTTATGGAACCCTAATCCATCTCTTTATGGATCACATCCCTTGAGAAGAGGATCTCAAACCTCCTCCTCTTGTCCTATGAATTCAACGCAGACCATAGGATAGGGAGGACTTTGGAATGTAAACTTATGCTATCGAATTAAGGCTGGAAGCTTGTCACCTAAAGGGAGGATTGGATACTATTAGGAGGATGTTTGCAATATCAAGGCTAAGGTTGAATATCCCCTTATTATTCAAGATTAATACAAGAAAATATTTATTTCCTATTTTCACTTGTTATGATGCTCATTGCAAAGCTCCTTGATTTTTTACATAGTTTATAACTGAGTATTGTATTAATGTTATGATATATGCTATGTTGCAGTTTCCATTCAATTTGTGTTTCAATCTTTTTCTATGTTATGCTTTTATTCCTTGTTTGGTTCTGTTTATGTGGATCTTCTCTTGAAGCATGAGGGAAAGGATTGTGAAAGCATCAAGGGACATCTACAAGCATTTCATAGAAAGGTAAGAGGTCCTCTCACATTTTATATATCATACTTCAGTTATCATACTAAGGAAAGTTTGCAGTTTCTTGTTCTTTTGTTTCTATATTTGTCTTTGAATCTAGGGATCTTATTCTTGCCTGCAAGAACGATTTGCCTGCCATAACAAATTGGTGACTCCATTGGGCAACGTTTTGTTCTTCATTATGCCTTCCTATGACCTCTAATCACTTTCTGTAGCCTTGTTTGACTGTGTTTAAAACTTTGAAAGTTTAAATTTTTATATTTTTGGCTTTACTTTTTTATTTTCTTATTTTTTCTCGATTTGCGCGCTTTTCCTTTAGCAATAGTGCACAAGTTGCATAGTTTTCATTTAGCAACAATGCGATTACACACTGAATCTAACTGATTACTTGTGACATACATATAAAAATGAAAAATTTAGGAATTTTTCATCTTTTATCTGTTTTAATCACTACTCATAGGTTTTCCCAATTTCTTAACAATTTTTGGGTGTTGTTTTCTTGCATTTATGCAAAAAAAAATTCCCCTCAATCGCCGGCGGGGGATCAATTGTGTATGCGCGATAATCACCTTTGAGTGTCATCTCTTTTGATCTTTGGAATTGTCATTAAATTTCAGTTTGAGCTCGCTGCTAATGAAATGTCATATCACATTTTATTTCATTTGGGTTGCATAATTTTTGTGAAAATTCCTTTACTTATGCTTGATTGGTTCTTTCATTATATTAGTGAAAGAAGGACCTGCTGTGCATAAGTAGTCTTGTTATATTGTTCTTTCTTTGATCTAGAATCATCTCGTGTTTGTTTTGAATAATTCTCTCGCATATATTACAATTGCATAATTTTGCATCAAACTGTGCATATTTTACAAAATGGAAAAGTCAACCATAGATTTATGTCAGTGTGTTTGATTGTGTTTTTGAGAAAAATCACTTATCTTTACAATTTATGGTTTTGATTTTTTGTTGGTATGTTGATATATCAAAAAAGAGTCTTTCACTTCTAGAATTGGTTGTACCAGTCTCTTTTCTTTAAGCGAATCTCATCATATATTCATTTATGCCTATTGTAAAGAGTTATTTCATTAATTGAAAAGCTAGTGTCTCTCATTGAAACATAGTCTTGACTTGAATTTACATGTTTTTATGTTTTTTTTAAACATAAAAACGAAATATTTTCTTGGAATTGATTTGCATTAGTATTTTCCTGTTGAAAATTAAGGAGGACTGAGAATTTGGTTTTTTTTTGAATGAGACTAATCTATTAATGTAAAAAAAGAGTTACAAGGAGGCCGAGGCCTCAGCTGGTCTGGCCCATAGAATTGGCATTCTAATATAGCATACTAGACATAGAAATTTTACCAGACGGGCTACTTCAACAGAAATCATCATGCAGACAATCAAAAACATGCCGCCCTCGCAGGGGAAACCGGCATTGAAACATCGACAATTTACCAAAAACCAGAAGCGAAGAGCAAGTAAGCGTGAAGAGCTGGAGTGTGTTCCCAACCAAAACACAAAACCATGCCGCCCACGCAGGGGAAACCGGCCTAGAGGCAAAGACTAATAATTGAAAAACTGAAGCAAAGAGCAAGTAAACATGATGAACTTGGGCGTGTACCCATCCAAAAACCTGTGAAGGACACTGACCATATTAAGAATCATGAGAGGAAGGGGGAAGTTCCTCAACTACACAACAGCCGTAGTCATACCGGTCATCGTCCTCTTCTTGCTTGTCATCTTTAGCATTATGGCAGCCTCGCTTGGTGTCGCCCGAGCTGACTTCAACTCCAGTATCCTGCGAAGCGCTGCAACTGGGAGCTGCTTCGCCACACGTAGGAGAACAAGGCTGTCAATGACCCAGCTCCACTCTCTAGCACTAGAGGCACCATTGCAGAACCGGGGAGGCTCCTCCTTGGAATTCAATTATGATGGTAGCAAGAATAGCTCACCCTATTGAGAGCAGGAAAAGTGAAGTCAAGAGGCATGTCCTAAGACGTGACTAGGCGAGCTCCCAAATGTATCGAGAAAGCCCACGCCATGTCCATGGCCACGACCACTCCCCTTGCTCTCTGTGGCAGCGACCCGCAGAGTTATCCGAAGAAGGAGACTAAGAGCCGAAAGAAGTAGTGGAGGGTTGGCGGGAGGATGACCTGGCCGGCGCTTTCCTCGACGGCAACGCATACAATGTCGCAGCTTCTGGGCATTGTGCTCAGAGCAGGTGATGAAAGCAACTCGGTGGAATGGTATGGAATAGAGGATGTGGGGAGGATAATCCACAGAGCAGAAATACTCAAATAAAAAATGAGCCCCGCATGGCGCAGGGAGCCTTTCGAGACGTGAATACTGTGTGCGAGATTGATATATGTGCGATGGAGCAGCAATGCCCAGTGTAGGTTCTGGAGCTGTGATTAGCTGCAACCGAGGAGCAAAATAAATGAAGAGGCAACATAACACGGATGAAGCTTCCAGAGGAAGCCATTTTCAAGGTGAATGGGCGCGAGCTTGGGTGACTGTGCTGCATTAATGCAGCAAAGCAAGTGACTGCGGCGAATTTAATGAGGACAAGGACGTGGGTTAGGGTGGCAGAGTTATGAGCCCCCGCACCGACCGACATCCCCCACCACGTTGCATGCCATCTAAGCACCCGCATCTGGGACATTAGAGAATTTGTTATGTTTTCTCTTATTTAATAATTCTTTCATTTTTGGAAGTGAATTGAACCTCTCTCCTTACTTTAGTTAGGATGCATTGAAGTGAATATATTACATTATTATATTCAATTGCGTTTAGTTTTGAGTCAAGTTATAACACCACTAGTTTCATATCTGTCAACCTACTGCGTAAACAACAACTTCAAAAACAATGCTAATAAAATAAATTAGAACTTTTATATTTATAGGGCTCATTACACCTACATTAGATCATACTGTATGGCGTTGGAATAGGAAAGTGAGTTAACTTTCCAAAGCTGCAAAAAAACAATAGAATCTTGCAGTAGGGAGTAAATTCGTATATTACAGTTTGAATCTTAGAAGCTCCTCTTACACGAGAGTTAAGCACGATATCATATCATACCCAATGAAGTGACCAACACCGCTTCATTGGTTATGGTATCATGATTTTCACACATTAAAAACAATGTTGAAAGGTGCTTGGGCGTCACTTGAAGGATAAACCTTAGATTGACCATCTTGAGGAACCTTCAAGGGATTGAGCTTTGTTACTTTTCCATTTCTTGTACGTCTGATTTGCGACTGTTCCCCTAGGTCAAGTTGTTGGATGTGGTAACCTTAGACACCATTATCTTAGGGCTTTTTACCAAAAGTGACAACAGGGGGGAAGTCCTTGTTGTACTAGGATCAAACGTTGATTAGCCTCACCTAGAAAATTTTGGAGGGTATTATTCACTCAAGATGGAATAAGTGAAGTTACTTGCACCATATTGTGTCCATTAAGAAGGTTGTCAACATAAACGATTCCACCTTCTCTATCTCTAGCCACTTTTCACATTGATATCTGCGACATTGGGTTTCATCACCAACTAGTAATTTCACTGTGAAAAGGTTGTTTGAATGGTTTGAATCCTTAGATTTATTAGCGTGTGTTATTTTCTTGTTTTATTTTTTACAGACCTTAGGTGCGAAATGGGGATTTGGATTATTAATATTGTTAAAATTCTTAGTAAATTTCACTAAAGTTAAATCTAATGGCAATAGTTCCAAAATTTACCAATCAAGGAACCCCTTTTAATGGGAATCCTATTCATTCTCCTTGCTTTGGAAATGTTGGTCCTTCTTATATGGATACTTTTTCAATTCTCAAATTCACGATAGGTTTATCTGTGTGGTTGTTTTCAACTTATTTAGTCGCAAATACTCAAATGGTTCCACCTCAAACAATTTCTTCACCTCAACCAAGTTCTCCATCTCAACAAAGCCAACCATTTGTTGACACTGATGCTAGTAATTAGGTAGCTAAGATGAAGAAGAAAAGGAAAAAGATGAAGAAGCAAGTTAAGAAAGAGTCTAACAAACCAAACATTTCTCTGAGTATGGCTAATGTTGAGGAACTATCCAACATATGTTGCAAGCGTAAATACCCTCCAATATTTGAAGGGTGACCACCTTCGTATTGATTTTCTTTGTATTCCAAAGGTATTAGAAGTCTGGTATAAATATTCTCATCAATTTACTTTTGATCCATCAACTAGTGATTTAAAGGTTCCAAGGAAAAAGGGTAACGTTAGTTTTCCTTGTAGGTTATGCCAAGGGAGTCATCAAACTCATCTTTTCCCTCACATGGATGAAGCCTCAAGATTGTTGGAAAACCTTACTATTTCTCAACAACAACTTCCAACTAATCATCATAACCTTTCTCCCAACCTATTGTCAGTTGAAGAAGTGATTGATCTAATTCCAAGTTCGATCAATCCCACTGCTCCATTAGAGAGTGAAACCCATATCACTGAGGTTGATGAACCATTGGTTGATCAAGTGGTTGACTCGATTCCATCTTCGGTAGATCCCAACCCCTTAGGAAACGACATAACAAACCGATTAGGTTCTTCTTGTTACTTCATATTCTACCACATAAAGGGGAATTTCACCCGTTTACACATAACCCCCTCCAAGTACTGAGGTTATTTCCTTTGATTGGAGTAGACTGAAAGAGATTCATCTCCCTTATTCCACCCATTTGAAAGTCATTGTGAAGGCTTATGGTAAGAATATTCGTCACACAAATGTAGATGAAGGTGCTTTTGTTACTTATTTTATCCTCAACTGCTTGGAAAGCTTTGGGTTCCCCTCAACTTGTGTCTCTTACACAAAATATTTTGGATTTTAACAAAACCATTAGTGAACCTTTAGTGATCCTTCCAAAGCAACCCATTACCTAGGAAGGTAAAAATATTTGTATTGATGTTATGGTAGTCTAAGTCCCCTTGAATTTTAATTTTCTCTTTGGGCAATACTTTTTCTATGCCATGAAAGTTTTCATTTCCACACTCTTTCGAGTGATTTATTTCCCTCACAATTGAAACATTCTGACTATTAACCAGATTTCATTCATTAGTATTGATTCGACTACCAACCATCTAACATCCCTTAATGTTACTTATATGGAAGTGGTTATATCTACCCCTCCACGTGTTAATTATGTGGCAACTAGTCCCATGCATTCACTTACCGATAGAAATGAGCCTCTCACTATCATGCTCATCTTATTTTGACTTAGATCCGGTAGGTGACATGGTGAACCCTTCAATGGGGACATTTGAATCTCATTTTATTATCCCTATTGAGTCTCTTTACATGTGTTCCTTCCAGATAACTATTCTTTCTTACGATGAAGACCTCTTAGAAGCCATGATCAAGATGTTTCCTTTGGTATGTATTCCTTCTAAAGTATTGTCCTCTTGGAATCCATAACATAGTTCCGTGAGTAGAGTTCCTTTTCTTATGTAAAGCTTGTTAAAAAATGAAACAAGTTTCCATGAGGATGGTTAATTTACTGTGTCAACCTCATTAAAAAATTAAACAGGTCCTCATGAGCATAATTCTTTTACTCTGTCAATCTCGTTAAAAAATGAAACAACTCTATTGAGCATAATTCGTTTTCTTGTGTCAAGCTCGTTAAAAAATGAACCAAGGTTCCATGAGGATGGTTGTTTTACTGTGTCAACCTCATTAAAAATGAAACATGTCCTCATGAGCATAGTTCTTTTACTGTGTCAAGATCATTTAAAAATGAAACAACTCTCTTGAGCATAGTTCCTTTTCTTGTGTCAATCTCGTTAAAAAATGAAACAAGGTGATATGAGCATAGTTCTTTTCATGCGTCAATCTCGTTAAAAAATGAAACAAATCCCCCTCTAATTGAGTTGAGTCTTTAATTTGTCCTCTTAAATTAAACTTCATTCCATTCGCCTATTAGTAACCAATAGTCTACTTAGATGAACGAAATGAAGCTTGGGGGGATTGTTCATATAATTAAGTCATTATGATGGGGGCATGAAAACTTGTCTCAGGAATAGTTTTCCTTTGTTTCGAGCTTGGGTAAAAATGAAACCACTTTCAAGAATAGCTTTTCTATATTTCAATCTTGTATAAAAATGAAACCTATCTTGAGTCCATTTTGGTTATTATTTTCAAGACTCATTAAATTAATGAAAATCCCGAGCTTCTTTTTCTATATTTTCATGCTCGTTAAATGTACATGAAAATGCCAAGTTGTTTCAGTCTTTTCCTGCTCGTTAGTTAAATTTAAAGTCGGTGGTATTTTTACACTTTTATCAATTTTTCGAACTTGTTAAAATTTACAAAAAAGGAACCCCCCTCCACACCTTATCTCTCATTATTTCTAGCCTATTTCAACAATATGAGCCTTGGTTTTCTCTTTCCATCATCACCATCTTCTTGGGAGATCATTCGCTTTCATTTGGTGTTTTACCATTTCCTGAGGAACCACTTTGATGAGTGGTCTTATTAGCCTGCCTCTTGACCTTTACATGTTTTTAGTAGTTCCACCATGAATGGAACTAGTTACTACCATTTATACTACTTGATCCTCTAGGAGAAGTTTTTATTTAAGCTCTTTTCAGATTCCTAAAACATGAAATTTTTTCCGAGTACACTTGTTTCTTTCGAACTCGTAAAAGTAAATGAAAAAAATTTGTACCTGGTATAAGTTTACCCCTTTAATGAACCACATAGACTATTTACGAAAAAGGTATACTTTGACCCACGTTAAAAGAGTTCTCTCCTGTATTATTTTACCCTTTTGTGGGATTGAGAGACTAAATTTACAAAAATAGACATTTTGGAGGTTACTTATGTTTTTCTCCTGGCTCTCTAAATATGAAAAATGTCGAGCTTTACTTTCTTCGAGCTCGTTAAAACTTTACGTTGAAATAATTATATGAGTTTTATTTATGTGTTTTTTCAAACTCTTTAAATATGAAAATGACATTGAGTTACCCCTTTTTTGGACTCGTAAAATGTAAACAGTGCTAGAATCGTCAATCATAATGAGACCGAGCCACTCCTTCCTAAGGTTCGTTAAAAATGCTCTGAAGGACTAACCCAAAGGATAAGATTATAGGACAAGCATATGTTATCCTCCTCAAGCTTGCATAAAAATAAAGAACTAATTTCTAGTAATGGTGGGGGGAAATTGGAAAGAAAAATTTATTCTTTTATTGTGAAAAGGAAGTATGTCTCTCTTGAGCATGACACTCCGTCACCTTTCGTGTTTGGGTTGAGAAATCCATTTGCCTATGAGTTTATCATACCTCATGAAAGTATTCAAACTAGTTTTTTGTCTTATTTTTGAGTCAAATTGATGAGTCCCATCAATAGGTATATTTTGAATATTATGATGCCATCCTCCAGCCTTAAAACTATCCTTTTCTCACATTTATTCACAATTTTTATTATATTATGCTTAATAAGAAAAGGAAAAGATGTTTTTCATAGTGTGTGGCCTAATGTGGTTTAATTTTAGGAAAATGAAGCATTTTTGAGGTATTTACTATGCAACGGCTCGATGGAGACAACCATGAGAGAATCTAGGGGGTTTGTCCACCTCCTTAACTCCCTAAATCGGCTTGGGATCACAACATCCTCTCTCATTAGTTCGAATTCATTGGCAGCCAAGTCACTCCTGGTGCAAGTGAAGCTCAATAAGGACAAGATCCACTATTTTTGAGATCAAGGACACAATCACTCCTATTTTCAAGGGTGCTGATATCAACTACACTTTTTTATAAATAAAAAAGATGAAAAGCTCATTAGGATTCAATTTTTTTATTCATCTAGGTGTATCTATTGAGCTCAGTGATTGACATTGACATTTTGAACTTTTATGCGATGTATAAGACTTTTACTTTATGAAAATGAGAAGCTGATTATTAAGATGCATATGAGTTAGTTCAGAGGGTTGAGACCCTTGGGTTTGGGTCTAACGTAATGGCTTAGTTCCTTCTTGTGTACTTGTGTTTTGTTCCTAATTTCTGACATTTCATAGATTTATTTAATTTAAATAGAGGTTAAGCTATAAAAATCTGTGTTTGGAAGCTTCTGCATTACATCTCTTGTGTGAGAATGGTTGGAACGATTCATGATCTCAGTAAAACAATATTGTGTTTATGATTTATTGGAAATAGATGAATGTTAGTTGTCCTTCTTCATATTTTATTTTAGTAGCTTAGAAGTTAGTTTGGTGATCAAAGTAGTGTTAGAGCATAAAATAGATTTTATTTAAATTCAACTCATCTTTTCCATCATTGTTCTTATCACTATGTTAATGATCAGTGAATTTATGTACGTGGCTGATTGTAGGGTTGTGTTAATTTGCAGGGAGGGGAACCTCTTTCACCTCCATCTTGGACTTCTCCATATTTCAATCCTATCTAAAAAATTTGGTTTCCATAGTCACTCTGTCTAGTAAATTTAGGACACCATGGGCATTCATCCTGGTGCAAGACAAACCTCTAAGAGGCCCTAAGCTTGGCTAGGAGGCCTACCTAGCCTTCCTTCACTCTCCTTGACCTCCATCCACCTCTTCATTCCTTAAATACTTCATCTCCACCATAAAAACACCCCCCAAACCCCTCCTGCATCATTACAGGTCCTCCTGGAGCATTACTTGACTTGCTATATCAGCCTGCTAAAGCATGCCTGTAGCACCACTTTCCTTCACCCGTTTTTCTCCCCACTTCAACCTTAGCTTAGTTAAGATGAATAATGATCCCCAAATATGATTTGATGACCAAGATAAGCTCCTATACCACTCCAAGCATTCCTTTTCGTCACTACAAAAACATAGTAGAATTAGTCTTCCAATTACAAGCAAGTTACAAGTTAAATTTATGATTTTCCAGCAAGTGAAAAGTAGATAGATGATACATGAAATTCCGTTACTAATTTGATGAATGATGAAAGGTAGAGTATATTTCCTTCTACAATTATATTATCTTTCTTTCCCCTTCATGAAATGATAGTTAGCATCTACAAATTGATCATATGACAAATTTTCTTTCCTAGTTAGAGTCAGTTTTCAATTGTTCTTTCATCAACAAGTTTTCAGTGTAGACAAGTAGGAGGAATGGTATATGAACAATCTGATTTAATGTCATAGTTGAGGGTGGAATGAGTGGAATCCAATCTACGGTGCATATAGCACTGTCACCTCTAAGTTTGTACGAACCCCGGGTTGATAATTTGAGTTGAGGAGCCCTTGGGAGTTGCAACACTCTTGGTGTAATACCATGGCTCACCATTTTTTGGCGCTGTTGTCGGGGAGGTGTCTAAGTAGAGGATTGTTTCTGCTTAAGAATTGTTTTATGCTTTTTGTTTTGCATTCAATTTTGAAAAAGTAAAAAAATCAAGAAATTTTCCTTTCATGCCTCATAAGAGTAGGGATAATCAATGAAAATTCTTACCAAAAACCCCCACACCCTCAAACAATCAACCTTCACTCCTCTTAAATGAATCTGAACTTACCTCTCTAAATTTAGGGGAGTTAGAAGACCCTATAGGTGAGAAACCTAAAAAATTTGAATAACCTATTGGGGAAGAAGAAGAACACACTTCACCTTCCCAAACTATGGATGAAAATAGGAAAAATGAGATTTTCCCCATGAGAGAAACTAATGGAGAGGCTAGAATGAAGAGCATAAGCCATGATTCCCTTCCACACTTCCATGACCTAAAATTTGAGGATCCTAACACCTTCATGTTTTAATTTTATATTGTTTTTAGGACCTATGAATATGCCTCTGATGAGAAGAAGCTAAAGTTAAAGATGCATCCTTGTGCTGGTTTATGGGTCTACCTAGGGGTAGCATCACTACCTGGGCCCAAACACAACAAGCCTTCAATAGAAATTAAATGGGCTACTGTAGGTCCAAAGAAACCAAGGAATAAATATTTAGGATGAATCTTGTACTTGATGAATCCCTAGAGGACTATGAGGAGAGGTTTCAACTCAATTTTAGGAGGGCCAACTGTACCCTTGAGCCTGAGTCACTCAAGCTATTTCATCTCTGAGGGATTAGAGAGGAAACCATAAACATGTTGTATGGAGGAGGTATCTATCAATTACCCGATGATGACATAGAAAATATGTTCAAGAATCACTCTAGGGCTGCCAGGAAAAAGGGTAGGGCTAGTCAAGGCTTGGTCATTCCTCTTCCTCCGCAACATCCATCAAGAATAATATAGGGAACATGTTGGAGAATTTCAAGAGTGAAATGTTGCATACCTTTGCATTGCAAATGGATACCATGCAAATAAAGAGAAATCAAGAGGAAGCAGAGAGGGCTCTAGCTATTTGTTTCCCTAGATGCACTAAAATACATCCTAGGAAGGAATGCCCATTGAATGTCATAAAAGTCTGCCTAGTCTTTGAAGAAGCCATGGAACAAAAAAATTCCCCTCTTTTCATGGCCTCAGATATCTATACCTAGGAGAAGAAGGTGGGTTATAGCAAATTTTCTTCATTAATCAAAGGAGGCCCCAAGGACCTCGACCATATCAATAGGGAATGCAAGGTGCACATTACTCTTTTTACAATCCAAATCAGAATGCACCTTCCTAGCTTTGGTACCCTTCCACTCATCCATAATGATACACACCTCCTTCTTGGCCTTATGCTCCTCAATATCCTCCTCATCCTATCAACCATCCATTTCAGCCATATTCTCCCCAATATTTTCAATGGGGAAACCCATCACAAGGGTCAAGGCCTCAAGTCAACCAACCTCCTACTTTACTACCTCCACCCCAACCTCAACCATAACTCACTCATTATAATACTCCACCTAAGAAACATAAAATGCCTAATAAACCCAATCCAAACCCAAACAACAAGTAAGAACATAAGGTCTATAGTGGAGATACATCTTATCCTGCTTATGCCATGGAAATCTAGGAGATCAACCTTTGGTCTGGGATAGTGCTCCCAGATAATCACCCACCTTCTCCATTTGAAGAGCTTGAATAAGAGAAGGAGGAGATTGCTCCTCAAGTCAATCCACCTCCCTATCCTAATAGGTTGATCCACCCTAGCCAACATACCCTAGAAGAGATTGAACTTCTTGGAGAATTTAAGAATTTGTGTGTTAAGATACCCCTTATTTAGGATATCAAATATGTTCCTATCTATAATAATATTATCAAAGAAAAATGTTTTAAAAATAATGCGAGAAGAAAAAGAGATACCACCACCATCAATGTTGTTGGGAAAATATCTGATATGATGTCGGGGAGGGTGATCTTTCCGAAATACATAGACCCTTGAAGCCCAATAGTGGATGTGCACATTGATGGCATTATAGTCCCTAATACCCTAAGTGATCTTGGGGCTGCAATAAATGTGATGACTAAGGATACCATGCTAAAGCTAAATATCCAAGGGGATTTGAGGAGGACCACCACAATGTTGCAGCTTGCAAACCAATCCACAGTAGCTCCCGAGGTAGTTGTTGAAGATGTTATGGTCTCCATTGACTCCTGGGAGTATCCTAATAATTTCCTAGTTCTTCATACCAAAACAAAGTTTAATGGTTATCCTCTTATCTTAGGAAGAGCTTAGTTGGCCACTGTTGATGCCTACATTAGTTGTAGGGCTGGGAATATGAATTCTAAGAATGGAAATTTGTCAAAACAAATGGTATTGTACCATCTTACTCAACCTTCTATTGAAAATGACTTACCCTTATGGTTAGAAGAATAGGAAGAGGATTAATTGTATCATGCAACCCCCTACCCAATCTGCACTCTAGATATTGTTATAGGAGGGGGGAAAATTGATGAAGATGGACTCATTGACCATATCCGTCAAAACTAACCTCCCATTGCCATACCAATTGATGAAATGGTGAAAGAATATGGGAGTAGTGCTGGGATTGAATTATGCTCGATTGACTCAAGTCTTGAACATGTCAGTATTGTAGAGTTTGGCCCATCCAAAACTTTAAATATCAAACCCTCTCTCTTGACTAAACGAGAATAACAATTGTGAAATATACTGAGGGAACACTTAGATTCTTTTGATTGATCCGGATTTATGTAGGAGTACAAAAACATACAAATATAACCATAAATACAAATATGCAACAGAAATATAACTTCATTTCATTAATATCAAATGACTGAAATATGCTTACAAACATAATGAAAATAAACTAGCTAGGGCGCTGGTAGCTTATCTCTGAGAGGAGATGTGTCGGCTACAGGCCTCTATACTATTTTACAATGAGCCTTGAAGGCCTATTTATTATTGAGAAACAATGGAAAACCATAAACATCCAAAAACCTAACTCTAGAAGATGAAACCCCAGACTGTGGGCCCCGCCAGGGTAAATTGGTACATCAATTTCCCGGGGTCGTAAATTTGGAATACTATCACCTTTTTATGCACATGATACCTTGGTAGAGATATCTATCCAAGGAATAAAACTAATGACAAAAAATATCGAGTCTTTGACTAATATTCGGAGAATATGAATCAGAGACTCATTATTTGTTGTCAACAGTTGTTGTCCTCGAATATCGAGTCTCCGACTCATATTCAACAAATATGAGTCAGAGACTTGATATTCGCTATCAGCAGTTGTAGTCCTTGGATAGATATTTATAACGAGGTATATGTGTGAAAAACAAGGATAGTATGCCAAAGTTACGACCCCAGGAAATTGATGTACCAATTTACCACGACGGGGCCCATGATCTGGAATTTCATCTCCTAGTGTTAGGTTTTTGGATGTTTAGGGTTTCCCATTTTTTCTCAATAATAAAGAGGCCTTCAAGCCTCATTGTAACACATTTCAGAGGCCTATAGCCAGCACATCTCTTCTCAGAGATAAGCTACCAGCACCCTAGCTAGTTTATTTTCATTCTATCTATAAGCATATTTCAGTCATTTGATATTAATAAAATGAAGCTATATTTCCACTGCATCTTTGTAATTATGGTTATATTTGTATTCTGTTGCATTCTTGCATAAATATGGATCAGTGGTATCATAGCTCTTTTCTCTTTCTCTTTTTTTTATTTGCATGTCCCCAACGAGGTCAGGGTATAAGGAGTTAGGGCTCGATCTGGTTGAACCCTCTCAATATCAACCTTGCAAACCCCGACGACCTCCCATGATGGAAGAAAAGAAAGACGAGGGAGTAGGAGATCCTATCAAAATATTGCTCAAGGAGGCCATTGAGAAACAAAGGAACGAGATGATGGATAAGTTTTCCTAGATACTTCAACGGCTGCCCACCTACGGTGCATCTGCATCCAGCAGTCACTCTGGAGGCGCCACTCCCTTAAAGGTATAGATAAAATTTGATATTCCTGTATTTGAAGGCCAAATAGATGCAGACGTTGTAGATATATGGTTGAATTTTATGGAAGGTTATTTCTAGGTCTATGATTTCTCCCACCGAGAAAAGATCACTTTTTCACTCCTCAAAGCCACCCCCCATGTCAAAGATTGGTGGGAAACCTACTGTGAGTAGAAGGATGGGAGGGAACCCTCTCTGTTCTTGGCTGTACCCACTTGGAATTAATTCTGAGATGGCATCAAGGAACAATATTTCCCCATGGGGAGCTATGAGGACAAGTAAATCTAATGGACCATGCTGCAGGAGCAAAGGGATCAGGATGTGCACGAGCTGACAGATTTGTTCCATACCCTACGCACAAAGCTGGGTATTAAATATTAAGAGAGACATTTTGTGCTTAGGTATCATATTTTTTTGCATCGATACATTCAGGAGGAAATGGAGTTCCTCGACATTACCTTACTTTTCATGGAATATCAATATGCTGCCAAGATCAAGCAGAAATTTAAGCAGAGGAAGCGAGAGTTTGGATCCGTGAATCTGAAGCGAGGGAAAGGCACCCCAAAAACCATAGAACAAGGGGAAAAGCCAAAGCAGGGTGACTTAGAACGACATCAAAAATCCAAAGAAGGACACGGGGAAGTGGTGTGAATTTCATAATAACCCCACTCACAACACAAGCGAGTGTCGGACCAAAGAGTCGCTAGTGGCCGAACTGAAGGCATCTGAATCATATGCATGTTCTGATTCTGATTCAGAAATGGAAAAGGGGAATGGAAAAGGGAAGAAAATCATCGACGTAGAACCCAATGCCACCATTGACACCACCAAGATATATAAGGAGGAACCTGAAGATCCAGAGGAGGGGGGGCGCCTCTTCCATTACCAAATGTGGGTGAAGGGTTCTCCACTACAATTTCCTTTCAATAGCGAAAGCCAAAAGAACCTCATTTCAGTAGAGGTTGTGAAGTGGCTCTGCCTGCCGATCATGACACACCCGTAGCCATATACCATTGGGTGGCTTCACCAAGGAAGAGATATTTGTGTTTGCCAGTAGTGTCGCCTTCCATAAAACATCAAGCCATTCATGGATGAGGTATTGTGTGATGTTTCTCCTCCTGACGTGTCTGATGAATTATTATGCCAACCATACTTGTGGATGTGACATGCTGTGTATGAGTCTAGGCCTCATGCTATTATTATTACTTTGGGAAATCAATTGTACAAGATACCAGAGGTAGTATCACATCTCGCCATCTTCTTGATTACTGAAAATCAACGTAGTATGATTATTTCCCAAACTAGGAAATTCATTTTCATTAAAATTTGCCCACAGGGCAAGAAGAAGATTATGGCCACAACCTCCAAACAGGGCTCCTCTACATGACAACAGCAACTTTAACAAGTCGTGGAGGAATAGAAGGAAATTTTTTCCTCACCCATAGAGTTTCCTCTACACTGTCAGGTCAAGCATTCCATTAATTTGACCCCAGGTGCCCCACAACCTGATGTTGCCATACCTCATGCAACCACACATACATAATCCATGATGCTGCCATACCTCATACGACCACACAGAAATAATCCACAAAGGTACTGTCTGAGGCTGATAAAGCAACTAGTTTTATTGAATGCATCCAGCAGGTCCACGACCTCTTGGAGAAGTCCAATACCAAGTAAAAGCAGTGACATGATCAACATCGAGTGCCACACAAGTTCCAGGGGGGTGACCAAGTTTGGTTGCATTTGCAGGAAGAACGCCTAACAAGAGCTCATCGGAAGCTCAGAACAATCCAATATGGGCTTTACAACATTATCAAGGCCAAGGGAGAAAATGCATTTAAGCTCAACATTTCCCCATTCCTTGGATGACAACCAGTCAAATGTGGATCGCCTTTGACCATACTTTCCACCATTACTAGACACATTTGACATTGCAAATCTCATGGGGGAACTCAACGCAATGGGGACCATTTCTTCCTAAGGGGGGAGGAATTATCTAGGAGGATATTGGTGGCCACTTGCCTATTCCACTTGGACCCCCACCATTATTTCTTTCAGTTTTTCTGTTTCCTTAATTGTAGCAAAATTTACTATTTTTAGCAGTTTTTTGGGTCTTGAACTTCCGGAGCCGTTTTGAGGCCCTAAACAAAATTTTTTGGGCATGAAAGACTCATATTTTCCAATCCTTTCATGCCCAAAAAACATCTTTTAGGGCCTCAAAACAACCCTAGAAGTTCAGGACCCGAAAAACTGCTAAAAATAGTAAACTATGCTACAATTAAGGAAAATGAAAAACTGAAAGAAACAATGGTAGGGGTCCAAGTGGAATAGACAAGTGGCCACCAATATCCACCTGGATCATTGCTTGGGATTATAAGGAAATGAAAGGGGTGCATCCCTCGGTTTTTACTCATCATATTTATATCAAATAGGGATTCAAACCTATGTGCCAACCTCAGAGGAGGATTGACCCAACTCTTAAGGAAATTATGAAGGAAGAATTACAAAAGTTGCTGGATGCAGGGTTCATATACCCCATATCAGATAGTGAGTGGGTTTCCCCTCTAGTTTTAGTCCCAAAGAAGAATGGAAAGTGGAGGATATGTGTTGACTATAGAGAGGCTAACAAGACCACAAAGAAGGACCATTTTACCTTGCCATTCATTGACCAAGTCCTAGATGGTATTGCAAAAAAGGAATTATTTTCCTTCTTTGATGGATTTAGTGGATACAATCAGATCCATATCATACCTGAAGACTAAGACAAGACCACATTTACATGCCCCTGGGGCACTTTTTCCTATATATTTCTCCCATTTAGTTTGTGCAATTCCCCTGCTACTTTTCACAGGGCAGTTTTAAATATCTTTTCTGAAATTGTTCTTGACTCTGTTGAGATATACATGGATGATTTCACTCCTTATGGATGTGACTTCCAGGAAAGTCTCTCTAATATATGTAAAGAATTGAAGAAATTTATTGAAATGAATCTATCATTCAGCTCTGAGAAATGTGAATTCTTAATGAATGTAGGGTATGTCCTTGGCCACTCCATATCCAAGGAAGGGATACAGGTTGACCCAAACAAGATTCCATCATCAAAAGGGTCCTTACCCCTCAAAAGAAAAGATATGTTAGGAGTTTCTTGGGATTAAAGGTTCATCAAATAATTTAGTAAAGTGGCTTCACCATTGCTTGGATTACTGGCCAAGGATTCAAATTTTTGTTGGAAAAGAAATTTCCAGGAGGCCCTTAGAGGTTGAAAGAAAATTTTACCACTGCACCCATCCTTAGGGATCCAAAATGGGCATTGCCTTTCCATATCCATAGTGATGCATCAGAAAAAGTTGTGGGGGAAACCTTGGGACAAGTATAGTATAAAATGCCTTATGCTATCTATTTCATTAGTAAGAATCTATCTAAAGTTGAGTTGAATTACACTGTCACTAAAAAAGAACTCTTAGATGTAGTGAATTCTTTGAACAAATTCAGGAACTGTATCAATGGATATCAAACTTTTTTTCATACTGATCATGCAACCATTAAATATTTGATGAATAAACCTGATGTGAATTATATGGTTGTTATTGTTACAAAATTTTCATTTGATTATTATTGACAAACTAAGGAAAGAAAATGTGGTTGCAGATTTTTTTTCCAGACTAACCTTGCCTACACATAATGAAGAGATGATGGATGATCAACTTCTAGATGAACACCTCTTTTCCATATTGGTGCTTTCTCCTTGGTTTGTTGACATAACCAACTACTTGGTTGTTGGGAGGTTCCCTCCTAATATATCATCTAGATAGAAGAAATATTGTTAGGGAAAAGTGCTCCTTTCACTTGGTTGGGGCAATTTTTTTTAGATTGAGACTAGATCAAATCTTGAGGATATGTGTAAGGGAATAATAAGTCCTTGACGTCATATCAACATGTTGTGGAGCGATAAAAGGTGTCTTTGTAACTCCTAATTACCTCACATTAATTGTCAACCCAGGGACGACTTTTTGTTTCAAGAGTGTACTCAGTCTGAGGCGGCTATTTACTCAAGAGTAATGTTTGTGAAGATGTAGTATAGAAATACAAATACAGAAATAATAAATGCTTGAAAAGAAATCTGCTTGAAAAGAAATCTAATTACAAATGACAGAAATGTAAAGACTACACTACAGCAACCTTGCTAGACATCGATTAGGGATGCGGTAGTAATAACTCTTTCCCCTAGAAATCGATGTGAGATGACCAAATCTGGGGACCTGGAATGATTAGCTCTGCCCTCTACAGTTTAGAGATCTCAAAGCAAGTGAAAACAACTCAAAGGAAATGAAATCTAAAACGCAAACTGGAAAGGAACAACAATCTAAAAGCAATGAAGAGGAATTGAATAGCAGCGTAAAATAAATAGTGAATTCAATTCATAACCAAACAAACTAGATTTCTACTCTTTAATCCTGTCGACAGCCACGCAACAATCAACTATCGTAATTCATAAACAAAAGGAATAACAACTGGAATTAGATACAGAAAAACAACATTTTATAACAATTGAATCATGAATCATGCTTCTTGTAAAGAATGGAATAACAATGACTCTGTATTCGATTCAATTAGCAATAACTCAATTCTTTAATTGTAATAAACGAACTTCACACAACAGAAATAAACTAATAGAAATACAAACAGCAGATCGCTCCACCAAGGCCAGGCCCTCAACCACCGGTGAAGCGTTGTTGTGCTTTACTCCAGCGCTTGAGAAATGGAACAACAGTGAACTCCTTTATTAATCAGGCATTAATAATGTTTACAAACAGCTCACACTCTCTTAACAAAAGCCGATGCACAATTCTGCAAATTACAATAAGAAAAGTCTCTCCATCCCCCCATACACAATACATGCTTCTCCTTTTATAATCAGAAGGTGGAGAAATTAAATAGCAAATAGGATCTCTAATAATAATATTGAATTTCTTCCAACCAATTGATCAACAATAAAATAGATTTACATCCATCTTTCAACAACAGCAAGTCGAATTTGGCTTTGTAGCTGAGATTTGGAGGACGGCCGCAACAACAGAACTGAGAAAATCGTGCTTAAAGAACTCTGCGAATCTCTCAACACAGGCCGAATTTGGGCGAACCGTTCTTTGTTAAAGTTAATTGGGTCCGTTCTGGACAAAACCCATGTTCCGGATTTTCCAGATTCGTCTTCATTTGCTCAGAATCTCAACCGCAAAACTGTCACTCCTTATTCCAGCGCATTTCTGAGTTGGCACTTTTAATCATCAAATCTTCAATCTGGAAATTATCTTGGAGGCTAAAAATGGTGAATAATGTTATAACCAACTTATTAAAACTATCATTGATAAAATAATTCATAATCATCAATTTATTAGAAATAAAGGAAGATAAATAATATTCATCCATAAGAGCATAAATCATTTATAAAATGGATTTAAATAATAAATTATAATAAATGGCGTGATGAAGAATGGTAGAAATGGGTGGAATAAGCGTTCACAAGTGATAATAATAATGGCATATTAACGGCCCAACATACCCCCACACTCAATATGTTGCATGTCCTCATGCAACGAAAACTGAATATATTGCATGTCCTCATGCAACCCAAAGACAAAAACCCATGTGTTAACCAAACAATAAAAAATATGTTCATCTCAGCTCATGAAATGGATAGAACAAATGAATTCTTCCTTAATTAATGAATATTCACTTTTAGTAATCTTGATGAAGGCATAACAATTTTTATATTGACATTCAACTATATGTATATATGAAGTTGCAACAAAATATGATATAAGTAACAGCAAACTTCATTAACCATTTTTCTCAAAAATTACAAACCAGCTTTTGTTGAAATTTGGCAAGTAAATTTATAATATATGAATGCCTTTATGATCCAAAAATCAGACTGTTTTGATGCATGGATCATGAGATATAAACAAAATGACTGTAGCTGAGAGTGCATGATTTTCGAAATTTTATGAACCAATATTTCTTGAAATTGTCTGGGTTTGTATTAATGATACGTCTGCATTTTCCAAAAATCACAAGAATTGAGTTCATAGTTTTAAAAATATTATGGAAATCAATTTCTACACTGAAATTGTATACCTTAAATGAGAAATAAAATAGAAAACATCCATCATGCGTAGCAATTCCTCCCCCTCTCTGAAAAATTAGCATGCCCTCATGCGATGCTAGAAAAAAATTGAGGTGGTTGCTACCATCTGTTGAATTCTATGCTTGGTGTAAAACAACATGGAATAATGGAGGTGTTGAGAATGAATAAGAATAACAATGGATGATAAAGAATATGGATGACATGGTCATAAGAAAGAAATGAATGAAAGAAACACTCCCCCATACTCGAAAATGATATGCTGCTGAAAAAGGGAAAGTGGTAAAGATGTGGACTGAAGGATGATAAATGATGCTCAAAATGGATTTTTATGAAATTCTCCTAAATTCGTAATAAATCAGAAAATTATGCTATTTTACCTCAAGTTTTACCTCCAAAAAATGTGGAATGACATATATGGACTGGCATTTGTTGAAGCTGATGTAGGCAGAGTTGGTGCTGAAAGTGATGCAAAAGGTGGAATCCAGGTAAGCACATCATGTCTGAAGAATTGTTCACGTGCGCGAGCCTCTTCTGTTAAGTGCAATAGTGTGGTCATGCTATGAATAGAATTATGCCCATACTTGTTGTTTTCCTGCAAACAAAACACTATTTGGCATACAATGTTCTTGAATCCATAGTGTAAGCAATAGATAAGATGCATGCAAAAATTTCAATCAGAAAAACTTATGTATACATGCAATACTAATATTTTGGCAAATCAACAAGTGATGGCAGAGTGCAGTAATCATATCGCATGCAATCCCATAATACATACATTCCCCCCTCCAATTGGAAAAGGAATTCCATGACCATAAAGCATATGAGAGGTGTTGTGCTGATGGCAAGGCAAGGGAATGAACAATATAGCAGTGAATGAAACAGAGTACACATATCAATGATAAGACAACGAGAGTTATGATTATAATGAGAGCAGAGTGTGTAAAGATAGTTATGAATAAGAGATAGGACGCTTTGAATTGATGATAGGTGATGAAAAAGAGAAAAAGAACAACAATATGCCAAAAAGATGCTTTACTGATAGTATGCTAGTTGAAAATGATGCGATTGATCATAAAACAATTTCTCATGCATAAAGGTTCAAAATAGGGAAAAGTAAGGAAATAACTTCTCTGATAAAAAGAAAAAATAAGAAAAGGGTATTATAATAATAATTGACGATAAGATATAACTTCAATACCATAAGCAGAGCCGCTGCTGCCAGCAGGCGTCCATAGCCTCGGCATGGTTGCTTTTTAACCCATATGAGCCAGGATCCTCAATTTATAAATGGAGAGTTACAGTGCTGTTCTACAGAAGAGATCAGTGTGCTGGCGTGGTAACCAGATAACCACACTGCCATTCACTGGGATGTAGCAAAAGTGATCGGGCCGGCTCGTGATGAGACCTCCTGTTCCAAGGATAATTTGACTATCCAATGGATCATAACCCTGGTGTGGTGGCCATAATGGGAATGTCACTTTGTTACAGCCTTATGAACATGGTAGGCTGGCTCGTAATGAGACCCCCTATCCTCCATCTCCGAACAAAATTTTGTTATTATTACACATTTTTATGATAAAAAGAGGGAGGCTCAGTACTCCTTAAGAGCAGGGATGGTGGAAGAAGTTGAACATGTCAATAGAAAAAAATATACCCATAATCTCATTTATTACAGACAGAGAAGATTATAATCCAGAAGGGTGGAACCGACATGGTATTAAGATAATCAATCAACATCATGTTCAACAGAAAATAATGCAGTAAAGTAGTATATAAATAATTATGTCCCTTTTGAAAATAATCTATCATCAAGGAGCTGTCCTGTTAAAGATCATAACATGAATGATATTAACTTGCTTCAATAGAATCCATAATTCTTGTCCTCATAAAAATAGTGTACTTCATGCCATAAAAGGGAATCAATAAAATGTGGTTGAGATGAACTAGGAATAATCCCACAAGAGGAAGGAAGGGTTGCTCCCAAAGTGTTGCTTCTTTGAAGGAACAGCAAAAACACTCAAAAAAAGTGTTGTTCCTTGTAGGGAACAACAAAGGAAATGCACACAAAAAGCAAAAATACACACAAAAAAAGTGTGAAAATGCAAATGTCGTTCCTTTGGAAAAAGGAACAGCAAAATGGACAGTCATACAATGCAAACATGCAAAAAAACAAATTAGCTGTTCACGGTATTGATGCTGAGGATGAGTTACACTTTGAATGAAGCAATACCTGAAACAAAAAATATAAGAGAAATTAGAAAAAAAAACAACAAAAACGGTATGTAAATAAATAAATTAAGTTACAACAGCTATGATGTTATGTCAAAAAAAATGATCTCTTTGAAAAATGTTTTGGCAGTAGTGATAAGACATGAATCTTCAAATTGAAATCAATTCTTCATTTCTTCTATTACGAATCCGTTGGGTAATGAGTTAGATGAAATTCCTTTGTTTCATAAAATTTCTTTCAAAAATCACTCGTCCATAAATTGGCCTTCTTTATTTTCCCAAGACCTGCAAAAAACGAGTGTCTACCTGCAAGAAAACATTAAATCATGGAGAAAGAGAGGTGCGCGGGCTCCCCTAATCCAAGAATTATGCAAAAAACTAACAAGTAGTTACTCTGTAAAACAAATCCACGGAGAAAATAACAAAGTAAAATTCGTTTGTTACCTGCGGGAGAGCAGTGGCCAATCATGCTAACCTGCAGTGTTTTAATCACAACTTCTTTGTTTTTCGTCGAAATTGAGTGATTCCAAAGCAAAATGAGAGCTAATTCAAAGGGTTATCTCTAGTAGCAACAGGTTTTAAAAATTCAATGCTATGATATGTCAAATTTGTTTAGAACAACCTGCATAATAGAGTCATTTTCGATTACCCAATCTAGACCAACGATGAATGTTTTAAGCATAGATTCTTCGTTTGATGTCAGATTCGAATGATTCAAATTGGAAATGAAAGTAGATTCATTTATTTATCTCCAATAGAAACAGGTTTTGAAGAAAAAAAGAATTGATAGGTGAAATACTGTAAGGAACATCCGGAAAAACAGAGTTTTAAGGGTGCTGATTTACGATAGACAGTCAGTATTTTGATCATAACTTCCCCATACGATATCGAAAATGAGTGATTCCAATTGCATTGTAAACTAGATTCATATGGGAATCTACCATAGAAACAGGTTTTAAAAATTCATTCATTTAGGCCTCCAAAAACTGACTGTCCCAACTCTGTTCCTGAGCTGCCCGCTAGACATCCGGTCAATGTTTTGGTTCTAACTTTTTCGTTTCAAATCCAAATTGACTGATTCAAATTGGGTTAGAAATTAGACATCAAGGGCTATCTAGGGTAGAAACAGGTTTTAAAAATATGGTCATTTAGGCCTCCAAAAACTGACTGTCCCAACTCTGTTCCTGAGCTGCCCGCTAGACATCCGGTCAATGTTTTGGTTCTAACTTTTCGTTTCAAATCCAAATTGACTAATTCAAATTGGGTTAGAAAGTAGACATCAAGGGCTATCTAGGGTAGAAACAGGTTTTAAAAATATTCATTTTTGGTCCCTCAAAACATGACTGTCCCGACTGTTTTTCCAGAAAGTTAATCAAGCCCGCAAGCCAAAAAAATGATATTCAAGCATTTTTTCAAATTGGTGATAAAAAATGAATATAAGTGTTTATAGAATTGTTATTTGCAATATAATTCATCTACATACACAAATAAATTGAAATATTTATCACCGATGTTGATTTCGATAGCGTGTTGCAACAAAAAAAAACAACTATTTTTACAAAAAAAAAAACAAAATGCATTTATTTATGTCCTTATTTTATTTTATTTTATTTTCTCCACTATCCTACTCTTCTTTGAGAATCGAATATGTTTATGTATAAGAGTATTTCCAGTGGAGCCATTTTCGAAATAAGGCTTCATGTATACACATACCCAAATTTGAAAAATGCATATTAATGAAAATTAGGGTATGAGAAGCCAACTTCTCTTGAAAAAATGGTATAAAAAATTGTTGAAGCATAGAGTGAGGATGCAAACACGTGATGGAGTGAAACCAATCTTCAATATCTCCGTTACTTTCTTGATTTCCCATCATACCATGAAGTTCTTGAGCTTTTAAAATGGTTTGTTGGTGCAACCTAGAAAAAACCTCATTTGCTTCCATAGCTTCTACAATTTTTGAATTTGAAACATTCTGAATCTCATTGTAAGTTTTCTCTAATGGCGCATGTGAGATAGAATGGGTGGGAAAGGTGGGTAAATTTGGCAATTCAACATTGTAAGTATGTTGTATTGGTTTATTGTGGTGAGGGTGTGGAATTAGTTGAGCAGGAAATTGTGTATGGAATGGAGCATTGTGATGATGTGTTTGGTTGGGTTGAGTGGATAAATTTGATATGCAAGTAGGATGTTGTGAAAGAGCTGGTGGAGAATATGGAGAATGTGCTTGTGCTACAAGATGAGGGAGAGTAGTCATGCAATCATAAGGTGAACCATGCCAAACTTGTAGATAAGATTGGTGGTTATATTAAAATTGACATGGCTGCCCTAGAACATGAGTATTCCATAATGGATTATGCAAGTAAGAGAATGGAGAAGAAGTGTTTTGAACCATACCTGTAGGCCATGATTTCCATGGTTTTGACCTTGTTGCAGCTTCCTCACCTCTTTGATATGATACTTCCATCCTAGATAAGGAAGAGTAACCATCTATGGGCTGCTCCTTTCGGTCATGAGGGGAAAACACTTCATCAAATTCTTCATTTTTATGAACCTGCAAAACGTCCAATTTTGAGCTTAGAGAGCTAATAAAATCAACTTTAAAATTTTCAAATAAATCATTGATTCCAGCTCTTATGTCTCCTATTCTTGTAGCAGATTTGGAAAAGAAAGAACAAACATCTCTAGAATTCTTACCAGCCTTGGAGATTCCTCTTGAATACCTTATGCACAACTCACAAACATCATCATATGATAACTGAAAAACATCACCTTTTCCTATCAGATTTAAGAGTCCTAAAAATTCATCTTTGATTCCTTTAAGAAGGAGTGTTTTTAAGATCTCTTTTTCCAAATGCTTATGCTTTGATTTTTGAAGGTTATAATGAAATCGAATTACATAGTCCTCCAAACTTTCATCTTCCCCTTGTATCATACCGAAAATATCTTCATTGGATTTGCAATAGTCTTGGTACTTCTTCAAGAATATGTTCTTCATGTCCTCCAATGATTGGATGCAATTCCCACCTAGGCTCATGAACCATCGGAGAGCTGCTCCTTTTAGAGTAAGAGGAAACACTTTCAATCTTTGATCATTAGTACAATAATCATATCCTCTACAAAGTATTTCGAACTCAAATAAGAATGTATCCGAATCTTCATTTGCTAAACCATGAAAATTTGGTAAAGATGGGGGAATTATGTGCATTTGTATCACTCCTCCTAGATCTTTGATAGGAAATTCAAAAGTAGAAACGTGAGCCATTTCTTACCATAATATAAGATGTTCTTCATGTGTTCCTTCGAAGCTCCTTCTTCAAATGTTCCTGTCAATCGGTTAGTGAAATGGGTGGTGCTTACATCACCACTTGAATGAAATCATGTGATTTATTTTTCAAAATTTCTATTTTTTCCCTAGTCACTCACACAAAAATTCAAACATCTATTTCTACCCAACAAAGCAACAACAAATCTGTTAGGAAAATGGACAGTGGAGCAGGGCTTTTACATGCTCCGCACGTACGTTCTTACCTTTCGTTTTTAAGATCCAACTCTTCCCTAGCAGGCACTCATCAGATTCACACTACTCTTTAGAAATGGCTACACTGTCCCCGGCAACGGCGCCAAAATGTGGAGTGATAAAAAGGTGTCTTTGTAACTCCTAATTACCTCACATTAATTGTCAACCCAGGGACGACTTTTTATTTCAAGAGTGTACTCAGTCTGAGGCGGCTATTTACTCAAGAGTAATGTTTGTGAAGATGTAGTATAGAAATACAAATGCAAAAATAATAAATGCTTGAAAAGAAATCTGCTTGAAAAGAAATCTAATTACAAATGACAGAAATGTAAAGACTACACTACAGCAACCTTGCTAGACATCGATTATGGATGCAGTAGTAATAACTCTTTCCCCTAGAAATCGATGTGAGATGACCAAATCTGGGGACCTGGAATGATTAGCTCTGCCCTCTACAGTTTAGAGATCTCAAAGCAAGTGAAAAAAACTCAAAGGAAATGAAATCTAAAACGCAAACTGGAAAGGAACACCAATCTAAAAGCAATGAACAGGAATTGAATAGCAGCGTAAAATAAACAGTGAATTCAATTCATAACCAAGCAAACTAGATTTCTACTCTTTAATCCTGTCGACAGCCACCCAACAATCAACTATCGTAATTCATAAACAAAAGGAATAACAACTGGAATTAGATACAGAAAAACAACATTTTATAACAATTGAATCATGAATCATGCTTCTTGTAAAGAATGGAATAACAATGACTCTATATTTGATCCAATTAGAAATAACTCAATTCTTTAATTGTAATAAACGAACTTCACACAACAGAAATAAACTAATAGAAATACAAACAGCAGATCGCTCCACCAGGGCCGGGCCCTCAACCACCGGTGAAGCGTTGCTGTGCTTTACTCCAGCGCTTGAGAAATGGAACAACAGTGAAATCCTTTATTAATCATGCATTAATAATGTTTACAAACAGCTCACACTCTCTTAACAAGAGCCGATGCACAATTCTGCAAATTACAATAAGAAAAGTCTCTCCATCCCCCCTCATACACAATACATGCTTCTCCTTTTATAATCAGAAGGTGGAGAAATTAAATAGCAAATAGGATCTCTAATAATAATATTGAATTTCTTCCAACCAAATGATCAACAATAAAATAGATTTACATCCCTCTTTCAACAACAGCAAGTCGAATTTGGCTTTGTATTTGATTGGAGGGCGGCGCAATATATACGGATGTGTTTCTCTCTCTGAGAAGGCAGTAGGCAAACCGTTTTTTGATAAAGTTAATTGAGTCCGTTGGACAAAACCCATGTTCGGATTTTCCAGATTTTCCGGATTCGTCTTCATTTGCTCAGTACTCTTAATAAAGCTGTCCTTCTTATTGTTCATTGCATTTAGTTGGCACTTTTAATAATCAAATCTTCAATCACGGAAATTATCTTGGAGGCTAAAAATATGGTGAATAATGTTATAACCAACTTATTAAAACTATCATTGATAAAATAGAATTCTATAATCATCAATTTATTAGAAATAAAGGAGAATAAATAATATTATTCATTCATAGAACATAAATCATTATAAAATGAGATTTAAATAATAAATTATAATAAATGATGAAGAATGGTAGAAATAGTTGAATATAAGCATTCACAAGTGATAATAATAGCATATTATGACAACAACAACCGAGGAGGTAATGAACACGAAATAAAATTCCTTCTTGGAACAGCTTCATGTGCCTCCTTGGCTTTGGAGCATTTTCCATGTTTTCCATATAACCAAGACCCAAATAATTAGGCACTTCCTGAAGAACATTTGGCTCAACTATGCCTTGTACTCAACTATGCCTTGTACATGCCTGCCTTTAAAACCCTTTACTTTCATAGCACATTTTCATCAAAAAATTGGACCTTATTCCTCTAGTGTGTCTCTCAAAAGCACGTACACATTCATTTTCAGAGGAAATTGAAGACAGAAACCAATAGCTATTTCTTCTAACGAACCTTGACTAAAATGAGCTAAATTGTGCTTTGATACCAACTTGATTTGAATATTTACTAACTAGTTTCAGTAGGAAGGGAGTTTATGTGTGTCAAGCTTTAAGTGTATTTTGTGAGAAATTTATGAGTTAATTAGATTTTAAAAACTCATTTACATTTATAAATGCAAAATTTTTATTTAGGAAATTTTTTTCCCTCAATCCAGATTTTGATCATTGGACATGTAAGAGGAAGAAAGAGGGAATTCACTTGTCAAATTCTAGACGTTGTCTAAACCAAAATAAACTAGAGGTTTGGTTTTCAAATACATTCACTTATTTGGAAAAGTTCTAGCTACCAGAATTCCATATGCCAATCTACCTCCCAAGAAATACATTTAGTACACCACTGGTTAGTTTTTTGTCTTCCTATATTCTTTATCGGCCTCTTCTAGTGACTCTTGAAGGTGGATACTTAAATCCTTCTAAAAACTGAGCTCTAAAATGAAAAGACATACAAGGGTCATTTAACTCATTATTCTATCAATTATAAAATATAGTGAATATTAGACATATGTTAAATTTTGTCTATATAATGAAAACAAAAATCTAAAGCCTCTTCAAGGTTTTCCAATGCGCTCGTAAAGTTAATTTACATGTCTTGATCAAGTCCAACAACAAAGAAATATTCAGTGCCAACACCAAAATCTACAACTTCTTCAACATCTTCTAAACCATCTTCAAATTCAATATTGTGTGCATCAAATTTCTCAGCAAGGTCATTAATGGAGTCATCAATGGTGCATCAAATTCACGCACCATACTTTGAATTTGTGAAGAAATTCATGAACCATCAAAATACATGCAAGGCCTTAATTGGATAAGAAATCTAACCATCTATTAGAAAACCAATTGCATCTTATTTTCAACATCATTTTCCTTCTCCAATGGGCCTTTGACTTTTTGCCTCATTTATTTAAAAAATCATGTTTACACATTTATAAAATGAAAAATTTTTATTTCTAGGAAAAGATTTTCCCTCAATCCAAAATACATTTATTTGTGCAGGAAACCAACATGTGTGAATCACTGCCTTACACAAAACTGAAAGCCTTCATGCAAATTAAAAGGGTGACAGAAAGCCGTCTCCTGAGAGTGAACAAGCGTCGTAATAGTTACATTCATTCGGTAAATGGTAAATGTGTCACAAATTCAGAGCCAACTTGATTGATTCGTTTGTAGAACTCATGAAAAACAATGATGGGTCCCAATAAATGGAAGGACGTAAAAAAAAAAGTTACAAGAGAAGTGGCCAAGTCAATGTTTAATTATAAGGAAGGGCCAAAAAGAAAAATGTTGAAGGTGCAGTATTTCAAGCACCCATACAAAACTCGTTATTTGTATGATCGACATCTTGCGGCCTTTGGAAGGCTTCCATGGAACGATGAGGTTCCTGTTTATTTTGCACAAATTTTTTATGCGGAATTATTTTTGGGTATGAAACCCAACTACAATGACCTTCCTTCAGAATTTTTTGGCCCGGGGAAAGGTCGATTATATGACCGTAAGGGCGCTAAGAGAGATGTGGAGTTTCCTCGCCCTGAGCCGCCATTGGTGAGTCGACCGTTTCAAGTCAAAACTCTGCGATCAAAGATGGATGCGACTTCTCAAATAAGTCGAGAAGCAAGGAATTTTATGATCGACAATGTTCATAGTGGATTGAGTGGAGTCGATCTTTGTTTAAATAGACAAAGAGCACGTGAAAATGCACGTGCCAATTTTGTTTATTGTAAAGATGAGGAGATTTACAACATGAATGTTGAAGATCTCCGAACATGTCGATAAATTATGCCAATGAGTGCAGACCTAATTTTCATGATGAGGTGGAAGGGGCAGACGGGAGGTGGTGGGGGGTGACCTTAGGGTTTGAAATTATTTTAACATATATGTACAATTTGTAATAATATGTGTATATTACATGTATATACATTTATTTGTATATGTACATTAATCTAACAAAAATGTATGATTATATGTTAAAACACCATTTGCAGTTCTCAGGCATGATGCGTGATGAAAATGTTAATGTTAAGTTCGGGACCTCCGGTTCAAACGATGCAGATGGATCTGACCATCATGATATGTTGGCAGATGTTAGTGTTTCTTAAGTGACTCTAAAATAAATAATTGTTGCCACACATGTACATGTATGTATATATATGTTTAATTTGATAAAGTGTTTTAACAGGTACCGATTCCATCCGATGTTTTTGGGATGGCGGTACCTTCTTCTTCCTTAGGAGATATACCTTCTACTTCATTGGGAGATGAGCCACGAGTATGGACAATTTTTCACAAGTTCAAAATTTATGTTTAAAAGTTATATATATATATATATATATATATATATATATATTCTACCACAAAGGTTCATTAAATTAGAGATATATATATATATATATATATATATATATAGAGAGAGAGAGAGAGAGAGAGAGAGAGAGATCTATATTTTGAGTTATTTAAAAATTTTTGAATTTAGGTTCCTATAGAAGATTTATTTAATCTGCGGACTCTAGTGATGGAGATAGGAACATCCACAACATTTGAACAAGTTGTATTTAGTTCCTTTTTTTAATATTATTGAAAATAAGTTTATATATGTACACGTGCATTTTCATTTGAAAGTTTTTAATATATATATATATATATATATATATATATATATATATGTATGTATATAAATATTTACATTTAAGCGTACCTATGTTAGCCACAGGTTTACCCCTTCAGAATGTTTCTACATGAGACATCAAATGGAGAGGGAACCTTACGAGGTATTGCATGATTTTTTTGTTATATTTTGTTTTTTAAATGAAGTTCCAGATATATATATATTCTCATTCATTTTTAAAACTTCAAATTTTAATGTTCAAGTACATAATGCAAATTTATATTCGTAGGTTTTCGAGGTTTTCCTATTCACACTTAGGGATAGAATTTGTGTAGAACCTAATAGAGAAGGCACTAGATCCTCCATTTGATGGACAAGATTTACAGTAGATTTGATTTCAAAATTTAGATGGTTTTAAAATTTGTTAAACTTGATATAGTTTGATACTCAAGTGAGATTTACAATTTTTGGACATATTTTACTACAATGTTATTATATAATTTGTTTTATTTAATTTTTGGATGGTTTTAGTACTTTTGGCATGTGAATGTGAAGTAATGTTGTCATCTGAATTACATTTGAAATGTGATATTTAATGTTAAATGTTTTTGTTGGATAGTTGAATTATAATTGGCATGGCATCTGAAGTTTTTAAAACTCAAGTTTGGATGGTTTAATCTCAATATGCGTGATATTTAATGAACTTTAAATGTTTAATGTTTTAATATTGCACAATATATAATCAAGGGTTTTAAAACTTAAAGTTTTGGATGGCTTCAATCTACAACAAGTTTTGGATAGTTTCAGCCCATTTGCACATGTGGTAAATTGAAAATTCGTTACTTGTAGAACGACAATCCCCAGTTTTCATTGTATATGTTGATTTCTGATTTGATATAATTTACGTAGCATGATGTTTGTAAAGTCATTGGATTAATTGTTCGTGTGATTTCAGTGTAGCGCCAAAAAATTATTGACAATGTAGAACAATTTTTGTGTTATAATAATTAAACCTAATAATATTGGAGAGCAAGAGAGACAAGGTATGGTGTTTACTACAAGAGTTCGAGCTAAATATTTAAATGGTTTATGATTTATGATTTTACTTTCTTTTTAATATAATCGATACAGAAAGATGAAAAAACTAATAAGGGTGACAATAAGAATAGAAGAAGAAAATAGTTTAAGATTGATCACAATAAATGCTATTTGTAATTGATTACATTCTAACTATTCACATTATATGATTCAATATTATTACATTGTCACTTTGCATTCAAAAATTTTATTTGATCATTTTCCATTATTAAAGTTATTCTACAATATTTATCATCTCAACAAATTGAAGTAACTAAGAAAATTTAAAATTTAAATGACTTGATAAATCTCAAACATATTTAGCATATTTAAAATCGTTTATCGATAGTTTTTCCTTGGTTTCACACGACTGAAACCAACCTAGATCCATCTTAACTACGGATCTATCAAGCGTCGAGAGGGATCAAATCTCGAGTGCAAACCTTTCCTCAAGTTTTACTCAAAAAGGAGTTTGCACCTCTGAAATATTTGATCCACTCGATTGATAGATCCATAATTCAAATGGATCTAAAAAAAAACTTTTCTAAAAATAAGTAAGGAAAAGCGACATAAGGGAACAATTAGGAGTAGATTTGAGGCATGGGAACAGCCAGGGTAAATTTGGCAGACATGTGATGATTGTAGGTGAGAGAAGGATAAATCACATATTTTAATAAAATAATGGGAATTTGTAGGAGAGACAAATAGTGGATATGACATGTCTTTTGGTGAATAATCAAATTTATGGTATTAAACAATTAATTATTTTTGTATGCGAAAACAATATTCACACCTAATCCTCACCTAAAAGACTAAATTAAACACATTATTATTAAGGGGACGACGAGCTTTCTAGGTTTTGAGCTCCCCATTGTTAGATGAGTGTCGTAATGGCATTCCATGTATTTTTGTGAGAACTTATGATATTGTGATATTCTAATTACAAAATAGTGATCTTGAGTACATGATGGATAATGTAGTAGATAGGAACTTTTTGATAAGGGGAGATTAGGGATGTGACCAAATTCCTATCAGTGAAAAAAAATTTCTTCACCTTCCTATAACTCCATTTTAGCTTTCGGGGCCAAAGGTAAGAAGAGTACCTTGGAATTTCTTGGGTGAAAAACCAAGTAGGTCGCCAAATTTGGTCTAGTGCATTGGAATTCATTAAATAATTGGTCATTGGAGCTACTTCTGTGGCTAGGTGAGCATGTCGTCACCAACCTCAATTGAATGACACACACTCCATAGGTTGAATGATACTTTAATCAGTTCTGGTCTAGACTTTCGAATTTTTCCGAATGCCAAATGATCTTACAAAGCTAGTATTTATAATATCCTAGCACGTCATTCGGTGACAACTTTTACCGGAAACGTACTTAAAAGCTGAGATTCGGGCAAGTGGGGACAACCAATTGTTATCTCGTCCCTTGGAGGCTAGGCCATATGGGGAACGAATCTGACCTTACAAAATAAAGTGAAATAATTTGTACCATACGGTCGGAAAACATATACAAGAACAATTAATATACAAGAAAAATTAATTTCATTCTAGAATATATATATATATATATATATATATATCTAATACATATAACATTTTTCATCAATGCACATGTATAGAAAAACTACTTTCAGTTGATACTAGAGCACGTGCTTGTACCCAAACAATTTCTAACATGTGCAAACCACAAATAACATAAGCAGCTCAATTTTTAGTTGAGTATTGGAAGTTCTAAAACATATTTAATCCAAAGATAATAAATTGTTGGACACTTCACCCAAAAAAATTCTAATGGAATTCCATCCTCAATAATCCGTTCATGATCGGATTTTGACATTTTCCATTTCTTAATTTTTGATTTTTTCTTTGATTGAACTTCTATCAACTTTATGCGTGTTGCACACACCAAGTGACTATATTGACAACTTATGGAATCGGGTTCATAGTCTTCAAAGTAAACAAAGTCTCCACTTTGACGAGTTTGTTTGAAAAAATAACCTTTCAGTATAATAGACCCTTTGTCATACTGAAATCCGTGATCATTATAGTCTTGTAATAATTTTATTTTTTGTTCAGTGCAACGCATCAAATAATACTTCACATTTTCATCGTTGTCAATAGGTGCAATTACAGCAAAAACATCTCCTGCACAATAAAATAAATTTAACATTTAATTATGAATATTTAAATTTATTTGTAGATCTTTAAATCAGTAGAAAGTAATTCAAATGTTACCTTCTCTAACAAGATCAGAAACTCGATCACCATCGGATGATATTGTAGTTTCCTCTGATTGCATTTCTTCAAACATTGCAACAGAAATTTTTCCCTTTGTATTTAGCTCTGTATGTTTCCAATCGTTCACATACATTTTGTTTTCACAAACATCATTGGATTTTGTGTTGTCTATGCAAACATCACAAAAACAAGAATATTTTCTTTTATCCAATGCAAACACATTTCTGGACAACTTTGTTTGAATTGAATGCAATTTTAGAGTCCCTTTTATTGTTTCAACGTCATTTCCAATTGATCTATCTACGTCTTCGATTCCAATATGCCAGAAAAACCTTTATATGGAAAATTAGAAAAAGAATTTGTAAATATGATATCAAAATACAATTAAAAATAATCATTGCATGATAAATGTACAATGTTTAAAATTAGATTTCTAATATAAATTAAATTGAATGTACCTTCACACTTCTCTTGATGGGTTTTTCTCATGGCTTAGAGTAGCGATGCACCATTGAACAACTTCTTTAGCGTTCACAAGTCAGCGTGCAGAGTGGTTCATTTGATATCTTTGAAGTACTCGTTTTATGCATGCTCCTACACCGTCATGTTCTCCTTTTCCATGGCCAGTCTCAAAGAAATTCCAACAATGTTTAATGCATGTTTTCTTATGAAGACAACACAACCAAAAGAATGATCGTGCAGATTTGAATTGACCTGCGCATCCGTCTGACCATATCCAATGTTCATTGAATGTTATTCCACGATCTTTCAATGAATCATAAATTCTTCCAAAACAATGTTGTGCAAAACATGTATCATGTGTACGATCTTCACTGACATAAAAGTGATATTCTTTAATTATATGTCGATTTTCACTCGTGCTTTCTATATGATCGAAATTTTGTTCAGCATGTCTATATAGAATATGGACGAGCATGGAGACTTGGTCAGAATGATAGTATTCACTCTGAATTTCTTTTTGTGGAACAAATGTGTAGTTTTCTACAAAATCAATCACTGACAAAATGGTCCCTGGTGGAAAAATTTCACGAGATTTTTTGAATTGCAAGTCTTGCCATCGAGCTCTATGGGAATGCTTGGTTTATTTGTAAATTTCTACCTCAAACTTTCTCAAAAATTCTATCAGAAAAATTTCATCTTCTTGTAATTTGATTCTTTTAACACTATTTGCACCTTGAATCGATGTACTGATATATTCATATCTCTTCCATTTCACTTTCATGTTGGACAATGATTGATCATTTATATCAATACGATATTTGTTTTGAAATTTAGTCAAATTTCCACAATCATCGCATTTTCTACCACCAACACATTTTTTTTTGTAAAATAGTTCATCGCTTTCTCTTTCACATATAATTTGAGATATGAATTCACGGATAGTGGAAGGAGGAGGTGAATCCTTCCATAATGTTCTACCGAAATCAAAGAATGTGTCATAATATAACTCAAATTCCACATGATAACGGCAACAACAAGTGTCGTGTACGGTGATAGGTTTTACATACCATGGTTTTTGTTGAACAAAAGCACTGAGTGAAACATGAATTTGACGATTCTCTTTTTTGAACTTGTTGAATAACTCTATCTGAGTGGTTTCCAAGAGATGTTTTTCATGTTCTTCGGACTGATTTCGTGCTATTCTTCTTCGCATCACATTTATTGTAGTTGGTGAAACACGCGAATTGTTATTTCAATATTCATATATTATTTTTTTAACATTTTCTCCAAGTCTATCTTTGTATGGTTGCCTACAAATAGCTCTCCAACAAGCGAGTTCATCATTTACATCTATTTGTATTCGAAATTTTTGGTGTTTGTGCAGAGTTTTTCGTGAGGTTCCCAGTGCTCGTGCCATAGATGTTATCAAACGATTCTCTTGAGTACTTGGTGAAACTATTGCCATCTATATTCCTCTACGTATATTTGAAACATCTTTATCTCTAGATCTCTTAATTGACTTTATCACACTACTCATATTTTTTATCACCTCTTCATTCATTTTTTTATCTTTGGTTGATTTTCAAATACCCAAGCTTCTTTTAATTTTCTTAATGATAGGAGACCTTTCAACATTTGAGCATGAACTGTCACTTGCTCATTTAAGAAATACTCTTCAAAAATGTGGTTGACACGATATCGTATAACATGGTCAGGTTTTTTATCTCCATATGTGTGAGTGTCAACATTTTCTAACATCTCATTATCGATAGTGATTTCATCTGTACATATTAGAAAAAATAGTACATATTCAATAAATAACTAAATTAATAAATATGTCAATAAATATTAGGAAAATTTTAAATATATCAATAGATCATAATATTTACATTTACATACCTGCTTCAATTTTTGCTTGAGGTTGATTTTCTTCTTCAATATTTTGAGGAATATCTCTGTCTGTTTACATTAAACAAAATATTTTTCAAACTAGTTCATCAAATAAAAATTAAACTTCACATTTTACATTAGGAAAATTTTAAATATATCAATAGATCATAATATTTACATTTACATACCTGCTTCAATTTCTGCTTGAGGTTGATTTTCTTCTTCAATATTTTGAGGAATATCTCTATCTGTTTACATTAAACAAAATATTTTCAAACTAGTTCATCAAATAAAAATTAAGCTTCACATTTTACATTGGGAAAATTTTAAAAATATATCAATAGATCATAATATTTACATTTACATACCTGCTTCAATTTCTGCTTGAGGTTGATTTTCCTCTTCAATATTTGAGAGGGATTCTAACTTTCTTTTGCAAGATTGTCTCGTTTCTTCTCTACGTGCCTCGGGGTCTCTTTTTCGATCATATTTTCTCACACAAGTTCTTCGATTTCCCATGATAATAGGGTATGAAGTTCAAAAAATTTCCTTCAAAAAATTAGACAATAACTCAATTACAAAAAATATCACAAAAGATTTAATTTAAAAAAATTCAATCTAAATTTTTTGTAAAAAATACATACTCTAATCCAAAACACACACTTTAAAAAATTTGAGAGAAAAATGTTTTAGAAAAATGAAACGAAGCTCAAAAGATTTACTTCAACTCAAAACACGTACATACCTCTAAGAAATGTCTTCCAAAAAATCAATTTGCTTCCAAGAAATGTTCTTAAACCCAAACATTGAAGAAACCTCCAAGAAATGTCTTCCAAAAAATCAATTTGCTTCCAAGAAATGTTCTTAAACCCAAAATTTGAAGAAATCTCCAAGAAATGAAATCTCCAAGAAATGTCTTCCAAAAAATCAATTTGCTTCCAAGAAATGTTCTTAAACCCAAACTTTGAAGAAAACTTTTTGAACCCAAACCAAAATCTTTGTAAAATGAGATGAAGTGTGCGAAATGTGCGAAAATTGTGAATCATTTCGCGACAATTTATATTGACGCGAAATGTGTTTTAGTAGGGGGCTCCGCAAAATTTTCCGGCTGATGGAGAGTTATACAATAGTTCGGCCGAAATTTTGATCAAAAGTTCGGCCGAACTATTAAGACGTTAGATTTAATGAGTCTTAAGAGGAAAACATAGTTCAGCCAAACTTGGACTAAAAGTTCGGCTGAACTAATGCGTCACCAATTACGCAAAAACCAGGCTCTGAAAATGGTTCTGCAACTTTGGACTGATTAAACTCCATGAAAGGTTGTTAATTAACTGTCGAAACCAAGACAAGCATTTTCAGAATTGAATCTACTTTCAGGAAATATAAATTTTATGGAATTTCATAAACGTTTATTAATTTTAATTATTTTTCTAATAAAATGGCTGCAAACAATTTCTGAGGGTCATTGTGATTTAGTGAAATCAAAATTTTGTATCTCCCAAAAAACATTGTAAAAAAATTGAAAAAATTATGGGGCATTACATTGGTCTGTCGTCTCTAATGGGTAGCTTTTAGATTTTTAGTTTATAACTTATATGTTAAGAAATTTCTTGTGACGCGAAACATATCCAAAATACACAATTTTTCGTATTGGACCAGTTCAAAAAATTCTAGAATTATGATATGCATCCATTAGCTTTGTAAATATGACGAAAACAAAGTAGACTCTGTCTAGATTGTTGTAACACATTTTTTTTTTCAAAAACACAAATTTTCAATGAATACAACATTGCGTCATAACATGACTTCTTATGAATCCTTTGATAGTTAAGAAACACACACTCAAAGAAATGCTAAGCTGACGTATCAAATCTGCATAAAAAAATTTCAAAAAATAAGTAATAGAAAGCTAACAAAATTTATCACAACTTTTATTTTTATCGCAAAATGAAATTCTACACAGAAAAATTGTTATAGTTTGCAGAAAGTTGAAGAACTGAAAAAAATGAAATTTTTTTCTCAAAAAAGGGCAAAAAGTGTAACCCAGCTTCACATTTTCACCCCTCATTCAATTGAAAGTAGAAATTGAAGAAGCTAAGAAGGTGGAAGACATTCTGCTAAAGCAAATTAAAGATAAACATCAGGAGCAAGAGAAATTGGAAGAACAAGTGGTATGGCTGAGAAAGAAACTAGAAAACACCCAAAGGAAATTATCAATGAACACTCCTTGAATGACAAGCACTGAACAGTTGGACAAGATTCTTAATGCTCAAAGGTATCCTCTCATAAAGGCTGGGATAGGATATGAAGGAGAAACCAGTAAGTCTAAGGTAGAAGATAACACGAATATCATTTTTGTAAAAGTTGTAAAGGATAATGAAGCAGCTCAAAAAGGAACTACAAAAGCAAAAGCCAGCAAGAACTTGATGTGTGATGAAACAAACAGAAACAAGCAGCAACATCAAGAGACAAAGAACGAAATAAAAAAACAGTTAGCTGAAAAAGGCTCTTAAAATCGTGAATATGAATTGAATAAATTCGAAAGCTGTCAAAAGAGATTCTTTCCTCCTATGAGAAATATCACTTGTTTTGCTGCCACAAGCTGGGACATATTGCTGCATACTGTAAAACAAAGATAATCAATTTCAACCAGCAAAAATTGTAGAAATTGAAAAGACTACCTCAAGAAAACAAATGGAGAGGACAACCCTTCACCAGGTACACTAATCGTTTCCATGGGTATTTTTTTTGTTGTAAGGGGTTTGGCCATAAAGCCATGGACGGTAGAACATATGGACAAAGACCGATGTTCAAAAACCCAAGGAGATTTATGAACAATGGAGAGTTCACTCATACACATAATCCTTTTAAAAATATAATCAAATGCTTTGTATGCCATAAAATCGGACACATATCTTCCAAATGTCCTCTCAAAGAATGTGGTCCATCTTCTCAGAAAAGGTGCCAAACTAATCGCTGCCTGCAGTGGGAAAAGAAGTTGAATATGTGACCTGGCTCTAATAACCCAAGATCAGAAAAGCCAATGGTATTTGGACAGTGGATGCTCAAAGCATATGACTGGAGATAGAAGCAAGTTTGTAACCTTTGATGAAAAGAAATCTGGAAATGTAACATTCGGCAATGATAAAGCAGGGAAAATCAAAGGAAAAGGCTCAGTTAGTCTGAATAATGGAAGAGGAAAGGCTCAAGATGTACTATTTGTGGACGGGCTAAAATCCAATTTGCTAAACATTAGTCAAATACGTGATAAAGGCTGTGAGGTCCTTTTCAGAGCCCAAGATTGTGAGGTAAGATCAAGCACCACAGGAAATACCTTGATCAAAGGTGTTAGAACAGAAAGTAATGTCTATATAGTGGAAGAAGAGAATGAAGCATGCCACATAAGAAAACTTGATGAATCATGGTTATGGCATAGAAGACTAGGACACCTAAACTTTGACCACATCATTAGTCTGAGCAAGAAGAATGCAGTCAGAGATATGCCAACAATAAAGAAGCCTTCAAATACCATATGTAAATCTTTCCAATTGGGAAAACAGACCTGCACATCTTTCAAGACCAAAGATGAACTATCAACAAGTAGGCCACTTCAGCTTGTACACATCGACCTGTGTGGACCTTCAAGAACTAAAGCACCAAGGGGAGAATCTTATTTCATGCTGATAATAGATGAATTTTCCAGAATGACGTGGGTAGCATTTCTCAAATATAAATCTGAAGCACTTGAGAAATTCAAGATATTCAAGGCATTGTTAGAAAATCAAACAGGATGCAAGCTAAAGTGCATCAGATCAGACAGAGGAGGTGAATTCACAGACTATGATTTTGCAGACCTATGCAATGAGCATGGGATAAAACAACAGTTTACAATTGCAGGTACACCTCAACAGAATGGAGTGGCAGAGAGGCAAAACAAGTCAGTACAATAGATTTCCAGAGCTATGATGCAAGAAAGTAACATTCCCAAAACCTACTGGGTAGAAGTAGTACACACAGCTGTTCACATTCTCAACAAAGCTCATCTAAGACTAAATTGTGATAAGACTCCTTATGAATTATGGCATGGTAAACCAACATCAATCAAGCACTTTAGAGTCTTTGTAAGCAAGTGTTTCATAAAAAATAATGATGAAAAACTGGGGAAGTTTGATGCAAGAGCTGATGAAGGAATATTTTTAGGATATGCATCCAAGAGTAAGGGTTATAGGTGCTACAAAAAAAGACTGCACAAAATTGTGGAAAGCATTGATGTAATATTTGATGAAGATCTACCAAACAGAACAAGAAGCACAAGATGCAGCAATCCTCTAGATGATCATGAAGATGAGAACCAAGATAATGATGAACTGAGCAAGACAACAGAAGATACTGAATTAAACTCAAAAGGTCCCTCAAGACACACTCAAAAGAACCATCCAGAAGATCAAATCATTGGGGACAAGAGTGTGGGAGTCCAGACAAGAAGACAGCTTGCCGAATAGACAGAAAAAGTATAACTAGGCATGCTATCTCAAATAGAGCCAAGGAAGTTCGAAGAAGCCAGCAAAGACAAAAACTGGGTAAATGCTATGAATGAAGAACTGGACCAAATTGAGAAGAACAATACCTGGGAATTAATTCCAAGACCCACTGGGAAAAATGTCATTGGCACAAAATGGATATTTAAGAATAAGATGAATGAACAAGGGCAGGTAATCAGAAATAAAGCCAGAATTGTATGCAAAGGATATTCACAAATTGAAGGTCTTGATTATGATGAAAGCTTTTCCCCTGTAGCCAGAATGGAAGCAATCATAATGTTTTTGGCCTTTGCATGCTATCATGATTTCAAGGTATATCAAATGGATGTGAAGTTTGCCTTCCTGAATGGAGATCTAGAGGAAGAAGTATACATGGAACAACTTGAAGGATTCTCATTAACAAATAAACATGACTATGTGTGTAGATTAAAGAAAGCCTTATATGGTTTGAAACAAGCTCCTCGTGCATGGTATTCAAGGCTAGACAAATACTTGCAAAAACAAGGGTTCAAGAAAGGAGGAGTAAACAAAAATTTGTACATAAAGGCTAATGATAATGAACTCTTGATTGTAGTAGTGTATGTAGATGACATCATGTTTGGTAGCAACAAAGATGAGTTAGCAAAAGGATTTGCTGAAGAAATGAAATCAAAATTTGAGATGTCTATGATTGGATAGATCACCTTCTATTTAGGACTTCAAATTCAACAAAAGAACACAGGAATATTCATTTCGTAAGAAAAATACTTAAAAGAAATGTTGAAAAGGTTTCAAATGGAAGACTGTAAACCTGTGTCAACTCCCATGATCACTGGATGCAAAAGTTGTGCTAATGATGGATCAACAGATGTAGATAAACAACTTTACAGATCCATGATAGGAAGTCTACTATACCTAAAAACTTCTAGACCATACATTATGTTGGCAGTAGGACTTGTGGCAAGATATCAAGCAGCACCAAAACAAAATCATTTACTTGCAATCAAGAGAATATTTAGATATCTTCAAGGAACTTCACATTATGGCCTATGGTATCCAAAAGGAAAAAGCTTCACATTGACAGCATACATAGATGCAGATTGGGCCAGTTCTGTGGATGATAGGAAAACACAAGTGGAGATGTATTTTATTTGAGAAAAAGTCTGGTGGCATGGCTAAGCAAGAAGCAAACTTCTATCTTTCTATATACAGCAGAAGCAGAATACATAGCAGCAGCATGTTGCACACAAGTAATGTGGATGAAACAAACTCTCCAAGACATGAAGGTAATCATTGATGAACCTATTTCTATCAAATGTGACAATACAAGTGCAATAAGTATATCAAAAAATCCTGTACTTCATTAATAAACAAAGCACATCCCAATAAAGTACCACTTCCTCAGAGAACAAGTAGCACAGAAATTAGTGAAGTTGGAATATGTACCAACTAAGGAACAAACAGCAGACATATTCACAAAACCTCTTGCTAAAGAACCATTCGAATATCTAAGAGACAAACTAGGGGTAGTGTCTGCAGATGTTACTCTCTAACATGATCAGAAAAAAAAAAAAGGGCCGCATACAAGAAACAAGATCAATGCAGAATACAAGAGACAGTCACTATCAGATAAGAAAGCATCATTCCAGGGGGAGAGAAGTCAATAAATTGTCACAAAAGAGCTAGAGCAATGGAGCAGTGCATGGAACAGGTCCTCAAGATCAGAGTATTATGAAGAGATAGAAACCACACTGGGAAAAGTGCAACCCTTTTCCATTGATGTCAAAGGGGGGGGGGGAAAGCAAGCAAAAGAAGAAAGGGTCTTTTGTAAAGCAGGTAGAGGAAGAAAGACGAGATACTTCTTAGAATGAAAGGGGGAGGAAGTCCTAAAGGAAGTATGGGAGTATTCGTGGTTGTGTTGCCATCAATACCAAAGGGGGAGACTGTTGGAAATATTGTCATTGATGGCAAAGGAGCACAAAGGAGAAGCACCAAGACAAGGGTTTATTGAGTTATGCAATGAACAGGAGGTTTTCATGAGAAATTGAAGTTAAACGAAGAAATGGTGAAAATCCGCGTTTGAACGCGATTTAAAACAAAGTTTGAAGGACAAGCGGTTTTAGAGAAACCATACACTGTTGTCGCGCCGCTTTTGGCATATGAGCAGTTTTATTCATTTCGAACGTGATCAAGTCATATTGCGACATGTCACGGCGTGATACCACCCATTTCGCGTTGCTTTTGGGTGATAAAGTTCTGGGATTAATTGAACGTGATTGCCGTCCGATTAGATCTGTGGAAGATTCGACGGAGTTTGTGTTAAAAGCTGCGTGGGATTTAAAACAAGGTATGGACCCGACGTTGTATGCAATGAAGTTTTATTAAGGGTTTGAAGTCCAGAATTATTTCCGAAGGTCTAAAGATTCCAAAGGTTTTTTAATATTTCCGAAGGTTTAATGATATTTCAATGGAGTTTTATTAAAGTGGTTGAAGTTAGGAAATACACTGCCGAGGGGATTTTAACCATTTTTTAAAAGTAAATTAAACATTTCCGAAGGTTCTGATATTCATTCCGAAAGAGTTTAAAACATTGGGTTAAAGTGAGTTATATTGTTCCAAAGGTTAAAAAGGGGATTTTTCTTCCGAATATTATAAAAGTGGATTATAATGTTTTGAAAGGGAAAAGGGACTTTTAGCTTCCGTGGTGCATTTTTATTAAATAAATCAATCAGATCATAAATCGGAAGAAAGTGCGATGAATGTGATGCGATGCGATCACATATCGCAATCGGTGATGCTCATATGATAAAAATTCGTAAGTCATAGAATTGGCGATGCAATGTGAGCGATGGATGCGATGCAATGTGGCGAGGCAACGCGATGCGAGCGATGGATGCGATGCAATGCGATCGCACATAGCAATCGGAGCTGGACAGATATCGCACAACCTAGAATTTATAGAAGTTGTGATGCGAAGTAGCGATAAAGTCAAGTGGGACCCATCACATATCGCATATCGGGAGATCATATGGACAGGCACATGGATAACTGGAATCGCCGAAATGCGTTAAAGAGAGCGGACGTGATGAAGACTAAAGCTGAAACCTAAAGCATTTCAAGTCCGAAAGTAAGTGGTTTTCCTTTGTTAAATCATTTCGGAGAGCAAAGGAGGATTATAACGTAAAATAAAAAGAAAAGTATGAATGCAGGTAGAAAGGCTCGGGTAAGGACCCGACACAGAGAAAAAGGCAGAACCAGATGTTTAGAAGAGCTGGGAAGTTTGAACGCTGTGGGCACGAGAAAAAGAGGCATGGTCGGGCAAAAGGAGATATGATGACACTATTAGAAACATAATGGAATGGGTTAAGTCGGACAAAATGAGCAGTTATGCAGTAGAGCTAGACTATAACAGCAGAAACTGAAAAAGATAGTGACAGCAGCAGAAAAGACAAATGTATGGTGAACCAAGAGCTGAAAGGGCTGAGTGAAATGTACTATTGTATCTGTAAATGTAAATGATTTAATTTCTATTGTATGTGATGGAAAGGCAAGTCTCTGTAGGCAAAGAAAAACTCCACTGTAATACATTCTGTTATATTATTCTGAATGTGCTAGACAAGAAAAAAAGAAGAGGGAAGGCAAAGAGTCATACGTGTTCATTTCGAATTCCCTATGGAATGCAAACAATTATGAGGTGATCCCTATAAATAATGTTACCAGCATATGCATATAGAGGTTGATAGAACTAAGAAATGAGTGAGATAGTGTAAGAAGAAGAAGGAGCAGAGAGAGGAGTTGTGAAGATCCAGAGATGATATAAGGCAAATTTGAAGGCTGGAAGGATAGCAGTAAAGAAGGAGAAAAACAGAGCTAATATCTAGGTAAATCAGCTTATGATTTTGTTGTACAGTGAGGGAGTTGGTGCTTCCATGTCAAGTTGTAGCTTGATAGATGTCCAATTGTAGCTGGCTGAGGTAGGAGCCTCCTGTAGGTTGTAGCCTGCAGAAAATAGATGGGAGTTGGAGCTTCCTTGCAAGTTGTAGCTTGCAGAATTGAGGTAGTAGCCTCCTGTAGGTTGGAGCCTACAGAAAATCAGTGGTGAGAGGGGGTTGGAGCTTGCCTTTGCATCACAACAATAATAAGATGTGGTTTTCTCCCTTATGGGTTTCCACTTATATCTATTGTCTATGTGCATGATGATTATGGGTTGAAATTCTGTATTTAATCTGCTTAATACCTGCTGCTCACTTATTAAGATTGGTGTTCCATTGTATATTAAGATGATCACGAAATGAAGATGTAAATAAGTATAAAAGAAATTTTTACAAGACCATGACTGCATTAAACTAATTCACCCCCCCCTCTCAGTTTAAGCAAGGGTTCAACACCTGTAGTATTGGTACACAAGAAGGATGGATCATGGCACATGTGTCCCGATTATAGGGAGCTCAATAAGCTCACCATTAAAGATAAATTTCCCATTCCTGCGATTGATGAATTATTGGATGAATTACATGGAGCAATTTATTTTATCAAGTTGGATCTTCATTCAGGATATCATCAAATTAGAATGAAGACTGAAGATATTCCGAAAACAGCATTTCGAACTCATGAGGGTCATTATGAATTTTTGGTCATGCCTTTTGGCCTTACCAATGCACCTTCTACATTCCAAGGCTTGATGAATTCCATTTTCAAACCCTTCCTTAGAAAATTTGTGCTAGTATTTTTTGATGATATACTAATCTACAGCAGGTCTTGGAAGGATCATGTTGAACATGTTGAGAGGGTGCTCAAACTATTGCAGGAGAAACAATTATATGCAAAAAAATCCAAATGTTTCTTTGGAGTACAAGAGGTGGAATATCTGGGTCATATTGTATCTCACGAGGGTGTTAAAGTAGACCCTAACAAAATTAAAGCCATTAAGGAATGGAAAGTCTCCACAACCATAAAGCAGTTGGGAGGATTTCTCGGGTTAACAGGGTATTATCGCAAGTTTGTTAAGAATTATGGGAGAATAGCAGCACCTCTAACAACATTATTGAAGAAAGATGCATTTTCATGGACTCCTGAAGCAACTAAGGCCTTTGAATGTCTTAAAGAGGCAATGTGCCTAGCACCGGTCTTAGCTACGCCGGACTTCACAAAAACCTTTATTGTGGAATGTGATGCCTCAGGAAATGGAATTGGTGCTGTTTTAATGCAGGAAGGAAGACCCATTGCTTTTGAAAGTCGTCCAATCAAAGGAAAGTATTTACAGAAACCTATTTATGAGAAGAAAATGTTAGCAATACTGCATGCACTAAAGAAATGGCGAACTTACCTAATGGGAAGATACTTCAAGGTAAAAACTGATCATGATAGTCTTAAACACTTTTTGGAACAAAGACTATCTTCAGAAGAGCAGCAAAAATGGGTCACAAAGATGTTGGGTTATGACTTTGAAATAATATAAAAAAAAGGAAGCTAAATGTTGTTGCAGATGCACTCTCAAGAAAGAATGAAGAGGTGGAAGCATTGCTTTGTGCCATTTCTATTATCCAACCAGATTGGATAACTGAAGCACGAGATGAATGGAAGAAGGACAAAGATGTATGGATACTCATTCAAAAGTTGCAGCAAGATCCTAGTACATCTGATACATTTAGTTGGAAAAATGATTCCTTATGGTTCAAAGATCGCTTATATATTTGTAAGAATTCCCAACTAAAACAAAAGATTCTTCTGGAATTGCACACTTCTCCTTTAGGAGGACACTCAGGATTTTTAAAAACTTACCACAGGGTGAAGAAAGAATTTTTTTGGGATGGCCTTAAATCTGATATTCAAAAGTTTGTGGCAGAATGTTTGGTTTTCTAGCAGAATAAAGTTGAGACAATTAAGACCTCGGGACTTCTACAACCTTTATCCATTCCAAGTCAACGTTGGGAGGAGATTTCAATGGATTTTATCACAGGTTTACCTAAGTCCGAAGGAAGAGTGTCATCATGGTGGTAGTTGATAGACTTACCAAGTATGCACACTTTTGTGCATTATCTCATCCATTTAAAGCAAGTACAGTTGCTACTACCTTTATGGACACAATTCAAAAGCTACATGGAAACCCAAGGGTTATTGTGAGCGACAGAGATCCCATTTTTACTGGAAATTTTTGGACGGAGTTATTTTCTTGTTTGGGTAATCAATTAGCTCATAGCTCATCTTATCATCCTCAATCTGATGGTCAAACTGAGATAGTAAATAATTTTTTGGAAGGATATCTTCGTTGTTTTGTATCTGATAAACAAACACAATGGGTCAAGTGGCTACCTCTCGCTGAATGGTGGTATAACAATTCCTTCCATACTGCAGCAAAAATGACCCCATTTATGGCACTTTATGGATATCATCCACCATCCATCACATCATCTTTAAGAGAAAATTCGAAGGTTCAAGCAGTGGAAGATCACATCGAGCATTAACAAGAAGTTCTCCAACTCTTAAAGGATAACCTAAATTTGGCACAAAATCGAATGAAACAACAGGCAGATCAACATCGCAGCGAGAGAAGTTTTGATGTAGGAGTTTGGGTATTTTTACGGCTACAACCATACAAACAAATGTCCCTCAAGCAAGCAAAGAAGGATAATAAATTATCGCCAAAGTACTATGGTCCTTACAAGGTGTTGCAAAGGATTGGTACTATGGCATACAAATTGGAGCTTCCTGCTTCTTCGCGAGTGCATCTAGTTTTCCATGTTTCATGCTTAAAGAAGGTTATAGGTGAAAATCTTCCATTTCAAACAATATTTCCAGAACTTGATGAGGAAGGAAAAATAATATTGGAACCTGAAGTGGTCATGGAAACAAGAACTCGACAGCTACGGAATCGATCAATTTCAGAGTATCTCATCAAGTGGAAGAACTTACCCACTGAAGATTCTACATGGGAGGATGAGAATTTTATACAGAAGCACCCGAGCTACTCAAGCGTTGAGGACAACTCTTTTTTGAAGGAGAGGGGCATGTTAGGTCCCTATATCACTATTATAGTCCCTTATTGTTGTTAGTGTAACCCCCTTATTGTTATTATTGTACCCTTGTAACCCCCATATTGTTATTATTGTGCCCTTAAATTATTATTTTTAGGTCGGCTCGGATTACATTGTGGCCCCATGGACTCCTATATATAGAAAGGAGGTTTTGTTATTTGTATCATCCAAGAATTGTTCATTCATGTAATTTATTGGAGGTTGCCCCCTCGAAGTGGCTTATTTCTAAGGCGTTGATATCTCTTTTCTTCTATTTTTGGAGTTGGTTTCACAACATTATACGATTAACTTATTGATGTTTTATGTTAATTAACTTGATTACTATGCTATATGTTGTTGATGATTATGTTATGTGTCATTGATGAGCATGTTATATGGTAACTTTTAGTTAGCTCGATGATTTGTTATATGTTGTTGATGAGTATGTTATAAGTTAAATTATTGTTGTTCTATTAGTTACCTTGATGATTAAGGTTATATAATTAATATCTTGATGTTATATGTATCATGATAATTTGGATTGTCCTATGCAAATTGTTAGGGTTACAACATTCCGGCATGATTTAATATGTTGTGATATTAGGTCATTCTCATCTAGGTTGACTGTGCAATTGTGGTTATTATGCATGAACAACAAATGATTATGAGCTTATGATGTGAACATGCTAGTCGGTTACTGTGATGGATAATATGACCTTATTTATGTTTGATTTGATATGATACCGTGCTAACTAGATTGAATGTGCGGACAAGATAGCCTCCCCTGAAATATGTCAAGGTATGAGTTGGTTTATGTCACTACAAGAAAAAAGGACATTGGTGAGGGTCATGCTTGTGGCAGACCTTTAAGGTCCGTCACCAATGTCACATATGGTGACGGTCCTTAAAAACACGTCACTGTAAGTGTATATAGTGATGGTCCTTTAAGGTTCATCACCAAAGCCATTTTCAATGACACTTTTGGTGAGGGTTGTTAAAGGCCCATCACTAATTCTCTCTTTAGTGACACTTCTAGTGACGAACTTTTAATGACCATCACCAATGCTCTTTTTGTTACTTTTGGTGATGGTCAAAAAATGTTCATCACCATTGATCATTCCAATGAGTTTTTGATGACGCTATATGCCTGTTAATATTTTTCTTTCAAAATATAATGATTTAAGGCCATTATTGTGGAGTAATTTTTATGATATTTCCAAGGTCATAGTGGTTATAATCAATCAATTTTTTAAGAAGTAATTAGTGTGTATAATTTCCCTCAAGTAATCACTAGTCGAATAGAGTTTTCCTATGAGTCAACACATGATTCACATCTATTAAGTTTATTATCTATAAAATTCCCTTTGGATAAAGTTCCACTAGTGTGTATAGGAAATATATTATTTAATACATAATCAAGCTCTGCCAATTCTATTAATGAGAAATACCTAACACTCTTCAACAATTCGGGCACACCTTAAATTAATGCTTTGTCACACACTAACATTTCTTAGCACCTCGCATGTCTTGGAACATCTTTGTACCTAGAACATCTTGTCATGAAACTGATGCCCAAGCACATGGTGGCATGCACTAGCACAACATGGAACTCTCCTAGCATGTGTTAGCATGCATGTAGTCCCTAGCATGCCATGGAACACCTTGGTTGAATGCATTGACATACATTAGCACTTAGCACACAATGCCACTTGGCATGTATTGGGACCTATTATTAGTGTGACTAGCATGTCCCTTTTGAAAATGATAAAGTCCTGACTTATTAGCCCTCTTATGTGTTCATTTCCTTACATTTTGGCTTGGTTATTCCTTTTTTTTCCTTGACACTTCTTGACACATATTGACATACCCTGACACCCTACACATCCTTAGCACCTGGCATGTATTGACATATCTTGGAACTATTTGGAACATATCATTAGCACACTTTGGAACTCCCTAGCACACTTTGGCACTTCTTTACATGCCTTGATATTCCCTAGCATGCCTTACCAATGCTTATCATACCTTGCCACTCCCTCCTTGGCATGACAACTAGCACTCATTAACACTAGTCCCTGGCACACACTCCTCATATTCATTAACTTCCATGAAGTTTGACCTAGTGCTCCCTTAATGTTTTGTCCTATTACTCCTTAACACTCCTAAACATGCATTAGCACTCTCTAGCACACCTTATCAGTCTTCAACATGCCATTCCACTTCATAGCATGCATAACAGTCCCTGACACATATTGGCGCTTGGCACGTGTTGGTGCTTGGAAAGTCTTAGCATGTATGGAACACGTTGAGATGCCTTGGTATGATTTGGCATGGTTTAATATTAAATTTATTTTAGATCAATTTTTGGAAAGTAGATGAGAAGCAACAAGGGAAGACTTGGCACTTAGAATGCACTAAGACTTTGCACTTGGCACCTATTGGCGCCTAGTCACGTTGGTGCGCCTAGCATTCGCCTCTTATAAAAGGTAAATTGATGACTAATTAACCCTCTTATGTGTTCATTTCCTTGTAGTTTAACTTGTTTCTCCCTTTTGTTGCCTTGACAGTCCCTGGCACGCATTGACACACCCTTGCACATCTTGGCATGCCTTATCACTTGGAACATCTTATCATGTTTGACATGCCTTCGCACTATCTGGAACATCTTAGCATTCCCTAGCACGCCTTGGCACTTGTGTCCTCACATCAAGCCTTTACATTTTTTCACGACTTGGGAACCCAATCAAGTCCTTGGCTACTGTAGTTCATGTGAAAACGTTGGCCTGCTTGAAGCCCAACAACTTGACCAATTGCACCTCCTACAAGTATATTGTGTCTTGTTCACCTAAGAACTGCCTATAACTCATCTTATGCCACTCATGTCCAATCTCAACTTGTCCCACTTAACTATTTACAAAGACAAGGATCACATGATCTAGCCATGGCCATAAAACAACTAAGCAACATAGCTTACACAGGAAATATTTCACATGTATGTTCAGTTCATATAAACAATAGAACATTAACTGAGAGTTTGCAAGAACCACAAGATTCACAAGGCACACAAGATATAAGCTGACACAAGTTGAGTGCCCCAAAACTTATACACAACAATGTACAATATGCAATTATCTAGAATAGTTTAAAACATGAGCATGTATCCAAAGTGTTCCACATCTCATATAAAAAAAATAACTAAAGGAAAAACAATGTTGTGCCTAGCACAAAGTGATCTCCCTTTGTATAAAATTGCTATGTCGAGCCCCTTATAACAACCGTAAACTTGCCTCCTATAAATCCTATTCTAAACTTCTCCTAACACACTTCGTCCTTAGCACATTTGAATTCGCTAACACTCCCTTGCACACACTCTTATTTGTTCATTTCCATGAATTTTGACCTATTTATCCCTTGATATGCCCCAACACTCCCTAACACTCTAGTTCAACATGCATTGACATTGTTCAACATGTGTTAGCATGCCTTTTCATTCCTTTGCTTTCCCTAACCCTCCCTAGCTATCATGTCCTCACAACTACCCTTACTTAATTTTCGACTTGGGAACCCAACCAAGCCCTTGCTTGAATACAAGAGCTTGACCAACTTATAGGTACTACAACTAGACTATATTGTTGAATTGTGTAGCTTGGGAGGTACTCCACAAGCCTAGTGAGATGGATTTGTGTGAGTTTGATCACAAAAGGCTTTGTGGGAATAGAAGCAAAGCAAAGGGATTTTGGACCCAAGACAGGGTTTAAAATCTAAAAGAAAATTAAAAAGGAAAATTAATATTTCCTAAGGTCTAAGTGGATAAAACCCGTAAGTTATAGAGGGTTCCTAAGAGGCCTAGGAAAAACTATTTAAGGAGTCCTTAGGATGAAGGAAATAACATCAAGTGAGAAGTAGCTCATTTGATAAGGGGGCGAAGAGACATGTAGACCTAAAGAGGCCATGATCATTATCATGTATAGCATTCATTAAGATGCCTTAGTGTGCTTTGGCATGGTTTAATATTAAAGTTATTTGAGATCAGTTATTGGAAAGTAGAAGAGGAGTAACAGAGGATGATTTGGCACTTAGAATGCACTAACACTTGGCACTTGACACTCATTTCCACCTAGTGTTGGTGTGCATAGCATGCCCCTCTTGGAAAATGTAAATTTATGACTTATTAACCCTATGATGTGCTCATTTCCTTGTATTTTAACTTGTTTCTCCTTTTTTTTCCTTGATAGTCCCTGGCATGTATTGTCACACCATTGCAGATATTGGCATGCCTTAGCCACTTGACACATATTAGCATATTTTACATGCCTTTGAACTATCTGGAACATGTTAGAAATCCCTAGCATGCCTTGGCACTGATGCCCTCACAAATATCCTTACATTTTTTCATGACTTGGGAACCCAATCAAGTCCTTAGCTACTCCAGTTCATGTGACATTGGTCTGCTTGAGTCGTAACAACTTGATCAATTGCACCTACTACAAGTAATTGTGCCTTGTTCACCTAAGAACTTCCTATACCTCATCTTAGGCCAGTCATGTCCAAGCTGAAATTTTCCCACTTAAGAACTTACCAAGACAAGGATCACATCTAGCCATGGCCATAAAACAACTAAGAAACATAGCTTACATAGGCAATATTTCACATGTATGTCTAGTTTATATAAATAGTAGAGCATTAACTGAGAGTTTGCAAGAACCACAGGATACACAAGACACACAAGATATAGGTCGACACAAGTAGAGTTCCCCAAAACTTATACATAACAATGTACAATATTGAATTGTCTAAAATAGCTTAAAACATGAGCATTCGGCCAAAGTGTGCCACATGTCATATAAAAATAATAGATAAAGGAAAAATAGTGTTGTGCCCAACACAAAGTCTCCATTTGTTTAAAATTGCTTTGTCGAGCTTGTTTGCACTCTATAATTTAGAAGATTGGAAAAACTAAACTATAAAGCACAACATCAAACTGCTTTGGAGTCCAGGACCTAGCCTTCTTGGACTCAGAGAGGGCTCTCTTTGTTTTATGATTTAAATCGATTTAACTTGCTGGTTATATGTGCTGATATAAGGCTAGTTAGAGTGATGGGGATTGTTTGTTTGATTGATTGTGTGGTTGGATAGATAGGGCTGTAGAAGCTATTCCATTGGGCGATGGAGTCAAAGGCTGGAATGGCACATCAAAATCAAGAGCAAATCACAGGGCAAGAAAACTGTGCTAAATGGATTTTAAGAGCTGTATGAATTATGAGGTGAAAGAAATAGTAAGGTTTTGTAGTGTCTGAAGAGAAATTAAGAATTCTTTAATCAGACTTTAGCAGAAAACATTCAGATTGTAAATGCAGACAAAATTAAGGCGCTTCGACAGTGAATCTTAATCTAAAATTTCTGATTTACAATTAGATGAGTAGATACACATTAGATAAAACAATGGAAGCATTTAAACAAAGATGAAACACATCACCATTTTGACACAACTCAAGAATCCTGTAAATGGTCTTTGATTATTGATGTCCAGCTCCAAAAATTAAAGTGCTTCAATAGTAGTTCTTACAATACAGGTGCTAAAATATCCAACCTTTTATAATGAGAATTCTAGTGGTATTTAAATAACAACTAAGTCGGTTTTCCCTAATCTACCTTGGAAAACTTTCATTGATTACAATTTAAGTAGAAAATGGATAAGTATGGCCATGCAAGGCTATGATGAGGTGAATTTGTCAGCCACCGTTGGTTTTATTAACTTCGATGACCCTTCGTGAATTATAAGGTGAACAAAATTGGGCTTTTAAAATTCTGAAAAGACAAAGTGAGGAAAAATTGATGTCTGCCCCAACCTTTCTTGCACCGCCTTGGCTGGATCATTAACTCCAGTGTGGCATTGATTTCTTTGTTGTCCTAATGTCACACTGTCTGGCACTATTTTTAAGGAAAATGGTTGCCGAAATATATTATCCTTGTTCACATCTAAGAACCATTATCAAAAAACAAATTCCTGAAAATCTTGGGATGTTTGTCATGTCGTGAAAAATGGGTGAAATTGCTGAAAATAGAGGTCAAATTAGACTTTTTTTTGTCCCCAACGGTGAAAAATATGAAAAATATGAGAGATTTTATTGTTCTTTGCCCCGTTCTGGTCAAAAACCTCTCTCGTATTTTCAAAATTCATCTTCAGCGCTCCACAACATTCGCCGCAAAATCATGACCAACACAGAAAAAATAGAAATCCAAAAAATAGGGCTGAGAGATGGCTTTTGATTATCCCAACTGAAGACACCTATGAAAAATTGGGAGAGGGTTTTTTTCTTCATCCTGTGCTGAATAGAAACCTTTCTTTCTTTGTCAAAATTCGATCCCATCTACCCGTAATCTCTCTCGAAAACGGACAGGTAAAATTGGCTAAAAAATGGTTTTTCATTTGGGGAAAACGGTTTTGCAGGAGAAAAGTGGTATTTCGAACCCTTATGAAGCGGTAAGTGGTAATAGAAAAGGGGGGGGGGGGGGGGTTTGCAAATTCATGAGAGAGTGACACATAAGGGGGTCCCTTTCTTGAAAACCATTCATTCCTTACCCCCCCTACAAGGATAAAGTAAGGATGGTAAAGGGGGGTCGGAACGAAACGTAGGTCACTGGATTTAAAGATGACGATGGCGCGATGAGGTGGAAAGCCTTTGCTTAGTACCAGGTCTTTTGGCCTATTTACTCATAAAATGAGATATAAACCTCGTAGTCCCTAATTGACCTGTTATACACAAAAAACATAGTGACAACTCGTTCACCCAGACCTGAAATTCTGTAGAATTTAGTTATGAAGTGGCATTGAATCCACGCACTTCGCAACCTTTACAGTTAATTAGTTTATAAAGAATACGATCGGTGATGCGATGCGATGGGGTGGTGACATGTAGGGTAAATGACGTGGAGGGTAAGTGGGACAGGACCGCAACGCACATCGCAATTCGTAGCGTTTAGTTATAAGCATGGAATATGTAAACTCTAAAATCTACGAAGTGCGATGAGCAGGGGAGGAGATGAGTGACGTGGTAGGGAAGAAGTGGGACTGGATCATAGGTGCACATCGAAATTCTTAAGTTTTATTTATAAGCTGCGGGGTCAACTCCTTAAATTTGCGAAGTGCGGCGAAGAGGGGCCCACTGGCAATTGGTGGAGTGTTATGAATCAGTGGAAGGTTTTTAAGCAGTCAGTGCTATGAAGTTTTACATGATATAACAATGTATTGCAACGGCTATGTAATGGGGCAGAGTTGTTGAGGTGCGGCCAACTTACCACATCGCAAACTAAATAAAATAGATTGCGAACGCTCACAAGGTAAAACAATGCGATGCGATATCGCAAATTGGTGATCACATTATTTAAAGTTTAGTTACAATGCCAAATACATAAAGTCTGCGAAATGCGATGAGGGCCCCACTTTGATCGCGATCGGGGAATAAAAATCAATGAAACGATAAAGGTGGAAGGGTAAAGCGGAAAGGCAGAAGAAAGGTAAGGTAACATATATTTTAAAATGGAAGATGAAATGGAAGAGAAGCATGGCAGGGAATGGGTTTCATAGCATGCGAGAATATGGAGGAAATGAGGGGGGCAAAGAGGGTGAATGAAATGAAATGGAACGAGGGCAGAAATGAAGTTTGATCCCCATCACACCTTGTCAACAACAATTTTTCTCCTTTCCACTGAACTATAAGGAAAATTGATTCATTTGATGCTCTTTGACAGTGAGGGTCTCCCTTTCTTCTCTGAAAATAAATGACAACCATAGAATATTATTTTAAGTATATGAACAATATTATAATCAGTGATCAGTCACCTTGTGATACTGTGAAATACATGAGTCTGACAGAGCCCCTTATTGCAATCATAGGCTAGCCTCTTACAAATCCTATTATGAACTTTTTCTAACACACTTCATCCTTGGCACACTTGAATTCACTGAGACTCCCTGGAACACACTCTTATTTGTTCATTTCCATGCATTTTTACCTAGTTCTCCCTTGTGATACCTTGACACTCCTTAACACTCCTCAACATGCATTGACATTTTCCAGCATGTGTTAGCACGCCTTTTCATTCCTTGGCATTCCCTAACCCTTCCTAGTTATCATGCCCTCACAACTACCCTTACTTAATTTTCAACTTGGGAACCCAACCAAGTCCTCGCTTGACTATAGGATCTTGACCAAGTTACGATTACTAGAACTAGACTATGTTGTTAAATTGTATAGCTTGGGAGGTACTCCAAAAGCCTAGTGAGATGGGTTTGTGTGATTTTTACCACAAAATGTTTTGTGGGAAAATAACCCAAGCGAAGGGGCTTTGGACCCGAGATGAGGTTTAAAATATAAAATAAAGTTAAACAGAAAAATAATATTTCCTAAGATCTAAGTGTATAAAATTCATAAGTTCTAGAGCATTCTTAAGAGGCCTAGCTAGGAAAAGCTATTTAAGGAGGCCTTAGTATGAAGGCAAGAACATCAAGTGAGAATGAGCTTATTTATCAAGGAGACTAGGAGAGATGTCATCCTAAAGTAGGTCTAGTTAGAGGTCTGAGTAAGCGTTGCTAAAGGGAGGCCATGATTATCCACCAAGAGTAAGATCATCATGTGAGGGTTCATGAGAATGTCACATACCTTAATGGGTTCAAGATAGGAAGTAGGATTGCATATTGTTGGTTCTCTTAGGGTAGATAAAGCTCAAGAGAGGCGACTCATGAGAATTTGGGCATGTGATTTTAGTGGTGTTTCTGTGTGAAGTCCGCATCAAATTTTGAAATAGTAGAGAGGGTTGAGACCCTACCTTCTGCTGGTTACTAGGTTGCGAGGTCTGTGATAAATACCAACACAAATGGAGGAGGGTCTGCACTAGAATTTAGGGCTAGAATAGAAGAATTCATAGGTGGAATATTGACTGAAGTAAACGTAGTTTGAGGGTCGTAGAGATCTAAAGCTCAAGTCAAGATTCAGTCAAAGAAATGACCAGAATCTATGGATCCATATGAGCTAGGCCGAGTCTCTTATGGAGGAAAGAGTTTTCTTTTTTTCTATGGGTGGATATGGTTTGTTCTAAAGCAATTAGAATAGAATTATAATTCCCTATTTAGGGAGGTTTCCTAGCATGTTCAATCCATAAGGTATGTCATTAATACTATGACAAATTTGCATAGAAGAAGAGGGGTTGTGACCCTTAGAGAGAGGTTTATCTCTACAATATATACCACAAATTTGGAAGATGGTTTGCATAAGTATGTGCGGAGATAGAAAATCCAAAGGAAGGTGTAACCTGAGTAGAAGATGGAGCAAAATAAATGTGCCATATGAGGAATGGATTGACATGAAGAGGAGTTGATTTTGTTGGACTGTCCATAGATTTTTGGACAGAGATCTGAAGCAGCCTATAAACAGTTGATGAATGGATTGTTAATGGATGATTTGTGACCCTAGTTCAGTCATCTACAAATTGGTAGAAGGATGATAAGATGAGTAGTTCAGATTTGTTCATAGATTGGACAACAAAAAATTGGTACATGAGAATAGTGATTTTGAGAGGACTCAAATCATTATTAGGTGACATATTTGAAGATCCCTAGATGAGGGCAGTGTTGTGGGCACTAGATCAGTAAAAAAATTTACTGTGGTTGGGAAAATTAATGGCAGTCCAAGTACAATTGGAGGGTTTTTAGGTGACTGTCAAAGAAGAGATCTAAGTCCTGTACTTGTGAAGGAAAACAAGACTGGTAGAAGGGTAGGTGTATTGGGCCTAAGGATGTGTAGAATTTGAAGGACTAAAGTAGCAGTCAAGTGGGCTAGTCAATTAGCCCTATTTCACTGTATTGTAGAGTATTGTGTCATTGAGAAGAAGGGAAACCTCCATATCCCTAGACTTGTCATCTTGGAGAAGCAGTATGGAAAAAGTGGGCAGACCAAAGAGTTGTTCACAACAGAGTTGTGAACAGCTAATCGAAAACTTTAAGTGTTGCAGACCTTAAAGGAAAAAAGAGATAGAGGGAATTTTTTTTTTCAGCCGAGTTCAGTAACATAAAGGAGTTTAGTTCATTGATAGAGGCAGATTGAGGAGTTGCATAATGGGAGGAAAGAGGACCTACCAAATGTGTTTAAGACATGTGGATTGAAAGGGTTGTGTGTGTCCACCATAAAAAATTGGGTCAAGTGTTGTCTTGTTCAAGGTATATTGGTTGTCAAAGGACTAACACCAAGCCCTAGGTGTATTCCTTGTATCAGTGTGACTGTAAAGGGCCATCATCCATGGTACGAGAGCTCTAGCCTATTCTATTACAGTTTGTAATTTAACAAAGAAAGGTTTGAAAAAGTTAAAATTTTTCATGTGCACTAATTGATTCCCTGATGTGTGTAGATTTCATTGTGAAAAGTTGATGTGTTGTGTCACTTGAGTGTGTTTTCATCAAAGATTCTAAGACCAAACCCAAATTCTCATGTGTCGTGGAAATTCAACATATGTCTTGTTCACCTAAGAACTACATGTAACTCATATTAGACTATTCATGTCCAATCTCAATTGATCCCACTTAACAAGTTACCAAGACAAGGCTCATCACATACAATTGTGGTCGTAAAACAACTAATTAGAAATATAGTTTACATCTTGACATACCATAACACCTGATATGTCTTAAATGCCTTGGAATTTTGTGGAATGTGTTAGTATCCCCTCCATTCCTTGACATGATTTTACACTCCCTAACAGACCGTAGCACTTCCTGACACACCTTGGTAGTTTAACATACCTTGGCATTGCCTAGCATATAACCTTGTAACTCCCTCCTTAACACACCTAGAACTCATTGACACTCCATATCACACACTCTTATTCGTTCATTTCCATGCATTTTGATCTAGTGCTTCCTTGTGTTTACCTGACACTCCCTAACACTCCCTAGCATGCATTGGAACACCCTAACACCTGACACATCTTGGCATGCCACCCTAGCACTCTAGAATTCATTGGCACTACCTAGCATACCTTTTCACTCTCTCCTTAGCACACTTAGAGCTCATTGAAAATCCCAGTCACAAACTCGTATTCATTCATTTTCATGCATTTTTACCAAGTGCTCCCTTGTGTTTCCATATCATTCCTTAACACTCTTTGGTACGTGTTGGTACACCCTAACACCTAGGACATCTTGGCATGTCACCCTGGCCTCTAGAATTCCTTAACACTTCCTAGCATACGTTGTCAATCCCTCCTTAGCACACCTGGAAGTCAATGACACTTCCAATCCCAAACTCTTATTTGTTCATTTCCATGAATTTTGACGTTGTGTTCCCTTGATTTTCCCAGGCACTCCTAGTTAACACTTCCTTGCATGCATTGGCACATCTTGGCTGCATCCCACCCTAGCACTCTATAATTCCTTATCACTTCCAAGCATGCCTTGTCACTCCTCCTTATCACACATGGAACTTGTTGAAACTCCTTGTCACACACTATTATTCATTCATTTCCATGCATTGTGACATAGTTCCACCTTGTGTTTCTCTAACACTCCCTAACACTCCTTGGCACACATTGGCACACCTTGTAACTTGGCACAACTTGGCATGCTTTCCTAGCACTCTATCATGCCTTGGAATTGCCTAATATACCTTTTCACTCCCTCCTTAGCACACCTAGAACTTGCTAACACTCCCTCCTTAACACATGGCATGTCTTGGCATGCATAGCATGCCTTCGCACTATCTGGAACATATTAGCACACCCTGACACTTCTTGAAATGCCATAGCATTCCCTAGTATGCCTTGTCACTCCCCCCTTGCCACGCCTATCGCTCGCTAACACCCCCAACACACCCTCTTATTCATTCATTTCCATTCTTTTTGACTCGATAATTTATGTTTGATGGGGTGCATGTCTAGAAAGAGTTCCTTTAAGAGAATAAAAAAATTATCTCACCGTTACTGACATAAGTAATTGAGAGAATATACTTGAATGACATTAGGAAACTGCACAATAGATTTTAAGAATGGCATTTTTATGGTTTTTTGTTATGGTGTGAGAATGGTAAGAATTGAGTGGTAAATAAGGTGAGTGACTGCTTAGAATACCTTCTCACTCCCTCCTTGGCATGACAATGATCACTCATTGCCACTCCCTACATACCCTCATATTCATTCACGTCCATGTATTTTTACCTAGTGCTCCCTTGTGTTGTCCTAGTACTCCTTAACACTCCTCAACATGCATTGGCACTCTCTACCTAGCACTATTCAACATGCCCTGCCACTTCATAACATGCATAACATTCCCTGACACACATTGGCACTTGGATTCTAAGTAATTCAAAACTTAGGAGAATTTTGGAAAGGTCCAACCTCCTCATCAACAACAACATCACTATTGAATCTTACCCTATCAGTGTCAATATCAATCAACCTATAAACCTTATATTGTTGTTGTACCCTATAATCATTAGCTTTTCTCTTTGGATATAATTTGGTTATCTTCTTAGCTAGAATCTAAGTGTAGGCAATAGAAAAAAAAACTTTAAGATGGCTTACTTGGAATTTCTTCTAAACAATGGTTCTTTCTAACCATTCTACTTCATCACCATCGTGGGAGATCTATTCAATAGGTATACTATTGTGAACATTGCCTCAACTCAAAGCCTATTTGGAATAGACTTCCTTTGCAACTTAAACCTAGCCATCTTTGTGATAGTACATTTTTGCCTCTCAACCAATACATTTTGTTGTGGAGTGTAAGGTGTAGTATATTGTCTTTGGATCCCATGTTTAGCACAAAATTTATTGAAATATTTTAAGTAGAATTCCCCACCAGTATCATATCTAAGAGAGGCAATATGACAACCTAACTGTTTCTCTATTAATGCTTTGAAATTTTGAAATTCAGTAAACACATAATATTTTAAATATAGAAAATATACCCACATTTTTCTACTGAAATAATCAACAAACGGAAGGAAGTACCTAGCACCAGTGGTTGATGTCATTTTCATTGGTCCACATATGTCTGAAAGTACCAATTGAAGGACCCTCTATACTCTCCAAGCTTGTCCTTCATGAAATGGTATTCAATGTAGCTTCCCTACCTGACAAGCTCTACAAACTTTGTGGATCTTCTACAGAATGTTCGGAAGTCAGTATTTTCACCATGACCTTGACCACCTATATCTAGATCATAAATTACTAGTCTAGGAGACTCATCATGCTCAAAATCTTCCACCCCCCTTCAAGTGCAACTACCTAAAGCTTGACACCTGAATCCTCAACCCCTTCCAGCTTCTAAGTAACTCAAAACTTAGGAGAAGTTTGGAAAGGTCCAACCTCCTCATCAAAAACAACTTCACTATTGAAGCTTACCCTATCAGTGTCAATAGCAATCAACCTATAAACCTTATAGTGTTGTTGTACCCTATAATCATTATCTTTGTTGTACCCTTAAATCGCTAAACCACTAGCACCTAAACCCCTAACCCCTTAACCCCTAAACACCTAAACCGTTAATGCTTAACCCATAACCCATTAACCCCTCACCCCTAACCCCTCAAATCCTTAACCACTAAATCCCCTAACCCCTAAGCCCCTAATCCCTAATCCCTTAACCACTAAATCATTATTCACCTAACCCCTATTTGCACCTAAATCCCCTAACCCCTAAGCCCCCAATCCCTAATCCCTTAACCACTAACTCAATATACCCCTAACCCCTAAATATACTTAAATCCCCTAACCCCTAACCCCCAAATCCCTAACCATTTAACCACTAACTCATTATTCCCCCAACTCGAATCCCTAATCCCTTAACCACTAACTCATTATTCCCTTAACCCCTAAATGTGCCTAAATCCCCTAACCCCTAACCTCCCAATCCCTAACCCCTTAACCCCTAAGCCCCCAATCCCTAACCCCTTAACCACTAATGCATTATTCCCCTAATCCCTAAACCCTAGACCTCTAACTCCTAAGCCCTTATTCCCCTAACCCCTAAGCCCCTAATCCTTAATCCCTTAACCACTAACTCATTATTTGCCTAACCCTTATAACAATCCTTAAAACCCGTGGGATTAGCCATTCCAAATGAGAGCAGGTCTAGTTGGGACCTAAGATCAGGTTAATTCCCCCTTGTTGGCACGGTGGAATACCATGAGAAAAACCACGGGTGGCAAAAATGTCTCCTAAATTTACTATTTTATCTCAATTTTATTTTAATAATTAATTAATTAATTTCTTTAAAAACTATTCTAGATAAATCACAAAATTTTTAAGGTCGACACCTTTCTATGCGGTTCATCATCAATGTTTTTAAAATAAATTTATTAGAGTGAAATTGAATTGATTTTTGAAACTTCCTTTTAAACAATTGTTAACATTACAAAGAATCAAGGAGTGTGCTCACCATCCATCAAAACAACAATAGGTATGATATTAAAAATGATATTTGGAGAGCATAATATTAAAAATGATGTTTGGAAAAATGGAAGGATGGAGTATTCACTTTTCGTTTAAATTTTAAACCTCGAGTTAAAATAACACATCTCCCGCTGGCTTAGTGATTAGGGATTTTGTTGTGGGTCTTATTCTATCAGGCCCGAGGGAAAGCTATTAGTCAACAACATGGAAACAATTTCGTCTCTCTTTGCACGTGCAATAATTTTTTCTTCCATCTACGGCAGGAAGGGTCTTGATCTGTGTAAGTTTCGAGCATTAACAACCTCTTTAATATTTTTGAAGAAACTTCTTTATCTCTGCGTCCATTTCCTGTGTATTTCTTAGTATTAGTATCTGGTTTGGTTTCATAATTTCAAGGAGTAGAATTTCGTCCCCTTAAGGGAATCATCTTTTATACAAGGATTTCCTCTGCTACCAATAGGTTCATTGCTGAACAGTGTGTAAGAACTAGGGCTACAGAAACTACATTCCAAAAAATTTGATATGCATAAATTAGCACAAATTAATTACATAACCAAAAAAACAAAAAACAACATACTGGATTATGAGCTTGACTTCTTATTACCATTATTTAAAATGTTGATGATGATTTTTCTTCTTTACATTTGTCCAACCTCGTAATGCCTTTGCTGAAATCTTTGTTATTTCTAGTGTACATATCATAACCAATAAATTCCCCTCTTTGGATTTTGGGTTTTTGGATTTACTAACACAGTAGAATATGTGGTGTTCTTCTGGAGAGCCAAACCACCAGTTAGACGAGTTAGACGATGGGTTACAATGTAACCTGTTTCAAATCAACACTTTTTTAGATGATTTTATTTTTTATTTCTTTTCAAAATCAAGGATTAAGGTTTATCAAAATCAATTTTGACAGAGATTTTTTTTTACCAATCCCCTAAGCCCATTAAAAACCACCTTATAGCTATAAGATTATGAAGCATAAACATGCCCTTTCAATCAAATTTAATTTTCCATATCCAACTAGCTGTCAACAAAGACAAAACCTTATGTATTTTTAACCCTTCTTGGGAACTACTTCTTTAACAAACTCAACAAAGGTGTCACATGGAGGAAATTATCTTGAAAATACTCCCTGATTTTCATCTCATCTCTAAAATGTTGCCACTAGAATCTCAAAAGGAAAAATCCACTCGGAATTTTATGTTCTCTTCAGGTGCTAGGAGACGAATTTAGAAGACACAGCCCCTTAGGCGATCTGGGGAAGGAGTGCCCTAATCCTAAGCCCCTGCCCCCGTACCTCACTGAGTTTTGGAGGTGGTTCCCAACTCGATTTTTAGTTTCTTATCTCACCCTACCGATCATATTTTTCCAATCCATAAAATCTAATACATGCAGATAATAAATACGAACATGAACTAAAACTTTCCAAGGCTAAAAATATAGTCATTAAATCTTTAGCAATCATACAAAATAGTCCTTGAGCAACTGTGAATGGTGAGTACTCCTTCAGCTAACTGTTAATGACGAAATAAATTTTCACATGGCCATTCTTGTACATTGAATGTATTATAGAAATGCATAGAATTTAACACAATGAAATGGGAGATTCCATGGAGGAGATGCTATAGCCATTTCTGTACACTGAAAGTACTAGAGAACTAGTACTGTTGAACATAATGAAATGAGATAAACTTCCTACTATTCATTTCTGTATATTTAATTTCTTCCATTAGTCAAGTAGAGATACAATAAAGTTGAAAATGGTAGAATTAGAAAGTAAAATATTCCATTTTCCAAATCACCCAATAAGTTTCTCTATAGACATAAAAACACAGCCATACACATTAAAAATCTCTAAAATTATTCAATGATGAAATAGAACCAACTTATATCATTCTGCTCTTTCCTTGACCAAAGAAGTTGGTAGGATCTTAGCCCCTTCTAAAAGAAGTCCACCTTTCCAATTCCCACCTTCCCATTCTCTCATGCAGAACTCTATATTTCCTGGATTATCTCCCTTTTCTTGAACAAAAAATCTGCCTGCATCAAACTCCATCCACCCTTCCTCTACATGTTTAAAGGGATCCATCTAGTACCCTTCAGTCTCAACAGGTTTATCCATATCACTCAAATATCGAGCATATAACTGGCGATCACCACAAGGAGTTGTAAGTGAGAAATTGACTGGCTTACGATTCCATCCCTATGCTCCAAGTCTATATGCTCCAGGAAAGGCTCGCAGACTAAGCGGTGAAAGGACAGACTGAAGGACTTTGAGTCTGAATGAAACACTGTATGCCGCACCAGGAGACAAAAACTTGCAGTCAAATTGACCTTTCACTTCAAGCCAACATACTGCAATTAGTTTAGCTATCTCCTTGAAATTGTAGTCAAAAGTCAAAAGTGTGTTATTAGCTTTTCTTTACATACTGTCTTGTTGTTAGTATTAACCTAAAAAACAAAGAACAGAGTGTTGGATTACCTGAACTCATCCTGAGAAATCCAATGCTAATACCGATTATCATCTCCCCAAGTTATATTCAAATTTCTTGCAGATAAGAATAAGCACAAATTGCATGTATAATTCAAATAACTCCCTGCAGCATAATTTCTGAGCAACACCCTTGTCTTTGTGATTAATATAAATCATTGAATAGTAAGGGTTGTTAACGATCCATTCAGGCTTGTTTGAAAACCTTTATATATATATATATAATTTCAGCCCTCATTAGGACTTTATTACTAAGCATGAAAGGTTTGGTGGTATCACATTTCACTGATAGTTTGGCTCTAAAAGAAATTGCATGAACAGTTGATGACGTTTCCAGAATTGTAGCATAAGCCCTCGTCTCTATGGAATATCACTCTAATCCTTGAATTTCAGCATATTTTCTATCTTGTGAAGTGAGGAGCTATTTCGATCCTGTTGGGGCTACAAATCAATCAGCAAGGATGAGTTGTTAAGAGATGAAAGTCTTGAAGTTCCTTTTGGGTTGGCTTGTATTTAGAACTTACACCAGTGATCCTTTTATCTTCTTCTTTTTTAAATAATATAAAAAAAAACATCAATTGATTGAAATGATTCTATGAACTTTTGAAAGCACGCATGGTGAGAAACCAAAGTTTCTGCCAGGCAACTCAAGATCTACCTTTAGATTTCTTTTCCCACCACTCAAAAAACTTCAGCTGGGCATCCGTGGAGTCAAACTTATATAGAAAAAGTGTATGTTTTTCAATTTCCTTCCCAAAGACCCAACCAAAAGCAGCTCTTACACTGAAGGACAATATAGATCCAATTCCATGTCTAGAATATCTACATGAAACCCCAGCTGTTGAAACTGCGCCGATCAGACTCCCAGTGGCTACTATCTTGGCGGCTTCTCACATGAGCTTCAATTGGGGGCCATAGACGGGATTCGATTGGATGAACTCCTCCACATCTACATCGGTCCACTTGGGTAGAGGTTTGTCCCTGCCAAGGATCTGCTTATACTTGTTCAAATACGAAAACCTCTCCTTCCAAAATTCCTTCCTCACCCCCTAGAATGACGATTCCTGTTCTGATGAAGTGTTCTCTCCCCCCATTTTTCTCCAACCTCCCAGTGATCCTTTTATCTTGCGGACTGTTTGAGCATTCCCCAAAATATTTTTTATAGCTCCTTGAAGCATTTCAGTCATCTCTGGTTAGGGCAAGGGAATATGACCTACTTCAATTCTGTAGATAACTGTTTTACTGATATGTCTGCAACACCTTTTAGATCGCGATTCTTCTGCACTTTTTTGGTCATCAATTCTATCATTCTTCTGCACTTTGTTGGTCATCAATTCAGTCATCTACGGCCCAACACCATTATAAAGATGAATAATTCAAACAATTGATTCAGAATTCTGGAGTTTGAATCTAAATATTTCAAGGTCTATTCATACGTATTATAGTTTCTGAAGCATTAAAACTCTGCAATATGTAAGGTATTCAAGCATAATTTTGTGTTTAAGTTGGCTTCATAATAGTGTCATTATTGGAAATATAATAATTTTGTCAAAGGCTTCCTCCGTATGTAGCAATATGAATAGACAGAGGACTACTATTCATAGTTCTCACGTTGCAAGCCTTTTATCTATATTAGACAGAAGTAGCATATAAAAGGCCTTGCAAGGTTTTGGATTGATGGCAGTCTTGACCTTAATAAGAAACAAAGACTATACTTGACAACTACATATGTTGATGTAAGAATCCCTCACACCAAGATACCTTGTAGGCTTGAGCAGATATGTGACATAGCAATAACAATATTATTATATAAGACAATGATCTGATATTGTTTTTGTTGTGACACACATTGGAGAAGACATTTTGAGATACCTTAAAGAGTTTCAGACCTAATCCGAAGTCTAGGATTTGAAGAGTAATAACATTCAATATTTGAAGATGTTTTGAATATGTGCAAAAATTTCGTCACTATTGAATATGCTTAAAGGTTTATTAGCTAACCTTGTATATATATTGCAAGTTGTTGCAGTGAATCCTTGAAATTGACAATTGGCTGACAGTAGCTGAAAAACATTAGCAAGACAATGACTCAGGAAGGTGACTGTAATTACCTTCTATCTGTCTATAATCTATGATGGGATGATGTATTAGATTCAACACAGTGACATATAGTGATAGTGAAGTGTCAATGATAGTTAAGTCAATGTTGATTGTACAGTAACCGTTGTCACAACAACAAACAATGGTTTGTAAGATAGATGATGTGCAACAGTAACATCAGACTTTATCACTATCATTTGAGGTCTGGTAAGCTTTGCAAGAAATTAGTAAGGGTCCTCTTTCATTGATCCTAAAGCAAGTGTGTAAGCAAAGGTTGTTGATGGTTTTAAGAAAAGAACATCTATTTAAGAAATGGCAATGGAAAAATATAATAAAAATTTGGGTTTTTTTCGTTTAGCTTATTTAAAAAACAAACATGCCTACTTTTTACAGACTTCATTCTCATCCCTCGGCGTGAAAGAAAAGAAACGTTTTGGCCAATATTCTATTATTGGTCATTATGAAACATGTTCTCATTTAGTTAAAATTTCATGTCCTTTTTTCTAGGAGTCAAACTTGATAGCTAGGCAACATTTATACATACCCAACCTAATTAGTTACTGAAAAAACAACTAAAATTTGCATACAAACGACTATATCATAACCTAGCAATGTATCCAAATATTAAAGAAACTGAAAATGATATTGCAGGGTAAGCAACTAAATAGGTAGTACACATGATATGCTATTCCATAATTCACTACCTTTCCCATTTATAAAATAGTTTCTACAACAATTCCGCTACATATTAGTTCTTTATGTTTCTATTTATTGAGATTTTAGCTCACACGGGGATTACAATCAACCTTTTCATAGGAGATACATATGGCTTATGCAATTGGAATACCATTGTTGTTACTGTAACTAACATTTCCTGATAAGAAGTTACAGTTGAAACATTGCATTTACTTGTTTTGGCTTCCTAATTGTTACGTATGGCATTTATAATACCAGTTTTCCATTGGGATTCATACGTGACCAAATGAAAAAGGATTTAACTGTTGCTAAATGAAAAAATGTGACAGGCTAGGATTGGAGGGATTTTGTGCAAATTATAATGAAAAATAAAAAAGTGAAGGCTTGCACCTCCAGTGCAGTGATATCAAGGTTTCCTATTTATAATCTTCTAGAGTTATTATTATTATTATTTGTTCATTTCCTTCTGACTGTTTCACCCTAGTCAAGGTGTTTCTCAAGTTTTTTAGCTCTGAATGCTAAAGACGCTGCTTGATGTCTTGCAGTGGAAACACCTTAAATCTTAGCACAGGTCCAAGATCTAGTTCTGGTACAACAGCGCAAATTGTGGAAGATTTGGTAAGTGCCTGCTACTGAAAGCCTTGCCACTGTGACCCAAGTGCTATTTGGCCACAACTAGAAGGTTAGTGCATTGGGAAAAAGAGAATGTTGTGTGCGTTGATGCTGCACACAGGGCATATTTTTGCAAGCCCTTTTTCCCATCATGTGCAAGATGCACATAGCATTCTCTTTTCCCAATAAAATAAACTTCTAGTGTTGCATGAGCTTCTAGCGTCTTTAGACTAAGGAATTGTCTAGAAATTTGTCACTCTTGGTTCATAGTTATCATGTGAGTTTAGTCTGATTGCAAGACTTTTGCCTTCACATTTATTCTCAATGTTTCTGCCATTACTCTAGAGCTACTCGGGTTTGGGGTTGTTCCCTAGATATCTCTTGGGGTCTGGACCAACCTCCTAATCTGCTGGGAGCATTTCTATACCTCCAGCAGGTATATCACTTATCATAGGCATTTTTGTTTCTCCAAAATGTCGTTACTCTCGCAAAAGGGTGCATTCTAATTCAAGATTCTTTCTCCCATAACTCAACATGTTGTGTGCAATGTGGTGCTTGTCGGGTGATTTCGATGGCTTCTACAAACTAGTTATTAGACAATGTTTCTAACCTCTTAGGAAGGAGCTACTTAGTGGTGGTTGCCTCTTCGAAAATTGCTGGTATTGATTGTTCATTAGTATATTGAAAAATTCATTGCCGGGGATTAATGTTTCAATTTTATCAAGTGTCTCTTGTTTCATATTCAACACAAGATGGACTTTGCATGCACTTAGTTCATTGGAGCAAGGCTTTCTGGCTTGCCTTGAATATTCAAAGCAAGTTACAGAAGCGATCCCTAAAGATGGATCATCATTGACAACGATTCAAGCTCCTCTCAGTGGATGTTTTCTGATCCCTCTTCTTCTGCTTCTTCCCCTTGTCATCTTCATTTGTTTACAAGGCATGAAAAAGATACCCATAAGTCTAAGTTTTATCCCAAAAGCAATTGTAATGATAGTGGAAATGTTACAAGAATATTTTTATTATCACTAATGGTATACCCATTCTAATGAGGGATGTCTTAAGCAAAGAGTTCTCAACACATATTTCAGTGGCTGAGCAAAAGGAAGGAGAAGGTTAAAATGATTATAGTCAACAATCCCAGTTACATAAGTGGTTGTTGTGGACTTCCCAATCCATGGTGGGTGTTAGGACTCCCGTAGTTTGCAAGATTGGCAAGAAAAAACGCTGCAGGGCCTACATTAGAACCACTTTGGAATCCTAGGATCTAGCCCTCCTAGATTCAGAGAGGGATCTCTCTATATAAGTGTTTTCAAAGGATATATATTTAAGGATTATGATATGATATTAGGCTAGTTATGAAGTACAAGGGGTTTGTTTGTTTGTTTTGGTTGGGTAGGATATCATCAAAATGAAGGAAGTCTTTTGAAGGGTGAAGGTGTGAGTGAGTTGAAAGAATGGTTCAGCTGATAGGATAGGTAAGAGTAGCATCAATCCATTCGGCTATGGAGTCAAAAAAGGATTTAATTGCACAACAAGTTTCAAGAGTGGTCCATGGGGCAAGTCATCTATGTCAAAGGATCTCTTTAAGTTGATTTTGTGGTATGGGGCATTAAGAAGTGTGGTGAAAGAAGCAAACATATAAGAAAACAAAGGGCAGCTTAAGATCAAGTAAGGAATTTTAACCTAGCCTGCTTTCAGCATAATCTCAAGGAAAACATTTAAGATAAACAAAGAATAGCCTAAGATCAAGTAAGGACTTTTAACCTAGCCTGCTTTTGGCATACTCTTAAGGGAAAACATTTAAGATAAACAAAGAATAGCCTAAGATCAAGTAAGGACTTTGAACCTAGCCTGCTTTTGGCATTCTCTTAAGGGATCTTTTCAAAGAAACTGTTGGAGATAAATTAGAGGACAGGGCTTGTTGGGGTTCCCATGTTTTGGCCAGGTTGACAAGACCAAAAGATGAGACAACATAGAACCACTTTTAGACCTTAGGATCTAGCCCTCCTAGGTCCAGAGAGGGATCTCTCTATATGAATCAAAGTGTATGTCTTTGAGGCTCGAATGTTAAGGTTTTAGGCTAGTTATATGGCTTAGGGTTGTTTGTTTGATTGTTTGTGTTTGGTTATTGGGAATCAGGAAAAGAAGATCCAATATAAGACAAGGGAGGGCAAAGGGGAAAATTAGGCAAAGGTAGATAACCGAGAGAACATCAAAGCCATTGGGCTATGGAGTCAAGAAAGGATTTACTGGTGTTCAATGTGCAAGCTTTCAGTTGGGCTAGTAATCTAGAGCATTTGGATCTTAAAGATGATACTTGGAAGGGGACATTAAGGATGAAAAATGAAAGGGGGAGGGCCAACCAACCCTGTCTATAGATCGGGCCAGAGGTCATTTAACTCCAGGCCTGCTTGGACAGAATTAAAGGCAATACAAGGGATCTTGGAAAGGCCTAATTAAGGTGGAAAGGTCCTAGCGAGGCAGATACGGGATTCTAGACCTCCCAGTGTTCTCAACACACCCAACTAAATCTTAACAAGAACATCTAAATATAGACTTCATTAATTCATACATCAGAGAGTAGGCAATACCATCCACTACACTGGTTAAATAAATTGAAATCGACATTCAGATACACATATAAGCAGAAAACATAAAGGGTTGGGAGAGCAGCAACATAAGGTACCTATCAAGGGTAAATCTTATGCCAAACTTCTGATGCGAGCCTGAAGAAATGTAATGAAATGAAAGTAAGTCAATCACAAATACAGAGAAAGGAAAACATCACCAGCTGCTTTAGATCAAGATCCAAAGAAACATGCTTGTCATATTAAAAATAACACCAATCAGGTACATCATAGCCCATAGCTTGAACATTCAGTCTGAATACATCTAATCTCAGCCTATCTAACAACATTACACAGAGAACTTGTCTCAAAAGGAAAATACTTGTGTTTCACTGATATCTCATCAACAACCATTACAGTAGTTTCCTTCTGTGCTTTATAGCAGAAGAGACACATGAGATCGATTCAGGGGGCAGGTGAAAATTAAATGTAATATTAAATACACAAATGAATGCAGGGCCAAGACCCATTCTGTTTGAATGCTTGAGTATTTAATTTTTGTCACCTCTTTATGCAGGGATGATCTCCTTCAGATTTACCTTTGTTCTATATATGAATTTGATGCACTCTAGTGGCCATACCTTGTTGTACTTGTGGGGAATAAACAAATGGTGCACAACTGCTGAGAGGTCTGCTTCATAAATGTCTGACTGTTTCTGAACTGTAGTTAGGGCGGAAATTCTTTCAGGGACATTCTGCATAATAAGAGCTGTATGGGTACCCGGTACATGATGGAGAAAAGCATTCTGCTGATAAATAAACCCAGATGGTACCTGCTACTGTGCTCAGGACCTTTTGGATCGATCCTCGGGGTCTTCAAACTGCTGCTTTGCCTTCTAAACCTCTGATTAAAGGCTCAAGATCGTCATTAGCTCGCCTTAATCTTTCTTTTGCTCTGTACTGAAACACTCTGCCGCTCCATTTTGCTTCTGACAGGGTAGCTCAGGTTTTAATGGCATTGAAAGGTTCCCAGTGTTTGAAATCTGCCTTTCCCTTAATGCGAATCCTGCCAGCCACTTTCTTTGACTATCCCACGGCAGTACCAGCTCTCGGATTTAATTCTGTCCGCACAGCTTGCCATGTAGAATCATGGCGATCTTCTACCTTTAGAAACCCTGCAAAACAACAAACCTGTGAGAAAAACCATGGAAAGGGATGATGAAGGCGACGAGGGCGATGAGCATGGTTATGCTGACGATGAAATGGAGGGAAGAATTTGCAGTGGAAATGATGAAAATTGCTCTGGTGGGGAAATGGTGAAACACAGAGTAGAAACACATAATAACGAATGGAAACCTTAAAAAAAACACAACAAAACCAATGATATGGTGACGGAAACGAGAAATGTACAGGGCGTGCACATGGAGGTGACGTGGCGACGAGGAACGGTCAACAGGGGATAAACAAATCTGGACCGTCAATTGGGGTGGAGATCGATGGTTGAGAACAACAGACGGTGGGCCAGCAGGTACGATGATCGGGCGTTAAGCAGTGCGCAGGTTTGATGAACGACAGCCGTTAGATGAGTTCCTCCAGATCTAACGGTTCTTAAAAATTCTGCTAAGCGTCCTGAGCCGGGAATTAACGCACGGGGGGAAAGTGGTTTTGGAATCGTACAAGGGACAGGTGGCGCACGTTGTATGGATTCGCTGGATTTTGGACGAATATCGCCCAGTACGCATAAGCGGTGCAGAATATACTGGCGGTTTTCGAGCGAATGTGCTGGCGGGGACCACATGGGAAGGAAAGCTCCGCGCCGTTGATCTGTCGGGCAATGGACGGTTCAGATGAGATCACTGGTAATGAATGGGTTCAACGATATTTGCTGTGGGGGTGGTGATCGCCGTTCGTTTAGTGAAATCAACGGCTAGGACTGCGCCCAACGAGACTTTGTGGTAAACGTCTTTTGGACTTCGCGGACAGTTCTGGCACGGGATCACATGGAAGAAAGGGTGCGGGGCTAACGCAGAAGGGGGCTAAGGCCTGATATAGTGAAATTCATCATTTTGTTTCAATTTTAATGCATTTTCAGGCTCGAAGGAGGTAACGATAGGTGGGTGGAGTGGAAATTTGGGGAAATAAAAGGTGACGGTGGGTTTTAGATAGGATTTAGGGGGAATTTAAGGGGATAATGGAGGGATTAAAGGGAAACTTTGGCAAGGGGAGCACAAGGGCTGAGATGGGGAATTTTGCAAGGATATGGGGGTAAAAGAGGGAATAATAGGCCTCTCCGAGCAATGGGTCAGCAGCAAGGATTAGAATTGGGCACAACACAAAGAGACTCCAAGGAGGATGAATTTTCAGGGGAAAGGCATTCCTTGGAGGCTCCAGAACAATCTAGCCACCAGCTTGCTTGTCAAGAATTTCCTAGGGGGGCTAACAGTGGCTCCACATGGGGATGGCTGCTCCTTGGAGGAGTCAAGAAACCAGATATGATCTTTGGAATAGGCCATTTGCCTGCTGTCATAAGCCATCTTTCTTATTTTGATTTCAGCTGCCACCATATGTTAGATACACAAATCAGCAGGAACATTTTCCCAACCAATCTCCCTACCCAAACTATAGTCCTAACAATTTTCCCTTGGGTGCACTTAAGCCAGCAGACCCTTTACATCATTTTTTCTTGAAAACATAAAAACAAACCTATTCTAAATCTACCCTTCTTGCTCCGTGAGACCAGATTAGACTGTTAATCTCATATAATTATCTACCTATTCTACTACCTGCTGGGATTAAACTGTCCAACAGGTTTCTTCACCTACATTCTAAAACAGGAAATTTAAAATAGCCAAGCCAGGATTAGACTGTCTGGTTTGCTGGGCCGAAACTTGTAGAAGACAAAACTGTGAAGGCATGGGATTCTGCAATTTTGAAACATCCTTCTTTCTCTGTGACTCAGGTTTTGAGCATATTTGAGTCACTTCTTTTCTTCGATTTCAGCTCTGGTTTTGGGCATGTTAGAGCTGATTCTTCCTTTCCCTGCTGGTCCAAACTTTGAGCATATTAGGACCAGCCTCTTTGCTTCTTTTATGGAATGATCTTGAGGCAGAATGTCTTCGTGAGCCTCATCTTGAGAATTTTTCTGAGCAAGAGCAAACTCCAGACCAAGGCTGTCATACATGTCTTGCTTGTCTACTTGGCCTGGAGTATGCACTTACTCTAGAAAATGCATGGGCCTATCCGGATCTATTCTTTGCACTTTGAAGGTCCATGTTTTGAGCATGTATGGACCTGTCCTTTCACTCTGTTTTTTGGAACATTTTCTCTTTTGTTGAAAATAAAGGATGCAATGGTATGTACAATGGAAATGAATCTGGAAATGAAAATCAATAGAAGTAGTGTTTGAGCATCCTGCCATTGACAGGACCCCCAAACAACTCTGTACCATCAATTTCTTGTAGAAAAAACACATTAGGACCCACGGTGGCTTGAATGATATACGGACCTTGCCACAAGCTATCAAAATTTCCATGTTTACCTTTGTCCTCCCTTCTTGAATCCCATTTCAGAACTTTGTCACCAATTCTGAAATCTGAAGCTTTGGTTCTTTTGTTGAACTGCCTCTTTATGCTTTCTTGAACTCTGACAGCTCTGTTGTAGACCTGATCCCTCGTCTGCTGGAGATGTATTGTTTCATTTATTCTCCTTATCATGCTGTCTTCCTCTGATTGGATCTCCTGGACAAGTTTGATCATTGGAACTCCAAGACTAGTAGGAAAAACTACTTCAGTCCCATAAACTAGCTGGAAGGGTGACATGCCAATAGATTTCTTTGTAGTGAGCATGTCTGCCCACAAGGCATGTATCAAATTTTTATGCCATGACCTTTTGTTCTCTTCCAGCAGCTTCTTAATGATTGTATCCAGGCTTTTATTTGATGATTCAGCTAGGCCATTACCCTGGGGGTAATAGGCAGTTGAATGTCCAAGTGATATTCCGTACCTATGACAGAAATCAACCATTCTCTTGGATCCGAAAGCAACAGCGTTTTCAGTGATTATTTTCCTTGGACAGCCAAACCGAGATAGGATGAAGTCTTCTAGGAACCTAATGATGACATAATCAGTGGCACTCCTAGTGGGTATGGCTTCTATCCACTTAGTGAAGTAATCTGTAGCAATTAGGATCTATTTATGTTGTCCAGAAGAGGCAGGATGAATTTCTCCTATAAAGTCTAGGCCCTATTGCATGAAGGGACCTTCTATGGTGATAGATTGTAAAGGGAGGGGAAGGAGCTTTCTTTTGCCTTCAAATATCTGACATTTATGGCAGGCAAGTATCATTTTATGGACATCACCGAAGAGGGTAGGCCCGTATTAACCAGCCCTGAGTATTTTGTTTGCAGTGGCTTTCCAACTCAGGTGGCCTCCACATTCTCCAGCATGGAATTCCTGTTTGATTCTTTCAGCTTTAGTTTCAGACAAACATTTCAGTAAAAGGCCATTTGGATTTTTCCAATATAGACTCTCATTCATAATGCAGTAATTCCTAGCTTTGAGTTTTATGAATCTGGCCTTTTTTTTGGACAGTTCTGGAGGGGCATTAAGGTTTGTGAGCATGTAAAGGATATCAGTATACCAAGGAGAGTTCTGAAACTGCTCCTCAACAGTTGGATGGGGCGATCCTTCTTGCTCATCTAAGGCATTTATCATGTTAATGTCTAGGGCCTGTAGATCTGATTCAACCATTAACCGGGCTAGGCCCTGACCTTTGATAAGCTTGGTGGGTTTTATTTCAGGGTCGTATTCTAATATTGTAGCAATCCATTTTCCCCTTTTCCCATCAGGGTCTTGGGACAAGATATCCTTGACCACTATATTTGGCACATAAGCAATGGTGTGAGAATGAAAAATGTACACCCTAAAGTCCTTTAAGGCCTTCACCAGAGCATAGGCCTGCTTTTCCATGATGTTGTATTTCAAGGGTGCGTCTCTTAAGGCTTTGCTAAAGAAGGAAATTGGCTGTTCGTGACCTTCTGAATTCCTTTGCAGTGAGACTGCAACTATTGTATGTTCAGAGGCAAAGGAAAAGATCAGAAAATATTTTGAGAAGTTTGGGCTGATAAGTACAGGGGATTGAGTGAGTGCAAGCTTTACCAACTCAAAATATTTCTTAGCTTCAACAGTCCACTTGATTCCTGCATCTTTCTTTAGCATGTTGGTAATTTTTCTAAGATGCTCTGCCAGATTAGGAATGAATCTTCTGAGGAAATTGATCTTCCCTATGAAGGACTGCAACTCCTTGATGTTTCTTGGATGCGTGATTTGAAGTATTCCCTCAACCCTCTGTGGGTCTATCCTAATCCCTTTCTTGGATATGATGTGGCCAAGGAGTTTACCTTCTTGTAGCCCAAAAACAGTTTTCTTAGGATTTAAGGACAGGCCGTACCTTCTACATTTCTCAAAAACTTTCCTCAGATGTTTCATATGTTCCTCTTCAGTTTTGGAAAAGACAGTCAAGTCATCCAAGTAGATAACTATGAAGTGTCCTATCTCTTCTGAGAAAGCTATGTCCATTTCTCTCTGGAAGGTGGCACCAGCGTTCATCAATCCAAAAGGCATTTTCACATACATGAAGGTGCCCCATGGAGTGGTAAATGCTGTTTTGAGTTGATCTCCTGGGAGTACAAGAACTTGATTATATCCCGAAAAACCATCAAGCAGGGAGATTCTCTTAGAGCCCACTACCTTCTGTAGGATATGTTCCATTCTAGGCAAAGGGTAGTTATCTTTCAGGGAGGCTCTATTGAGGTTTCTGAAGTCTATGCATAGTATAATCTCACCTGTTTTCTTCCTCACAGCCACTAAGTTTGACACCCAATCAGAAAACCTTACAGGGACTATTATGCCTGCTTCATACATCTTTTTAATTTCTTTTTCCACTGTAGGCAATTGTTTTGGATTGATCCTTCGAAGTTTTTGTCTGAAAGGCTTCTGATTTTCCTTTAGTGGTATCTTATGTTGTATGATATTGGTGTCATAGGCCTTTAAGTCTTCATAACTCCATGCAAACACATCAATGAATTCCTTAAACAGGTCAACGTACTTCTCCTTCATGTATGCAGGTATAGACTTAGCCAATTTTATCATTTTGGGCTTATCTTCAGTGCCTATGTTGTATTCTTCTACATTTGATTCTGCATGTTCTATAGTGGGATTTTTTGCTACGTCATCAAAGTAAAAAAGGTCCTCTAGGGGTGCCGGCCTTTGGGTATGTTCTTATCTTTGGCCAGCAACACCTCTATTTCCTTATCTTCTGCGTTCTCACATTTTTTCGGTTGTGTTTCCAGTTTCCTCGGAAAAGGTGTTTATTTCTATGTTACAGGGTATTTCTTGTTCATATGGGGGATCCTCGCTTGGGCAGCTATCATCAGAAATCGAGTCTAAATCAGAAAATTCAAACTCATTCCTGCCAACCAGGAAATCTTCGATCTGTTTGTCTCCTTGAAAGACCTGCCAATATTTTTCATTGTTTGGCACTGCAGGCCTGAATTTGGTCTGAATGATAATCTATTGGTCAACTGGGGTCTTAGGATATGAGCTAGCTAGACAAGCTAATCCATTTGCAATTGCCTTTTGACCCCTAGGAACGAACGCTAATTCATATTCAACAAACGTTTTCAGTAAATCCAGAGTGTCATTCCTGTATGCCCTAAGCCTGGGGTGTTTTGTTGAATACTCACCATTCACCTGTTTGATAAGTAACTCAGAGTCTCCTCTCACAGCTATCCTACGGGCTCCTAATTTCCTCAATAAATTCAGACCCAGGATGAGAGCCTCATACTCTGCAATATTATTCGTGCATTTGAAACACAGATTCATAGCATGGCTCTCTGCATGGTCATTTTCTGTGTTATGTAGCCACACCCCTGCTCCAACGTTTTGCCTAGTACAAGACCCATCAAAGTTCATTTCCCACAGGGGTTCGCCATTATGTTGCGTTGGGGAGTCTGCACTAGGTAGTGGGTTGTCTTGTCCTTCATGTGGTACATCAGTTTGAAGGGTATGACTAATGGGCTGGCTGCATTGTGTTCCTGGCTCATTCTGAGTTAGGCTCCCACCGCATATTCTACAGGTTTCACTATTGTTTTCTTCTTCAATTTCTTCCAGGGTAGCCATTATGTTCAGGTCTGTGCTTTCAGCCTCTATGTTTGTACCCATGTTTCCAGATTCTGACTCCCCCAAGGAGCGGTCATTATAAAGGATGAAAGAATCCAGGTCAGTGTGCACAGAGTACAATGGTGAATTTTCAAGCTTTTCGGGACTACTGACTAGGAATTTCATCTGAGACTCTCTATACAGTCTTCTAAGTTGGCCAAATATAGGGATAGTGACATAAGAGCCATCCATCTGCATTGTTCCTTGTAGTTTGGCTCCCCATGATCTGGATAGTAACATGCCATACTTAGGTGGCACATCTGCCACCACCACATCCATGACCATACATTTGGCAGGAATCTAGGTCAAACTCACACATAAATCTTTGATCAGTCCTAGGCATTTTACTCTACTAGAGTCAAATGAGTATAAGTCTTTTTAGGGTCGGGTTATCTCTAGGCCTAGCCTCTCCATGACTACCTTAGGCATTAAGTTGTGTGATGCTCCAGAATCATGCATGGCATTGTGGAGTATCTTGTCATGAATGTTGAGACTGATATAAAAAGGTGGAACTACCCCTTACTGAAATTTTCCCTCAATCTTTGGACCAAACAGTAGGGCAGGTTGATCATCATTCAAATTTACAGTATCGTTGTTTTCCCCTAGATTCAATGCTTTCAAAATTTGGCCTTTATATACATTCTGAGTGGCCAGCTCAGATAGCGGTACAGAGATTTTGATTTTGGCAATCTCACTCTCTAAATTGAAAGTGGACTGTACCTTTGGGGTGTTTAACTCTATTTTATTTTCTGTTGTCTTAACGGCTGAATCAATTGGTGTTTTCTCGCTATGTACAGGGTTGGGAACAATTGTATCAGGAGTACTAACTAAAGTGCTAGTACTGCTGGTTGGTTAGCTTTGTTTTTCAGTGTCTTGGTTGTCTTTCTCCTTATGTTTACCAAAACTTTCAGCTGCTGATTTGCTATTTACAGGGGTTGCTTTGGAAATTTTATCAGGTCTTTTCTTGATGGTTACCTCAGGAGTCTTTTTTTTTAGATTTTCTTGGTTCTTTTTGCTCCTAAGTTCATATTGTTCTTTGACCTGCATCATGGCATTTTCAAATCCTAATCTGTAATCCTCAGTTTCTAACCATTCCTCATCCCAATATGAAGGTGAGGGCTGATATTCTTCTGAATCACAGTTAAGAACTGATTCCTCTGCTTCAAACATGTTTATTGTATTCCCTTCAGACTCTTCAATGATTCCCTCGTCTTCATCTAAAAATTTTTCTTGAAATGGGGGAATAATTTGTTGATCTGACTCTCTTTGTCTGTTGGGAGCATCATTGTTTCTTCTAATGTTTTGGTTCTAGTTCTGGTTTCTGTTTTGGACAACCATCCTCTTTATCATTTGTTGCAGTTCTTCCACATTTTTAGACAGTCTGTCATATTTGGGATCAGATGTGGAAGCTACATTGTCATCCCTATATGTTACCCTTTTTTCAGATTTTAGTCTTGCCCTTTTTTCCATTAAGTTTGCTTCTATGGTTATGGCTCCTTTTTGCATGTATTCCAGGGTGGTGTACTCTTTATCCCTAAGCTCGTAGGCCATGTCTGCATAAAATCCATTAGGATACTTAGCCAGGGCCATACCTTGAGGAGGTTTCATGTGTGGAGGGAGGGCATTGTAAATGCTGTTGAATCTAGTGGTGTAATCGTGAACACTCTCTCCTACGTTCCTCTTAAGGGACATGTATTCTTCCAGGAGCTGGCGAGGGTTTTCCCTAACCTCCCATTTGTTTATGAAGGTCTGGTATAATGCAGGGAGATCTTGAATACTGCCAGGAGGTAAACTCTTAAACCATTTCTTCACCTCACCCCCTAAGCTTTGGGCAAAAATTCTCATTTTGATTGTTTCATCATCAATTTCCATATAATCAAAAGAATCCTCCATCTTATCTACATGTTGCTGAGATGTAATGGATTCTTTGGCAGTGAAGTGTGGGATTTTTTACTGATAATCATTGGGCAAGGGTAACAGGGGTTGGGGTAAGAGCAAAGGCGCATGCCAAGCTGCCATGATAATGTTCTGATGAGGTATAGGGTTGGCTTGAGCAGCTGGTATTTGGATGATAGGGATGTTAGGACCAACAGAAGTTTGTTGAGCAGATCTAGGGTGGGAGAGCCCCAAGCTTTGAATGAAGTGGATATTCGGTGGTGTAGATGGAGGGGTTTCACTGTCCCCAGTGTTTCGACCACTATGAGATGGTGTACTAAGAGGCTCGGGGTCTAGCTGGTCTAGATGACTGACTGACCTGGTTCTAGGTAATCTGTTAGGTGTGCCTAGGTCAGGGAGGTAATGTGATAGAGCTGTTAGGTCTTCAGGTGCAGAGTTAGCTCTATGAATGCGACTGGAAATAGTTGGTCTTTTAGGTGTAGGAGCTCCCTTGAGGATACTCTCTGGATTCTCAACTATTTCGGGTGGATCAGGGTTGGGATAAGCTCTTGTGTGAATGGTTCTGAAAGCTAGAATGATGTTTCCTAGCCAAGTAGCTTAACCCTATTTGTTACTTCTACTGTGGTTGATGCTGTCTCATGGGCTGGTCTCCCAGTGGAGTCTTTTGTGAAACCAAGATAATCAGCAGGTCTACTGATCACCAGCGGAGTCTTTTCGTTGAGGAACAAATGGAGTCGCCAGGTGGAGGGTTTAGGATGTTTCTAAGGGGTACACTGTCCACCACAGTGTTCAGGCACTATCACCTTTCAGGAATCTCCTCTAAAACAGCAAGCTCCAACCAGAGATTGACTGGGAGGGCGTTTACCAGATATGTCACCTCTAAAAAGAGGATGAGATCTGGAGGCTACCTGGCCCTTTCCAGGCTCTGTCTAAAAGTGTGGAGGATATTTAATAATGGAGGCTGATTCAAGAAAGGAGTGACTTACTGTCAACCTAACCAGAGTCCTAATTTTCTGAGTTTCTAGGATTGTTTAAGGTGAAATGCACTCAGATTTTTTCCCTAGTGGAGTCGCCATTATGTTGGGGTTCCCATGTTTTGGCCAGGTTGACAAGACCAAAAGATGAGACAACATAGAACCACTTTTAGACCTTAGGATCTAGCCCTCCTAGGTCCAGAGAGGGATCTCTCTATATGAATCAAAGTGTATGTCTTTGAGGCTCAAATGTTAAGGTTTTAGGCTAGTTATATGGCTCAGGGTTGTTTGTTTGATTGTTTGTGTTTGGTTATTGGGAATCAGGAAAAGAAGATCCAATATAAGGCTAGGGAGGGCAAAGGGGAAAATTAGGCAAAGGTAGATAACCCAGAGAACATCAAAGCCATTGGGCTATGGAGTCAAGAAAGGATTTACTCGTGTTCAATGTGCAAGCTTTCAGTTGGGCTAGTCATCTAGAGCATTTGGATCTTAAAGATGATACTTGGAAGGGGACATTAAGGATGAAAAATGAAAGGGGGAGGGCCAACCAACCCTGTCTATAGATCGGGCCAGAGGTCATTTAACTCCAGGCCTGCTTGGACATAATTAAAGGCAATACAAGGGATCTTGGAAAGGCCTAATTAAGGTGGAAAGGTCCTGGCGAGGCAGATACGAGATTCTAGACCTCCCAGTGTTCTCAACACACCCAAATAAATCTTAACAAGAACATCTAAATATAGACTTCATTAATTCATACATCAGAGAGTAGGCAATACCATCCACTACACTGGTTAAATCAATTGAAATCAACATTCAGATACACATATAAGCAGAAAACATAAAGGGCTGGGAGAGCAGCAACATAAGGTACCTATCAAGGGTAAATCTTATGCCAAACTTTTGATGCGAGCCTGAAGAAACGTAATGAAATGAAAGCAAGTCAATCACAAATACAGAGAAAGGAAAACATCACCAGCTGCTTTAGATCATGATCCAAAGAAACATGCTTGTCATATTAAAAATAACACCAATCAGGTACATCATAGCCCATAGCTTGAACATTCAGTCTGAATACATCTAATCTCAACCTATCTAACAACATTACACAGAGAACTTGTCTCAAAAGGAAAATACTTGTGTTTCACTGATATCTCATCAACAACCATTACAATAGTTTCCTTCTGTGCTTTATAGCAGAAGAGACACAAGAGATCGATTGAGGGGGCAGGTGAAAATTAAATGTAACATTAAATACACAAATGAATGTAGGGCCGAGACCCATTCTGTTTGAATGCTCGAGTATTTAATTTTTGTCACCTCTTTATACAGGGATGATCTCCTTTAGATTTACCTTTGTTCTATATATGAATTTGATGCACTCTGGTGGCCATACCTTGTTGTACTTGTGGGGAATAAACAAATGGTGCACAACTGCTGAGAGGTTTGCTTCATAAATGTCTGACTGTTTCTAAACTGTAGTTAGGGCGGAAATTCTTTCAGGGACATTCTGCATAATAAGAGCTGTATGTGTACCCGGTACATGATGGAGAAAAGCATTCTGCTGATAAATAAACCCAGATGGTACCTGCTACTGTGCTCAGGACCTTTTGGATCGATCCTCGAGGTCTTCAAACTGCTGCTTTGCCTTCTAAACCTCTGAGTAAAGGCTCAAGATCGTCATTAGCTCGCCTTAATCTTTCTTTTGCTCTGTACTGAAACACTCTGCCGCTCCATTTTGCTTCTGACAGGGTAGCTCGAGTTTTAATGGCGTTGAAAGGTTTCCAGTGTTTGAAATCTACCTTTCCCTTAATGCGAATCCTGCCAGCCGCTTTCTTTGACTATCCCACGGTAGTACCAGCTCTCGGATTTAATTTTGTTCGCACATCTTGCCATGTAGAATCATGGCAGTCTTCTACCTTTAGAAACCCTGCAAAACAACAAACCTGTGAGAAAAACCATGGACAGGGATGATGAAGGCGATGAGGGCGACGAGCATGGATATGCTGACGATGAAATGGAGGGAAGAATTTGCAGTGGAAACGATGAAAATTGCTCTGGTGGGGAAATGGTGAAACACAGAGTAGAAACACATAATAACGAATGGAAACCTTAAAAAAACATGAAAAAACCAATGATATGGTGATGGAAACAGGAAATGTACGAGGCGTGCACGTGGAGGTGACGTGGCGACGAGGAACGGTCAACAGAGGATAAACAAATCTGGACCGTCAATCGGGGTGGAGATCGACGGTTGAGAACAACAGACGGTGGGCCAGTAGGTATGATGATCAGGCGTTAAGTAGTGCGCAGGTTCGATGAACGACAGCCGTTAGATGAGTTCCTCTAGATCTAACGGTTCTTAACAATTCCGCTGAGCGTCCAGAGCCGGGAATTAATGCGCGGGGGGAAAGTGGTTTTGGAATCGTACAAGGGACAGGTGGCACGCGTTGTATGGATTTGCTGGGTTTTGGATGAATACCGCCCACTGCGCATAAGCGGTGCGGAATATACTGGCGGTTTTCGAGCGAACGCGCTGGCAGGGACCACATGGGAAGGAAAGCTTCGCGCCGTTGATCTCTCGGGCGATGGACGGTTCAGATGAGATCACCGGTAATGAATGGGTTCAATGGTATTTGCTGCGGGGGTGGCGATCGCCGTTCGTTTGGTGAGATCAATGGCTAGGACTGCGCCCAATGAGACTTTGTGCTAAACGCCTTTTGGACTTCGTGGATGGTTTCGACACGGGATCACATGGAAGAAAGGGTGCGGGGCTAACGCAGAAGGGGGCTAAGGCCTGATATAGTGAAATTCATCATTTTGTTTCAATTTTAATGCATTTTCAGGCCCGAAGGAGGTAATGATTTATGGGTGGAGTGGAAATTTGGGGAAATAAAAGGTGACGGTGGGGTTTAGATAGGATTTAGGGGGAATTTAAGGGGATAATGGAGGGATTAAAGGGAAACTTTGGCAAGGGGAGCACAAGGGCTGAGATGGGGAATTTTGCAAGGATATGGGGGTAAAAGAGGGAATAATAGGCCTCTCTGAGCAATGGGTCAGCAGCAAGGATTAGAATTGGGCACAGCACAAAGAGACTCCAAGGAGGATGAATTTTCAGGGGAAAGGCATTCCTTGGAGGCTCCAGAACAATCTAACCCCCAGCTTGCTTGTCAAGAATTTCCTAGGGGGGCTAACAGGGCTAACCATAGACTTCTCTAGTTCAACTTTACTTAGCAGACTTTTTAAGAACTTTCAAAGACAATGTATCAAGTTGTACTCAGGAAACATGGGCTCAACAACACTTCACTAGTGATACTCTATTGAATTATCCTCAAAACACAATTAGAAGAAAACATAAAGATAAAGCTTATCAGTGAGATTAGGGTACTTTTAGAAGTAAATCCTAATCTAAATTTGCTATTCTTTATCAGAGAAAGTGGAAAGTATGAAAACATAAGAAAAACAACAATCACAGTAAGAAAAACATCACCATTGACATAGACCAGGATCCCATAAATCAACTTGTATATTTGATGTTCAAACCAGTTACAATCTTCAAGTCTAGTAGGTCTTTACAGCTTCAAACTTCTCTTCTCAGACTATCTTTCTTCAATTACTAACAGAGCTTCAGCAGCCTCAACAACTATTTACATTCAATGAGTATTTAACCAACATTTACAATGGGCTCCTCTTATGATATTTATAGGAAAATGAGGAGGTGGAGTGAAATGAAGATCTAATTATTCAATTAATACAGAGTAAATGTTTCTCAACCTTTGGGAGGCCTAATGGAGAAGATATCTAATGTCTTAACTCTGCTAATTGATTTTTACATTAATTTTCATCAACTTCAGTCACTTTTGTTGACTTTTGAGGCTTTTGGTAGGCTGGCAATTACTTCTGAGATATCTTTGAAAAATATCTCTAACTGTGCATTAACTTTGTATGCTTTTGAGGGAAAAAAAACTAGTAGGTGTCATTTTTATCTTTAGAGAAGTAAAGGCTTCAATGATTTGGCATTTGAAGCATTCTTTTGGGTGATCTGTCTGTCTTTGATACTTTAAACACTGATTAGGCATTTGATATAGCTTTAAGCCCCCTTTAATCATCTTTCGGGCTTTTTACTGTGTCTTTATCCTTTAAACTGTAGATTAAGCTTTTGATCTTCAAACTTTTGCTTTAATCTTTTAACTTTAATCTCTGATACTCTTCATTGTCTTGGTGTTTCTTCTACTTTGTTGGTGTATAGTTGGCTTCAGCGCATTGGAAGGTTTCATAAAGGCATCGATGGTCATGACACATCGATCTGAGCTTAGAATTGATCCTTCGAGTCCCTCTCTTAGTATTGATTAGGCCTGGGATCATCATCCTCGGCCTCTGTCACCTTTAGTGACTGCGGGATGGCTTCTATGCTACAAAACCACCATTAAACCTGTAACAAACATCAAACTATTAATAAATCCTGCGTTTTTGTGGTTTAACTGCTTCAGAGGGCTCGATGGAGGGCGAAAAGGCAGTACAGAGGTAAGGAAGCATGTGGAAGGAGATTCCATGGTCGAAACCATAAGAAACGGGGTTTAAATCTGCTTGTGGCGCGAAAATATGGATAGGAGGTTTTGCAGAAAATCACGAGTGGTTTTCGCATGGGGTTAAGGCGGTAAGTGGTTTGGAGCTAAATGAACGCGATACGGGTTATCCCTCGACACGTGGCTCTGAAAAAACCGCCTGTTTCGCATGAAAATAGCACGATGAGAAGGTTTGGTGAAATGGAACGCGAAATGAATGCTAACCTTTGGATATGGGGAGATCAACGGTGGAGATTGGAAGAAACACGAAAAAAAATCCCAGCACGGTCGGGTGGGACCGGTGGGATTATATGGTGGGGTTTGATGGGGGCCGTTAGATCTGAAGGAACGGACGGTCCAGATCAAAGTGGAGATTTAGAATGGTGGATGGGGGGTCGGGAAAAAATGAAGATCCAATGGAGCGAGAGCCGTCCGATCTTGAGGATCAACGATAGATATTCAATCGTGGAAATGACTTGGTAGGGGACAGATGGGAGGGAGGATGGTGACACGAAAGAGTGCAAGCCGTTCGATCTAGGGAGAGTTAGATCAAGGGCGGAGGAAGAGCGGTGGGACCCAGCAGATGACGTCTACTATTTTGGCGTTTAGTGGGAGTGCGCGATAGCCATTAGATATTTATCAGATCTACGGTTGATCTATTGTGGGGGGACTGGGGGTACGGAGGAAAAACTCGGGGTGTGTCCCCGTAGTGATTTTGCATCGTAGATCTAGGTTTTAATCGGACGATGGAGATGAAATCGGAGAAGCGGAGATAGATGAGGGGTTAGGGGAAAAGGCGACGTTGCGATGAAATATGGACCGTTGGATCGGAAAAGATCAACGACTAGGATTAGATCGGGGCTTCACATATCAGCGACGAAATAGGGTTGGGGGACAAGGGAAAAGGCAAAGGCCGATGAGCACGGACCGTCCGATCGGGTGGAGATCGACGGTGGAGATAAAAATAGGGGATCACATCAGCAGAGAAAAGGAAAGCAGAACAGAAAAGGGTGAGGTCAGATGCGATGGAGAAGGAGCGATGCGATGGAGCGCGGAGGAGCGATGGCCATCCGATCTTTGGGGGGATGGATGGTTACGATATCATCGACCGATCGACCATCGGCGGAAAAAAGGTGAGGGAAAGAGGAATTGGGAATGCCGATGCGTGATGGCGATGGGGGCTTAAGACCTAGTCGGAGGACTGGGTCATATGAGAAGTAGGGGCGGAGGGCTTAAGCCCTAAGGGGCTTAAGGCCTGTTTTAATATAAAAGAGCGGAATAAGGCCTAAAGTGGGTTTTTTGGGCCTTTTTTAGATTTCCGATAGGTGAAATAGGGATGTTTTAAACCATAAAAAGGGGTTTTTATAGGTTTAAAGGGTTTTTATAAGAAAAATGAGGGTAAATGAGGGAGGAAAGTGGATTTTTTAGGGGAATAAGATGAATAAGTTTGGATAAGAAAAATGGATGAAATAGTGGGTGGAAGTGATGGAGAAAAGGTCTGAGAACAGTCTTTTTGTAACAACAGGACTTTTTTGAGGGACTTTGAATGAAGATTTATCAATGGAATGGATCTTTTGAGGACAAAGAACACAGAGAGGCTTCAAGAAGTCACAAATTTTGCATGAAATTTGTTTCTTGAAGACTAAAGACCTGTTTTAGCCATCATCAGTTATGATTTTTTTTTATTAATGGCTAATAATGGGAATGCCTCTGCTACTAAGTACGGTAATTCTAACAATTAAAAAAAAAATGGAAAAACAATTCGAAGCATACAATTAGTCTTAATCATTACTTACTACTTCACTTTAGACAATGATTCTTTGTTTGTGCAAAACTGTTGCATTATAGTTAATGGTAGTGATAAAAATCTTATTTCACAAGATAATGTGAGTTTTCTTAATTTTCCTTCAAAATGTTAACCTTGGTCTAAAATTTTAAGGTTGGATGAAGGATAAGGAACTAATGCAAGTTATGAAGGTCTGTCAATTCACTTTTTCTATTGACCATTCTTTGATAGTATTAAGTATGATGGCACTCTTGTTGACTGTTGTGGTCTTATTCCTTGGAAGGTTTTATCAACACAATTGCCACACAAGATATTATACATTGTCTTGAAACTTCCCTATTTTTGCAGAGAAGTTAGCTTCATGCTAGTGATTAATTTGAAACTGTATTTTAGTGGAAAAATTCACTGTTTTTTGGTGGAATAATTCATAATTTATTCTGATATCTTTTTGCAAGTGTACTAGTCACGATGATAAATGTTTGGTTTACTTGAGAGGGTTCTCAGTTCTTTCTAGATAAAATTTTCATCATTTGCTTTGAATACTTCTCTAGTGCTTTACCTTCATATTTTATCCCTTGCACAATTTCTCCTGAGGTTCATGTTGTTATGTTTATTGGTTGTTTCTGTGGAAATTTTTTCCTGAGGTTCTGCAAGGTAAATCCAAATGAAAAAAATACTATTTTACATATTGATATTTGTTCAAGACATTCTTGTATGATACTTGAATTTCATAAATCTAGATTTCTATTTCGTTATCTATATCAATATATAAGAACATGATTGTTCATATTTCTCAAACTCTAGAGTTGTTCCTTTCTTGTTGCATGTTCTTTTATATTGTTATGTTGTGATTCAAATTTCTAGTTGTGCTTTCCATTTATTCTCCTACGTAGTACATGATTTGTTAGATTATATCAAAATTTATTCTTATTGTCTTTTTATTATGTATATTGAACATATTATTTCTAGCAACTTTTGATCTTCCTAGATTTTCTATTCCTTTGGTGTATCTTTGCACCTTTAGGTGCAATTGCTAGTTTAAAGTCTAACTCTTTAAAGGGTGCTATCTCAATGGAAGAGCACCTACTTTACAAGCAAGAGGTTGGTGGTTTGATTCCATCGTGCCCTGATATTCATAGGGAATGACAACGATCAGTTTTCGGTGACAGATGCTCTTTTGACCATCACCAATAAGCATCTGGTGACATTTTTTGACCCTCACCAAAATATGAAATGGTGACGGTCAACGAATGCCACCATATATACACATCAATAGTGACGACCATTAAAGTTCCGTCACCATAAATCTTTGTTGTTGATATGAAATGGTGAGGGTCATTGTTTGTCATTATAGTCATTATTCATGACGAACCTTGATGTCACCAATGAGTTTATGGTGACGGTCAATGAACGTCGCCATATATATGCACCAATAGTGACGACCATGAAAGGTCCATCACAAAAAACCATCGTTGTTCATATGAAATGGTGACGATCACTATCCGTCATTATAATCAATATTCATGACAGACCTTGAATGTCACCACAACACATACTTTCGGCGACGCCACCTTTGGTGATGTTCAATTTTTTGGTGGCGGAGGCTATTGTCCATCACCATTGCTCATATGAAATGTTGACGATCACTGTCTATCACTGTAAATAATTATTGGTGACGGACCTTGAATGTCACCATAACACCTATACTTTCGGCGATGCCACCTTTGGTGACATTCAATTTTTGAGGACGAAGGCTCTTTTGACCCTCATCAATGAGCTTATGGTGACCATTTTTTCCCCTCACCAATGTCCTTTTTTCTTGTAGTGTATTGTACACAATTGGAAATACTTAGTTTTAAGTGTAGAAATGTTTTCACTACAATAAAATGTGTAAAAAAGTTTGTGAATAGTACCAATTATATAAAATGCCAACAAGACAAATAAAAAAACAATATAATTATCAAAATAAAGAAAACAAAAACACACAACAATAGTATAAATGATGAAATAGCACAAGTACATATCACTCTTTGTTGTCATCACCTTGATTATCTTCCTCACTTGGCATGATGACATTGTTGTTCTCAAAAATATGTTTTGATCTAGGGTTGTGTCTTAATGCGAACCACCAATCCCTATCCAACACATCCGGGTAAAAAAACACCTAGTTGTAGTATTTTGAGAAAACATAGGGCTCCCTAGCTTCATGCCACATGTTATCTCTAAATTTTTACTGATGGGTTGCTCCACCAGACAACTTAGAGTAACTCTTTCAAACCAAATTTTGACTGAGGATTAGCCTCTTCAGCCTGAGAGGGCTCTCTCAATTTATCTAATGATTTTCTAAATTAGGTCTTAAAGCTGATGGCTAACTCTGTGAGTGTCTTAGTGCATTTGATTGTAGGTGAAAAGTGGGATAAATTTCACTACCATTGGGCTCATGGAGTCAGTATGGAGTCAGTGATAAATCATTTTTCTTGTGGAAGTTGAGGCTTCTACTGTTTCAATGGAAAAAGATAAGACTAACAACAAAAAATATTCAATAAAATTAATGTCAAAAGGAAGTCAGAGCATGAGGGCATGAATTATAAGTAATTTAAAATCAAGACATTGAGAAAATGTATTAAGCAAAGATAAGGTATAAACTCATTGCAACAGTCAAAGAATCTTAGGTTGAGCAGAAAAACATCATCGTTGTCTATTATTGATATTCAAGATTTACAATAATAGTGGTATCAAAGAAACATTATCCAACCCCTTCTAACTCTAAAAATCTCTCATTTATAGAGTGAGGACTCATACAAATGATTTTCCAACTTGCTAGCTTTGAATTCCTACCTTAGAGACCTATTTCAAATACGATTACATCACTTGGAGACTTCCTAGGGATATTTCTATTTTGCAGAGTTTGAATACAAAAAGGACTCTTCTTTCATTAAATAATTCAACAAATCCAATTAATAACCCTTATCAAATTCAACCAACTAATGTTCTGAGTGTACTAGAGTGCTGATGTGTCATTATGCCACGTGTATGTTGAGTTGGATCTCCTCCAAGTCGAATTTTACATTTTTTTCATAAATCTGGTTATTGAAAATTCTGAAAAATAGGATTCCAAGATGAGTGCATAATTTCCAAACCCTGATGGCTTTACAGAAACTGAGAGAGGTTTTTGTAGATGGGCCTGTATTGACGAAAAAAATCTTTCATATTTCCAAAATCCTTTTTCATTTGGTCATAAAGAAGACTTGAAGTTTATTCCTAAAACAGTCATGTACAGAAAATTTCGTAGTGCTCATTTCGTAGCGAACTCCAAAATCCATCTTTTGCATAACCTTTGACATTTTTTAATGTTGGAGGGTCTTCCTTGGGTATAATGAGCTAAGTAAAAAAATTTTCCCACTTTGATTTTGACCATAGCTATGATTTTAAGCAAAATGTCACCTACAACGATTTCATAGAGAAATCTGGCCTTCAAGCTTGGGCTTCGCTACGAAATTGCATAATTTACTGAAAAAAACCAAAATCCTCCCTTTTCTTCAAAATTTCACTTTCAGGGTCTATAAGATGATATGATGAAATATGTTAAGGCAAATTAGGCTAAAACTACCTCTTATCCTCCTCAAGAAACATCATTTTCACCTTCAGCAAGTTCCTCTATTAATAAAAACAGAGTTGTTTTTTCTGAAATTTAGGGCTCAAAAATGATCTCATATCTCCAGATCCTTGATAGTTGTTGCAAAACCAGAGGCCTTTTTTGTATATTAGTTCTTGGTGAAGAAAAACCTCTCTTGGGGTTTTGAAAAACATCTCCACGTGTCCAGGAACTGCATTTGAAAAGCATGTCTCAAATATGAAAAAAACACATTCTGAAAATAGATCCCAAAGACATCTCCAAATATCCCAATTTGTAGCACCTTTAGGAAATGTGAAAGAGGTTAATGTTATTTGATCTGTGCTTGACAATAAGCGATCTCAGTTCTTATAATTCTCATCTATTTTCTTATAAAATTCTCTTGAAGTTGATTGCTCAAAAAGTCAAAAAACAGAGAAATCCTCAGATTCGCTACGAAATAGTCAAGTGATTTCGTAGCAAAATATGCCTATTTTGCATAGGATTCGCTACGGAATTGTGAAAAATCATATATGTGGCTAAAAAATGAATTTTAAACCAATGCATGTGAACCTAAGGTGGATTTTATAGATATGACTGAGATGACATGACTATTGAAGTGTTTTGGACTTAGGATAAAGACTTAGTTCATGAATATTTTATCAATTTCATGGACCAATATTATGAGACAAAATGAAACCTAGGTGAGTGACCCTAATCAAAAATAAAAAAATTATGTGTGATAACACCACATATTTCTAAGGTTGATAGATATCATCCCACTATCACGATCTTCCTTTACATTCTTTCAATCAAAGGTGTCTCACCACTTGCACCTAAAAATAAAACATTTGAACGAAGAGAAGTCCAATTGAATGATCTCTTGTATCTTTCCAACATAACATAAGTCCTCTACATTAGGTTTTCATTGCAATCAATAGAATTACTAGATTGATCGAACTCGACTTCCACTCCATTGTATTGTGTCATGCATCCATCATTTGCATCCTCTTGTGTGAAAATGATGTTAATATTCCAACATAGATGGGAACAATTGCACCTATAAAAAAGTGAAAAAATCACAGTGTCATGTTTCTAATAACTCGAACATAATTAAAAATATAAAGTATATATATATATGTTACAATTCAAAGGTGTAGTATGAAGTTAAATACGTACATAAAGATATTATTACTAAGTTGTTGCACCCATTCCCTATGTTTAGCACATCCTCTTAATCACACGAGTAATGACCATATGCACTGCGTTTCTCTCTGACTTGATCAACAAACCAAATGTTAGGGCATGCCATTGGCATATTTTCTTTTAAATGATCAGGATAAGGAACATTTCTACCATTCAATCGTTTGAATTATTTCTTGTCACTGCCCCATTTCCTCCTCTTCTGCTCGTACAATGCGACCCACAATTGTGGCACTTCCATAGTGTAAAGAATGAATTCATTGATGGCTTCAATTTTTGAATTCATTGATGAAATAAAACCAACATACATAGTACTTATGAGATCAAAATATGCATTAATATGAAGTTCAGTATGAATAGTTACTGTGTAGAAATTTGACAACTGATAAGCCACTTACTCTTATCATCTGCCTCTTTCCATTCATTTCGAAAAGTTCCCCTTCTATTTTATATTCATCCCTTTCTTCTTCCCAAAAATACCACACTTAGTGTGTTGTCGATCTACTTGGTGTACTCACTGGCATAATAGAGAGACTCATACAATATATACCCCTTTTCCATAAACCCCTCATGTTTTTCCCTTTGTCAGAGAAAACCTTTCAATTTATTCATGTACCTCTCAAAGAAGAACATCCTATGGCAAGAAACTAGCCCAACTAATTCAACCTCATCTACTTGGTGAATTAGAAGATGAACTCGCATATCCATGAACCTTGTCGGTAGTTCCTTCTCAAACATACAAAAAATCTCATCTATATGGAATTATATCCATATAAATATCCTTTGATGTGACCCAATGTATAAATGAAAATAATTTAGATATGGCACGTCATAGGTCTTGGGGGAAGTTATGGTTCACACACCCATGCAAAAGCTGAGGATGATGACATTGCACAGTAAATAGTACATTATATAAAAATTAATTATAAAATATCACATTGCATAAAAAAAAAATCATGTTTTTGACATACGTACTCTTAGAAGGTTAAAATGGTCATGTGATTTCAACCCTGAAAAATGGTCTTCCATAGTGAATCAGTGTCGTAGTGAAGACCCATATAAAGAAGGCACCCTCACACTCATTATAACTTCCTTTGGGAATGAAAGATCATATTTCTTTAAAATCCATGGGACATCACGTTCTTTGAAAGACAAAGAGGGACTAACCTCTCCTCTATTTTCTTGTCTTGGCTAACGTTTCTTTTTAGTTTCTGAAGAAATAAGGTCTCTCCTTACAGCCAATGTGTCACTTTCTTTTGATGATATTTTCCTCCATAAAGAAGATGAAACGTTTTAAAATATACGCACGGGATCTATTAAGTGGGCAATCTTAAGATGTTCCCAATATGGGAGTTCATAAAAGACAAATTTTCGTTTCATCCCCACGGGAAATTTCTCAACATAGATTTCAAAGAAATTTGGATCATCGAACATAGACTCCCCACTTGAATCGAACATTTCTGAAAACTCCTTCTCCTTCTCTCTCTCATATGCTCTAATCGATTCCACTGGTGTCATTATTGCAGGCCTTTGGGTTCTCTCTGGTTTACCATTGAAAGCATATGTTCCTCTTTTGTAAGGGTGTTCTTCTGGGAGGAATACACTGGAGAAATCATACACCCACTTTCATAGGTGGTCGAACCACCTAGCCTTCACATAAGGTCCACAATATTTACATCCATGATATCTTATTGTTACAAGACCTCTAAAATTATTGTATACACATTATCATGTTAGGGGCCATGAGTATCAGAATAATTACATCGAAATAAATTAATATGAAAAAAAATATTGTTACGTATATAATCAAATCAATAAAAATGTAATTTACCAGAGAAAACTCCTAAGCCTCGATAATCATGTATGGTGTAAGCACATTTTCCATACAACGTAAAATTCCTCTATGTTGCGATGGGTATTATATATCGTACACATGTATCCCTTCCCATAATTCCTTTAATTCATCAACGAATGGTTGTAATTTTTCAAGCCAAGAGTAACTTTGAATGAATTTTTTGTGTTTTCATTAAGAGATAATATGAATATATAAAAGGAGAGGGAGACTATTGGGTTTCATATCCCAATGTCTCTTCATCTTCCAGTTTCTTTTATTTTTTCTATTTAAAATATGTACATGGATTTCCTAATCCCAAATATTAGGTGTCAACATTCCCCCCCTTAATATCAAGGGATGTTGGTGAGTCCAAGAATCATTCTGAATCTTTCAAAGTTTTCCCTTCCAAGCGCTTTGGTGAAGATGTCTGCAATCTGCTCATTTTTGTAACAATGTCGTAGGTGGATTGTTTTGGCATCAACGTGATGTCAAACCAAATGGTATTTTGTATTGATGTGCTTCGTTTGATCATGGAACTTTGGGTTCTTGGCCAAATTTGTTGCAGAAGTGTTATCAATAAAAAGAGGAGTTGAATGCAAGTGTTTCTCCTACAAATCTTTCAGAATTTTCCCGAGCCACACAATTTCCTTCGTTGCTTCAGCTGTTGCCACATATTCTGCCTCAGTTCTGGAATCTGTTGGAACTGATTGTTTGTGTGACCTTTTAGAGACAAGTTCGGATCCAAGACTCATAACATAACCTGAAGTAGATACTCCAATTTCTTTATCTCCATCGAAATTTGAATTAGAGTAAACAATCAAGCTGAAGTAACCCACCTGTGTATACTTGAGTCCAAATTCTTGAGTTCCCTTCAAGTACTTTAGAACTCTTTCTGTAACAGACCAATGACCCTCACAAGGATTTTGCATAAACCTCGAGAGGATTCCAACAATAGATGAAATGTCTAGTCTAGTAGTAATAAGGTATTTGATACTTCCTACAAGTTTTCTATACTTCGTTGCATCAAATTATTTTCCTTCAATGGATGTGAGCTTTAAGTTATGTTCCATTGGAGTAGTAAAAGGATTGCACTTAGCGATTCCAAACCTGTTCAATAGATCTCCAATGTACTTCTTCTGAGAGCGGAATATAAACTTTGGATGTTGGGTTACTTCAATACCAAGATAGTAGTGAACATAGCCCAAATATGTGATTTCAAAACCTTTCCTTATTTCTTTCTTTATGGACACAATGTAGTTATCATTTTTCACTATCATCAAAATATCATCTACATACACCACAAGATATACAACTATTTTTCTAACTTTCTTGACAAACAAAGTTACATCATCAAGATCATAATGTTTGAAATTGAGCTTTATAGGATGTTCAGTCAACTTTGTTAGTATGAATCTTTCTTCGTAAAATATCACTTTAGCTACGCATAAAAAATAGCCCTAACATCGATTATGGCTGCAAAATATCTTTAAGTCTGCTGTACAAATTCAGATCTAAGCACAAAAGACATTAAGCAGATAAAATATAATATGGCTCCATGCATCCAATAGACAAGACAAGAACAATGTATTTTAAAAGAATTTTATATTATATTAAAGAATGGGGCACCTGAGAGGAAAACAAGAAAGGTGTTTTCCGGTTCTCCTCAATGGGATGGGTTCTTGAAAGTCCTCAGTGTTTCAGATCTAAAATTCCTCTCTCTTATTGTAGTAGAAAACCCTAACAAACATAGAACTCAATGGGAGCTCATAAAGCAAAAATGGAAAATGGTGACCAAGAATAGATCCAGTGTGATATAATGCAATGAAGGTGACTAATGAATGGGGAAAACCCTTATATTTATAACAAAATATTGGGGTGTTCTAGAACTCGGTGCATGAATAAAATATTATTAATCGAATTCTAGAATCACCCTTTAGAAATATTTTATTATATTTGTTGGAGGGAAAAGGATTTTTGACTTGGGTCAATTCCTTTATTTATAAATAACAAATAAATAAATGATTTATTTATTATTTTAGGAAAATGATGGGAATATAATTAAATAAATAATGGTTTATTTAATTATTTAAAAATGATTTAGTCAAATTTAACTAGGAATATTATTTAAATAATGATTTAAATAACTTATTCCTAGGAAATAATCAAATAAATAATGACTTATTTAATTAATTTCCTTGTTTTGGGTTAAATATGACCAGGAAATATAGATAAATGTTATTTCACATGGTGAAAGAAATTTTACTTAGGGTAAAATTGGTCTTACATGGTGTACTTGGGTTCATCTAATGATAATAGGTTAGATGACCAAAAAAATGGTGTAACAAAATTCTCATACTAGGCCCACAGTGCTTGCTTGGGGCCATACAAGTAATTTACAAGATTGCATACTTTATGTTCCTGACCCTGTGACAACAAATCCTTTTGGTTGGGACACAAAAACATTATTTTTCAGATCTCCATTCAAGGAAGCAACATCCATTTGATGCACTTTCCAATCGTTCTGAGCTACCAAGGGAAAGAGTGTCTCGATGGTAGCCCATTTTGTTGTGGTGGAAAAAGCCTCCTGATAGTCGACCCCTTCCTTCTGTGCAAAACCTTTTGCCACAAGCCTAGCTGTGTGCTTGTCAAGTGAGCCATATGATTTATACTTTTTCTTGAAGACGCACTTGTAGCATATTGGTTTAGTTCCCAATGGAGGATCAATGAGCTTCCAGGTGCCATTCTTTGTCAAAGCATCATATTCTTTCTGTATTGATTCTTTCCATTCATCATGAGAAGCAACTTATTTGAAGGAAGGTGGTTCAAAATCTGTAGACAAATTCATTTCACAATAATAAGAAACATCCATATAAATAGGTGAATTAGGATTATTTACATCACCTCCATTTGTTAGGTTGAGCTTCTTGTTCCTATATTTCCAACCTCATCAGGACGAACACTTTCAAGTGTCTTTTTCAGCCATTTTGGAGGACATTTCTAAGATGGACCAAGGTGCTCAGTTCACTGAGTTGGGGATGAATAAATATTTAGTCCCCCAAATCTATCAATCACATCACTCAAAGCGTCATCAATGGGTAGAGCTTCATGTTGGGGAGAGAGTGCTTCAGAAGAAGATTCTACAAATTGATCCAGTATAAGAATCACCCCTTCAAGATGTGGAATCTCATTATCTAATTCTTAAAAATAATTTTCATGTATGAATCTATCCAAGTGATCAAGTTGTCACTCAACAACAATGACAGTCTTGAAAGATTCAAGAAATATCACATCTCTAGATATTATAAACTTCTTATTCACTTCATCATAGAGACGATATGCTTTGGAGGTGTTTGAATACCCCGAGAAGACACATTTGTGACTCCTTGCACTAATTTTGTTTTTCTGTTCATTGGGTATCAAGGAATAACAAGTGGAACCAAAAACCCTGAGATGCCTCACCGAAGGAATGTGGCCATACCACATTTCTAGGGAGTCTTTTTTTCATAGCATTAGATGGACACCTATTATTTATATACACAACACATATAAATTCATCAGCCCAAAACATCAACTTAACATTCTTGAAAAACATCATGGAATGAACCATATTTAAGATTTTCCTATTCATTCTTTCAACTACTCTTGTCTATTGAGGATTATAGGGCACAGTTGTTTGATGTTTGATCCCATGCTGACAAAGATAGTTTTCAAATTCATTTGAAGTGTATTATTTTCCATTATCAATGTGAATAGAGCCAATAGGAGATTATGCATAATTTTCAATCCATTCATGAACTTTCTTGAATGTTTCAAAAGCTTCATATTTGTTTTCAATAAATGAACTAAACACATTCTAGTGTAGTCATCAATAAATGTAATCATATATTTATTACCATTTGTAGAAGGAACACACATTGGACCACATAAGTTTGAATGAATAAGCTCAATTTTTCTATATTCTCTAGAATGAGAATCATGAAAATACTGTTTGTTGTGCTTTTGTAAGATAAAAACATCACATTTCTTAATTTTCCTAGGAATTGTAGGCAAACCAGTAGCACCATTATTCTTTAACAAATGAAGGTTGTCATAGTTTTAGTGTCAAAATCTAGCATGACATAAAAGACTTGATGGAAATGTACCTACATCAGAGTGAGAACTGTATGAATTTTTTTGTGCATGAGTAGAGGTACCTTGCATCTTTAGAAGTCTTTCTTATTCTATCCCCGTCATGACAAGTGAGTGATGTGATTTTTTTCTGACCTCGACCTTGCCGTCAAATATATGAATGGAGTGTCCTTGCTGGCAGAAGTGGATCATAGACAACAAGTTTCTCCTCAACTCTGGGAGATATAGAACATCATGTAGAAGAAAGTCTGGAAGACCAGGTAGTTTGAGCCTCATGGCGTGAACCCCTAATGGCTTGAGTTTTGACTTGTCTGCAAATTATACTGCTCCATCCATTTTCAGTGAATTATTCAAAAAAATCTCTCCTAAAAGTGGCAAGTTGCTCCTGAATCAAACAACCAATCATCTTTCCAAAAAGCAAGTGAAGCATTAAACAAGTCTTCATTTACTCCATTATTACAATGTGCCACAACATAGTGAGCGGATTCAGGTGCTTTACATTTCCCTTTGTCATTGGTTTTACCTTTGCCTTCATTTCTTTCCTGCTCAATTATGTCCCAAGGAAACTTACATGTGGATGCATCAAGTCCATCTCTATTGCAACGTATGAAATGAAGATCTGAATTTTCTCCTTGGAAATGTCTACCCCCTGCCTCTAAAATTCCTCTTTCCTCTTCTTATTCGACCACTTCTTCCTCTAGAACAATATTTTGCATGATTCTTCTCTCTATGTGCAAGACACACAAATTATTTAGAAGACTGAGGAGTTGTATTCTTCCCAAAAGCCTTCTCTCTCTCAACAAACTTCTTCTCAAGGGAGTCAAAGGTAATCTCCTTAAGGTTTCCACTTGCTTGCAATGACTCATGATAATGTGAATAGGTTGGATATAGTGCCTTGACATAATATATAAGAGGAATGTCTACTTCAAAACCAGTGGTTTTTATATCATGCATAATGGATCTTACTTCTGATGCTGAGAAAAGAGGGTCATCATTTTTCAATTCAAGACTGAACAAATTAATCACTGATTGGACAACTCCAAGTTTAGAGTGTGAGCCATACAATTCCTTCAACTTATTTAAGGCTTAAAAATCATTTGAAAATGGCAAAATATGGCGACTCGCCTCTTCATTTACTGATGTTGCAAAGGCATAGGCCTCATTTTTCTTGTTTTCCCAAATGAAAATTTCTTTATCTGAATTGGGATTTGCAGGTGCATTATCTTCTTATCCTTCACAAACACCTCTCCACAACTCATTAAAAATTATAGTTTGTTTTATCTTCCTTGACCATTGAAGATAGTTCTCATTACCAAAGAGAACTACTCCAAAAATTAATATCAATAGATGCATTTAAAAATATGTGTATTGTATAAAAAAAATATGGAGTCCGTGATAAATCATTCTTCTTATGGAAGTTGAGGCTTCTACTATTTCAATGGAAAAAGACAAGACTAACAACAAAAACTATTCAATAAAGTTAATGTCAAAAGGAAGTCAGAGAAAGAAGGCATGAATTCTAAGTAATTTAACATCAAGACATTGAGAAAATATATTAAGCAAAGATAAGGTATAAACTCATTGCAAAAATCAAATAATCTCAGGTTGAGCAGAAAAACACCGTCACTTTCTATTACTGATATTCAAGATTTACAATAATAGTGGTATCAAAGAAACATTCTCCAACCCCTTCTAACTCTAAAACTCTCTCATTTATAGAGTGAGGACTCATACAAATTATTTTCCACCTTTCTATCTTCGAATTCCCACCTCAGAGACCTATTTCAAACATGATTACATCACTTGGAGACTTCCTAGGGATATTTCTATTTTGCAGAGTTTGAATACAAAAAGGACTCTTCTTTCATTAAATAATTCAACAAATCCATCTAATAACCTTTATCAATTTCAACCAAATAATTTTTTGAGTGTACTGGAGTTTTTATGTGTCATTATGCCACGTGGATATTGAGCTCAATCTCCTCCAAGTCGAATTTTACAATCTTTTCATAAATCCGGTTAGTGAAAATTCTGAAAAATAGGATTCACATACGAGTCCATAATTTCCAAACCCTGATGTGTTTGAAGAAACTGAGAGAGGTTTTTTTATACAGGAATGTAATGAAGAAAAACCTCTTTCATATTTCAAAAATCATTTTTCATTTGGTCAGAAATCAAACTTGAATTTGACTGCTAAAAAATCATGTACATAAAATTTTGTAGCGCTCATTTCATAGCGAACTCCAAAATCCATATTTTTCATAACCTTTGACATTTTTAACTATTGGAGGGTATTCCTTGGGGATAATGAGCTAAATAAAAAAACATTCCCACTTTGAATTTGATCATAGCTGTGGTTTTATGAAAAAAGTCACCTACAGCGATTTCATAGCGAAATATGGCCTTCAAGCCTGGTCTTTGCTACGAAATTGCGTAATTTGCTGAAAAAACCCAAAATCATCCCTTTTCTTCAAAATTTCACTTTCTGGGTCTTTAAGATGATACGATTAAGTATTTTAAGGAAAATTAGGTTCCAAATACCTCTTATCATCGTCAAGAAATAACATTTTCACCTTCAGCAAGTTCATTTATTGATAAAAACAGAGCTGTTTTTTTCTGAACTTTAGGGCTCAGAAATTATCTCATATCTCCATATATTTGATAGTTGTTGCAAAACCAGAGGCGGTTTTTGTATATCAGTTCTTGATGAAGAAAACCCTCTCTTTTTTTTTGAAAATCATCTCTAGGTGTCCAAGAAATGCATTTTAAAAACATGCCTCAAACAGGAAAAAAAACGCATTCTGAAAATAGATCCCAAAGACATCTCCAAATATCCCAATGTTACACTAAAAATTGTCACCTTGACATTCTGCTGACTGTATGAGCTCATTGACACTCATACTTACCTCCTCTGCAAGTCTTACAACCTTTGTTCCTCATTCCAAGCCCTGAAACATGGAGAAAAAACCCTAAAAATCTCCTTAACTTTGGTATCGCACTTTCTCTATATCTTTCCTGCGGTCCCGCACCTAATGTTTAGCTCTCCTGCGGACCTAAAATTCACTTTCTCTGTGTTATAGGTGTGGAATCCTGTAAAACTCGAAAAGGCGAGAAAGTAAAGTGAAAAAGTTGAATTTTGGTCAATTCTAGAAGGTTCTAGATGAAATTTTTTGGGGATGAGTACACTTTAGTAAGGTGAATGTATCCCACACCTTAAGGAACTAATCCCTTGATATGAGGAGCCTATCCATTTGAAGGAGGATTCTATCCCTTTAAAGGTGCAATCCTAACCTCCTCATCTGCTCTATAAAAGGAGGCATTGGCTAGCCTCAAAGGGTTAAGATTTTGATGTTAAGTTAAAACTATTGGAGGATTGAGGAGTTTAAGCTTTAGAATATTTGAGTTGAAGTGCTGTTAAGATTTAGGGGGCATCAAGCACAGTTTTTGTTCTATTTCAAGCTTGTGTAAACATGAAACCACTCTGAAGCATAGTTTTTCTCTATTTCAAGCTTTTGTAAAAATGAAACCTATCTGGAGTCAATTTTGGTTATTTTCAAGACTCGTTAAACTCATGAAAATCCCGAGATTATTTTGCTATCTTTCATTCTCGTAAAAAACATGAAAATGCCGAGTTCTTTCTGTCTTTTCCTGCTCATAAATTAAATTAAAATTAGGCCATATGAGTATATTTTTATCCCTTTTTCGAACTCGTTAAAACTTACGAAAAAGAGAAAACCATGAGTACATTTTTATCCCTTTTTCGAACTCGTTAAAACTTACCGAAAAAGCGAAACCTTGGAGTCCTCTTTTAAGCCCTTTTCATACTCTCTAAATATGAAAATATTGTCGAGCACTTGATTATTCGAACTCGTTAAAGTAAATGAATGATCGTCCCTTCAGTATAAGTTTACCCCTTTTACGGACTGAAAATGACTATTTACAAAAAAGGTATACGTTGACTAATTACGGTCAATAGAGTTCTCTCCCGCATTATTTTATCCTTTTTCGAGCTTGAGAGACTAAATTTACGAAAAAATACACCCATGGAGTTTTCTTAAGTTTTTTCTTCTGACTCCCTAAAATTGAAAAACACCGAGTTTCTCCTATACTGGACTCGTTAAAACTTAACAGTAAAGGACCTGTTCAATTTCAAACAGGAACGAACCACTCCTTCTTAGGGTTCGAATCTTAAACTAAGTTGGACTCATTCGAAGGATGAGCTTATAAACAAGCAAATGTTATCCTTCTCAAGATTGTCAAAAATAAAGAGGTACTTGCCAGAAATGGTGGGGGAAAAGAGAGAAAAACGAACTTGTTTGTCACATTTTGATTATTCGGAAAACCGTTAACCACTCTTGAACACGACACTTTTTGTTCACCTGGGTTGGGAAATCCTTTGCCTAACAGTTAATCAAACCACATTGAAAGTCTTTAGCCGGTTTCTGGGTATTAGCTTTGGGTCAATTGTCACCAAGCCATTTGCAGTGTCGTTATGTGTTCAAGAGGACAGTTCAAATAAACCATTCATCTGCAAAATATCAGTCATCCATTTTGACCATCCGTGAGTCAGTCCTTGCCAATATATTTTCAAAACTTGATCTATGATTTCGTGTTGTGGGATTTCCTACGACGGATCACTTTCTATCGACGACAACTCATTATCTAGGAAGTTGATCGAGAAATCGTCAGTACCTTGAAATCTGCATGCCTCAATGGCAGTTTTCTCGCCTTCGACGACAGGTTGCATCATTGACCTCCGATCGAATGATTCCGTGACATGTTCGACTTCAGCTCATTCATTCACATTTCATGGATTGTACTGAGTACTTTGAGAGCCATTGACATTACTGGTGGTTTCTCTCACACTTGTTAATAGTTCACATCATTGACTGATAATCAAGTGGTTTCTACCATGTTCGACTTCAACACATTTAATCGCATGGATAGAATCGTACTGGTTCGAGAAGCGGAAATCAAGACCCTGGATCTAGTTTCCACCATCCAGGCTGCAAGGAGTTTTATTATTATACAGTAAACTATTCGTTACAGATGGTTGCGCCCATGCTGTGTCTACACTATTGATGTAATATTAAAATAATTTCTGTATCAGAACAATTTTAGTTAGTTTTTGATCTGAGTATGGGAATGCCTACCTCAGCGATGATATGATTACATATATATATATTTTGCATTGAATTTTTTTACAGGTTCCGACTGGGGTGTCCACAGGATGATCCTTGAAATGATAAAGTACTTCACTCTTCATATATGACAGACTTCATCTTCATCTATTCCAGACTTTGCACTTTAGGGGGAAATCTGTTACACTAAAAATTGTCACCTTGACATTCTGCTGACTGTATGAGCTCATTGACACTCATACTTACCTCCTCTACAAGTCTTACAAGCCTTGAAACATGGAGAAAAAACCCTAAAAATCTCCTTAACTTTGGTATCGCACTTTCTCTATATATTTCCTGCGATCCCACACCTAATGTTTAGCTCTCCTGCGGACCTAAAACGCACTTTCTCTTTTTTATAGGTGCGGACTCCTGTAAAACTCGAAAAGGCGAGAAAGTAAAGTGAAAAAGTTGAATTTTGGTCAATTCTAGAAGGTTCTAGATGAGATTTTTTGGGGATGAGTACGCTTTAGTAAGGTGCATGTATCCCACACCTCAAGGAACTAATCCCTTGATATGAGGAGCCTATCCCTTTGAAGGAGGATTCTATCCCTTTAAAGGTGCAATCCTAACCTCCTCATCTGCTCTATAAAAGGAGGCATTGGGTAGCCTCAAAGGGTTAAGATTTTGATGTTAATTTAAAACTATTGGAGGATTGAGGAGTTGAATATTTAGAATATTTGAGTTGAAGTGCTGTTAAGATTTATACTTCTTTCTGCTGAGCTTTTGAGAGGAAAGATCACATACCTCTTTGTGCTCCTGGAGGAAGAGTGCAAGACTTATCAAAGTAGAGGAGATTCCTGCTTCGGACCCCGAGAAGGCCTTTCGAACATCAAGGATAAGGTTGTAAGGTTCTTCTGTATATTTTAAGATTAATACAATCAAGTTTTGTTTTTCTCAATAAATTGTCGTTCAATTGTTTAATTCAATAAGCTGTCGTTTGATCATTTATTTCATAGATTCCTTGATCACTATGATAGGTATGTTTTATGATTATTTGTTATACAGGTGCTATTTAATATTTGCTTGTTTGTGATTGCAGATCAACGAAAGATGACTTTCTTGCGACAAAAGAGCTCTTGTTGCGACGAAGGATTATTGATGTGACGAAATCACTACGACCACAAATAAGCATTTGGATCTAAGGTAGGATCGACACCTTCATAGCAGTTATTTGTAAAACGAATATATTTAGAGAAAAACAAACTTAGTTGTTCGTTTGTTGCTAGATTGTCTTCTGACACTAGGGAGATCGATCTTGTCCGCAAGAACGATTTATCCGGCCAACACCCAATTTGTAGCACCTTTAAGAAAAGTGAAAGACGTTAAGGTTCTTTTCTCTGTGCTTGAAAATAACCGCTCTTATTTTCTTAGAATTCTCATCTGTTTGCCTAGAAACTGCTCTTGAAGTTGATTTCTCAAAATGTGAAAAAACAGAGAAATCCTCAGATTCGCTACGAAATGGTCAGGTGATTTCATAGCGAAATCTGCCTATTTTGCATAAAATTCGCTACAGAATTGTGAAAATCAGATATGTGGCTAAAAAATGAATTTTGAACCAATGCCTGTGAACCTAAGGTGGATTTGATAGATTTGACTGAGATGACATGACTAATGAAGTGTTTTGGACTTAGGATATAGACTTATTTCATGAATTTTTTTATCAATGTCATGGACCAACCTTATGAGACACAATGAAACCTAGGTGAGTGACCCTAATAAAAAATTAAAAATTTATGTGTGATAACACCACATATTTCTAAAGTTGATAGATATCATCCCACTATCACGATCTTCCTTTACATTATTTCGATCAAAGGTGCCTCACCAATTTCACCTAAAAATAACACATTAGAATGAAGAGAAGTCCAATTGAATGATCTCTTGTATCTTTCCAACATAACATAATGTCCTCTACATTAGGTTTTGATCGCGATGAAAAGAATTACTAGATTGGTCTAACTCGACTTCCACTCCATAGTATTGTGTCATGCATCCATCATCTGCATCCTCTATGTGAAAATGATGTCCATATACCCACATAGATGGGAACAATTGCACCTATAAAAAAGTGAAAAAATCGCAGTGTCATGTTTCTAATAACTTGAACATAATTTAAAATATAAAATATATATAGATGTTACAATTCAAAGGTGTAGTATGAAGTTAAATATGTACATAAAGATATTATTACTGAGTTTTTGCACCCAATCCCTATGTTTAGCACATCCTCTTAATCACACAAGTAATGACCATATGCATTGCGTTTCTCTCGGACTTGATCAACAACCCAACTTTTAGGGCATTCCATTGGCATATTTTCTTTTAAATGATCAGGATAAGGAACATTTCTACCATTCAATCGTTTGAATTATTTCTTGTCACTATCTCATTTCCTCCTCTTTTGCTCATACAATGCGACCCACGATTGCATCACTTCAATATTGTAAAGAATGAATTCGTTGATGGCTTCAATTTTTGAATCCATTGATGAAATAAAACCAACACATATAGTACGTATGAGATCAAAATATGCATTAATATAAAGTTTAGTATGAATAGTTACTGTGTAGAAATTTGACAACTGATAAGACACTTACTCTTATCATCCACTTCTTTCCATTCATTTCGAAAAGCTCCCCTTCTATTTTATCTTCATCCCTTTCTTCTTCCCAAATTGCCGCACCTAGTGTGTTGTCGATCTGCTTGATGTACTCAATGGCATAATAGAGAGACTCATATGATATATACCCCTCTTCCATAAACCCCTAGTGTTTTTCCCTGTCAAAGAAAACCTTTCAATTTATTCGTGTACCTCTCTAAGAAGAACATCATATGGCAAGAAACTAGCCCAACTAATTCAACCTCATCTACTAGGTGAATTAGAAGATGAACCCGCATGTCCATGAACCTTGTCGATAGTTCCTTCTAAAACATACAAACAAACTCAGCTATATATTGACGCCACCGTGGAATTATATTCATATAAATATTCTTTGATGTGACCCAATGTACAAATGCAAATAATTTAGATATGGCACGTCATCGATCTTGGGGGAAGTCATGGTTCACACACCCATGCACGAGCAGAGGATGATGACATTGCACAGTAAATAGTACATTATACAAAAATTAATTATAAAATATCACATTGCATAAAAATAAAAATAAATCATGTTTTCAACATACGTACTCTTAGAAGGTTCAAAAGGTCATGCGATTTCAACCCCGAAAAATGGTCTTCCACAGTGAATCAGTGTCATAGTGAAGACCCATATAAAGAAGGCACCCTCACACTCATTATAAATTACTCTGGGAATGAAAGGTCATATTTCTTTAAAATCCATGGGACATCACCTTCTTTGAAAGACCAAGAGGGACTAGCCTCTCCTCTATTTTCTTGTCTTGGACAACGTTTATTTTTAGTTTATGAAGAAATAAGGTCTTTCCTTACAGCCAATGTGTCACTTTCTTTCGATGATATTTGCCTCCATAAAGAAGATGAAACATTTTTAAATATATGCATGGGATCTATTAAGTGGGCAATCTTAAGATTCTCGCAATATGGGAGTTCATAAAAGACAAATTTCTGTTTCATCCCAATGGGAAATTTCTTAGCATAGATGTCAAATAATTTTGGATCATCGAACATAGACTCCCCATTTGAATCGAACATTTCTGCAAACTCCTTCTCCTTCTCTCTCTCATATGCTCTAATCCATTCAACTGGTGTCATTATTGCAGGCCTTTGGGTTCTCTCTAGTTTACCATTGAATGCAGATGTTCCTCTTTTGTAAGGGTGTTCTTCTGGGAGGAATACACTGGAGCATCCATACACCAACTTTCGTAGGTGGTCGAACCACCTAGCCTTCACAAAAGGTCCACAATATTTACATCCATGATATCTTATTTTTACAAGACCTCTGAAATTATTGTATACATGTTAGCATGTTAGGGGCCATGAGTATCAGAACAATTACATCGAAATAAATTAATATGCAAAATAATATTGTTACGTATATAATCAAATCAATAAAAATGTAATTTACGATAGAAAACTCCTAAGCTTGGATAATCATGTATGGTGTAAGCACATATGCCATACAATGTAAAATTCCACTATGTTGTGATGTGTATTTATATATCATACACATGTATCCCTTCCCATAATTCCATTAATTCATCTACCAATGGTTGTAAGTTGTCTAGCCAAGAGTAACTACGAATGAATTTTTTGTGTTTGCATTAAGAGATAATATGAATATATACAAGGAGAAGGAGACTATTGGGTTTCATATCCCAATGTCTCTTCATATTCCAACTTCTTTTATTTTTTCTATTTACAATATGTACATGGATTTGCTAGTCCCAAATATTAGGTGTCAACATTCCCCCCCTTAATATGAAGGTATGTTGGTGAGTCCAAGAATCATTCTTAATATTTCAAACTTTTCCCTTCCAAGCGCTTTGGTGAAGATGTCTGCAATTTGTTCATTTGTGGAAAAATTTCGTAGGTGGATTGTTTTGGCATCAACGTGATGCCAAATCAAATGGTATTTTGTATTGATGTGCTTCGTTTGATCATGGAACTTTGGGTTCTTGGCCAACTTTATTGCAAAAGTGTTATCAATAAAAAGAGGAGTTGAATGCAAGTGTTTCTCCTGCAAATCTTCTAGAATTTTCCTGAGCCACACAATTTCCTTCGTTGCTTCAGCTGCTGCCACATATTATGCCTCAGTTGTGGAATCCGTTGTAACTAATTGTTTGCGTGACCTTTCGAAGACAAATCCTGATCCAAGACTCATAACATAACCTGAAGTAGATACTCCAATTTCTTTATCTCCATTGAAATTTGAATTAGAGTATCCAATCAAACTGAAGTAAACCACCTTTGTATACTTGAGTTCCCTTAAAGTACTTTAGAACTCTTTCTGCAGTAGACCAATGACCCTCACAAGGATTTTGCATTAACCTGGAGAGGATTCCAACAAAAAATGAAATGTTTGGTCTGGTAGTAATAAGGTAGTTGATACTTCCTACGAGTTTTTTATACTTCGTTGCATCAAATTATTTTCCTTCAATGGATGTGAGCTTTAAGTTTTGTTCCATTGGAGTATTCAAAGGATTGCACTTAGCCATGCCAAACCTATTCAATAGATCTCCAATGTACTTCTTTTGAGAGAGGAAGAGGAATATAAACCTTGGAGGTTGGGTTACTTAAATACCAAGACAGTAGTGAACGTAACCCAAATATGTGATTTCAAAACCTTTTCTTAGTTCTTTCTTTATGGATACAATGTAGCTATCATTTTTCAATGTCATCAAAATATCATCAACATACACCACAAGATATACAACTATTTTTCTAACTTTCTTGACAAACAAAGTTACATCATCAAGATCATAATGTTTGAAATTGAGCTTTATAGGATGCTCAGTCAACTTCTCGTACCAGGCTCGTGGTGCTTGCTTGAGGCCATACAAGTATTTTACAAGATTGCATAATTTATGTTCCTGACCCTTCCATTAGGGGAATTGTGAGGTCTAAAATTGGCCTCCTAAGAAAATTGTACAACCAAAATAAAATTTATAAGAACCAATAGGATTCAAGATGATGATGTCAACCATGGGGGATGATTCACAATTTTTGAAGTAAAAATTTAAAAATATTAAAAAATAATAAAATAATAAAACTACTTTTTCAACTTGTATTTTCAACTTATCTCCCTAAGGTTTTACTCAAATTTCGAGTGGGAGTACTCATTGGATGCAAAATTTAATTGCTCATCCAACGAGTACCCATGTTGCATACTTTTCATCGACCCTGCTACACGAAAAATGAGAAATACATGAAAAAGCGTGATTGCAATCATGTTTTTCATGTATTTCTCATTTTACGTGTGGCAGGGTACATCGAAAGTATGGTAAATGGGTACTCCTTGGATGAGGAATCAAATCCTACGTCCAATGAGTGCTTCCACTCGGAATTTGAGTAAACCCATAGGGATATCATTTGAAAATATGAGTTGAAACAATAATTTTTTTGTATTTTCCCTCTAAAATTTGATGATGTAATTTAATCTTATTTTATTATTTCCACTATTATTTTATAATTTCCTTATGAGACCTCAAAATTCCCCTAATGACAAGAACTCCTTTTGGTTGGGACATAAAAACATTATTTTTCAGATCTCCATTTAAGAAAGCAATTTTTACATCCAATTGATGGACTTTCCAACCGTTCTGAGCTACCAAGGAAAAGAGTGTTCTGATGGTAGCCCATTTTGTTGTGGGGGGAAAATCCTCCTGATAGTCGACCCCTTCCTTCTGTGAAAAACCTTTTTCCACAAGCCTAGCTTTGTGCTTGTCAAGTGAGCCATCGGCTTTATACTTGTTCTTGAAGACTCACTTGTAGCCTATTAGTTTGGTTCCCAATGGAGGATCAAAGAGCTTCTAGGTGTCATTCTTTATCAAAGCATCATATTATTTATGCATTGCTTCTTTCCATTGATCATGAGAAGCAACTTATTTTAAGGAAGTTGGTTCAAAATCTATAGACAAATTCAGTTCACAATCATAAGAAACATCCATATCAACATGTGAATGAGGATTATCTAGATCACCTCCATTTGTCTGGTTGATCTTCTTGTTCCTATATTTCCAATCTCATCACGACAAACACTTTCAAGTGTATTTTTTAGCCATTTTGGAGGACATTTATAAGATGGACCAGGCTTCTCATTTTACTGAGTTGGGGATGAATCAATATTTAGTCTCCCAAATCTATCAATCACATCACTCAAATCGTCATCAATGGCTAGAGCTTCATGCGAGGGAGAGAGTGCTTTAGAAGAAGTTTCTATAGATTGATCCAGTATAAGAATCCCCCCTTCAATATGTGGAATCTCATTATCGAATTCTTAAAAATAATTTGCATGTATGAATCTATCCAAGCGATCAATCTGTCGCTCAACAACAATGTCAGTCTTGGAAGATTCAAGAAAGATTACATCTCTAGATATTATAAACTTCTTATTCACTTCATCATAGAGACGGTATGCTTTGGAGTTGTTTGAATTCCCCAAGAAGATACATTTGTAACTCCTTGCACCAAGTTTGTTTTTCTGTTTGTTTGGTATCAAGGAATAACAAGTGGAACCAAAAACCTTGAGATGCCTCACCAAAGGAATGTGGCCATATCACATTTCATGGGGAGTCTTTTTTTTATAACATTAGATGGACACCTATTATTTATATACACAACACATAGAACTCCATTAGTCCAAAACATCAACTTAACATTCTTGAAAAACATCATGGAATAAACCATATTTAAGATTGTCTTATTCATTATTTCAGATACTCTTGTCTATTGAGGATTATAGAGAACCGTTGTTTGATGTTTGATCCCACGCTGACAAAGATAGTTTTCAAATTCATTTGAAGTGTATTATTTTCCATTATCAATGCGAATAGAGGCAATATGAGATTATGCATCATTTTCAATCCATGCTTGAAATTTCTTGAATGTTTCAAAAGCTTCAGATTTGTTCTTCAATAAATAAACCCAACACATTCTGGTTTTGTCATCAATAAATGTCATCATATATTTATTACCATTTGCAGAAGGAACAGACATTGGACCACATAAGTCTGAATGAATAAGTTCAAGTTTTCTATGTGCTCTAGAATGAGAATCATGAAAATACTATTTGTTGTGCTTTCCTAAGATACAATCATCACATTGCTTAATTTTCCTAGGAATTGTAGGTAAACCAGTAGCACCATTATTCTTCAACAAACGAAGGTTCTCATAGTTTAAGTGTCCAAATCTAGCATGACATAAAAGACTTGATGGAAATGTACCTTCATCAGAGTGAGAACTGTATGAAAAGTTTTGTGCACGAGCAGAGGTACCTTGCAGCTTTAGAAGTCTTTCTTATTCTATCCCCGTCATGACAAGTGAGTGATGTGATTTTTTTTTGACCGTGACATTGCCATCAAATATATGAATGGAGTGTCCTTATTGCCAAATGTGGATCAAAGACAACAAGTTTCTCCTCAATTTTGGGAGATATAGAATATCATGTAGAAGAAAGTTTGTATTAGGTCCCTATCCTATTAGTATAGTCCCTTATTGTTGTTAGTGTAACCCCCTTATTGTTATTTTTGTATCCTTGTAACCCCCATATTGTTATTATTGTGCCCTTGCATTATTATTGTTAGGTCGCCTAGGATTACATTGTGGCCCCACTAGGATTATATTGTGGCCCCGTGGACTCCTATATATAGAAAGGAAGTTTTTTCATTTGTATCATCCAAGAATCGTTCATTTATGTAGTGTATTTTAGGTTTCCCCTTCGAAGTGGCTAATTTCTAAGGCATTGATCTCTCTTCTCTTCTATTTTCGGAGTTGGTTTCACAACATTTGGTATCAGAGCTTTGGATTCTAGGGTTTCGCTGCTCCAAACAGGTCATCATGGAATTTTTTCTATAATTTTTTTTCTACGAAGGTTCAGAAGCTAAAATGTTTAGCGTGCGAAGTCGAAATCCTGAGGAACATCATCGCAAAATTTCAGATCTTGGTTCACAATATTTTTGGAGATATGGTTTGTGGAAGTTAGGGCTTTTTGCTGGCTCCTGAATTTAACCTAAATACATCATAGTGTAATTCGAGCTATAAAACATTTTATACGAAGTTTCAGAAGCTGAAATGTTTAGAGTGTGAAGCTAAAATCCTTAGGAAGATCTTCAAAAAATTTCAAAGCTTGGTTCGCAATAGTTTTGGAGATATGATCTGTGGAAGTTAGGGCTTTTTCAGGCTCCTGAATTTCATCTCAAAGAGGTGATCATGGGAAAATCTTGATAACTCTCTCTCAGAGCATCAGATTCAAATTCTGTAAAGAGTGGCCACAAGTTCACGGACTGCAGTTTCCTGTCTATCAATTTCAGAGCCGAATGAGGAAACAATGACACGTGGCAAGTCGTACAAGTTCACTCTACGGAACTAGTCCATAATTAGGTCATTGTGGGAGATTGGGAATAACGTTGTCTTGAAAAATCAAAATCAGGTCAAACTTGTGGCATTCTAAAGAGGATTCAGAGGGCTACCTCACGGCCAAATTTTAGATATTGAAGATACGAAATCACATAGATAATTCAGTTTCAATATCGAGCTCCTCAAAAGCAAGAAAAAGGTGTGTATTTTTTTTATTTCCGAATTGCATAAGTCTTGTGTAAAAAAAAAACAGTTTGAACTGATTCCAAAGGCCTATTGAGCATATATATCAGTATTGGGTTCTAAAATGCCTCCTAAAAAGAATTCAACACCCACTAAGCCCTCATAGTACTCTATTACGACTCATGAAGATGAAGAATTGCAACATGATTTATCAAAATTACAAGAGCAAGTGCACCAAAATTCGCTCTCGCAAAGAGAAAAAAAAAATGAAATGGAATTATTGAAGAAAGGCGTGGAAGCGAAGATGGATGTATTAAAGAATAATATGGATGGTTTGAATAAAGTCATGAAATCTAAGATGAATGGCATGGAAGCTAAGATGGATGGCATGGAAGAAAAAATGAAAGACAACATTGAAAACATGAAGAATGATCTAAAAGCAGACATGGAAGGTTTGACAAAATTGATACAAGAAATGTTTCCTAATGGTGAAAAGATAGTAGAAGAAACTCATGATGAGAACAAAATAAATGTTAATCATGATTTCATAAATTCTAATGTTGGATGGAATAACCACCATATTCCAAAGATGGATATGAGGAAGTTTGATGGCAAGAATTCCGTAACATGGATACTACAAATGGAGTAATATTTTGATTTCAATAATGTGCAAAACACACAAAAGGTATGCATTACAACTTTACATTTAGAACAAAATACATTTTTATGGTATCGATGGCTTTGTTCCCGTAAAAAAATTGTCAGTTGGTCAATTTTTACGGAGGAAATGATAGCACATTATGAGGATACAAAAAGCAACACCATCTTTAGCCAATTGATAAATCTCAAACAAAAGGGTTCATTGGTGTAGCACATTGAGGACTTCCAAAAATTGAATATAAGGGTAACTGATATTCCAAAGGAACACGAGATTGATGCCTTCAGAGGGACTTTAAAGGATAACATCCAACATGAAGTTCACGTTTGGGAACCTGATTCGTTGGAAAAGGCATTCAGGTTGGCAAGAAAAATTGAATGTAAAATTATGGCGACAAGGAAGCCTACCAATCACATATATAAAGATGGAACTGTTGCTATTCCTAGACTTCCACAACCTACAAGGTTGACACCACAACAATTAGAAGAAAAAAGGGCAAAATGGCTTTGCTACATTTGTGATGGCTAATACACTAAAGGTCATAAGTGTGTTGAGAAGAAATTATTTTACATAGATTGTGAAGAGGAAGAAGAAAATGAACAAGAATCTTCAAAAGAAGAGGATATACACCAGGAACCAACCCTAGAAGAGGAAGAAATGATTCCGACCATATCATGTAATGCATTGGTAGGAATTACCACTCATCAAACTCTCAAGGTAGAAGGACATATCAAAAAGAAAAAGGTAATAGTGTTGATTGATTCGGGTAGTACCCATAATTTTATTCATTGTAAGGTAGCCAAGGAATTGAATTGTTTCATATACCCAACACTAGAATGTCAAGTGATAGTTGCAAATGGAAGAACTATAAATTGCTCTGGAAAATGCGATAATATAAAGCTAACCATGGGGGAATATGTATTGAATAGTCCAATGCTTTCCATTCGAATGGGAGGTGTTGATGTTGTACTAGGAGTACAATGGTTACAATATTTGGGGATGGTAGCTTTTAATTTTCAAGAATTTTTCTTGAAATTTTTTTCAGAAGGAAAGGAAGTCGAATTACGGGGTATTATAGGGAACCCAGGAAAGATAATAAGCTCTAATGTCATGAAAAAGATTCTGAAGAAAGAACAATGAGGCGTAATTGTACAATTATGCTCACTATAAGTTCCAACATCAAAATCATCTATTTCTCCATATCTCCAAAAAGTCTTGGACAATCATTCCAAGGTGTTTGATACTCCCAAAGGACTCCCACCTATTCATGATCATGATCATGCTATTCATTTGATTCCAGAAAGTGTTCCTCCAAACATCAGGCCTTACAGATATCCTTATGTCTAAAAGAGAAAAATTGAACGTATGGTTGCAAAAATGTTAGAGGTTGGTATAATTCAACCTAGTCAAAGTTCTTTCTCTGCCCCAGTAGTATTGGTTCACAATAAAGATGGATCATGGCGCATGTGTCCGGATTATAGGGAGCTCAATAAGCTCACTATTAAAGACAAATTTCCCATTCTTGTGATTGATGAATTATTGGATGAATTACATGGAGCAATTTATTTTACCAAGTTGGATCTTTGTTCAGGATATCATCAAATTAGAATGAAGACTAAAGATATTCCGAAAACAACATTTCGAACTCATGAGGGTCATTATGAATTTTTGGTCATGCATTTTGGACTTACCAATGCACCTTCTACATTTCAAGCATTTATGAATTCCATTTTCAAACCATTCCTTAAAAAATTTGGTGCTAGTATTTTTTGATGATATACTAATCTACAGCAGGTCTTGGAAGGATCGTGTTCAACATGTTGACAGGGTGCTCAAACTATGGGAGGAGAAACAATTATATGCAAAAACATCCAAATGTTTCTTTGGAGTACAAGAGGTGGAATATCTGGGTCACATTGTATCTCAAGAGGGTGTTAAGGTAGACCCTAACAAAATTAAAGCCATTAAGGAATAGAAAGTCCCCACAACCATAAAGTAGTTGCGCGGATTTCTTGGGTTAACAGGGTATTATCACAAGTTTGTTAAGAATTATGGGAGAACAGTAGCACCTCTAACAACATTATTCAAGAAAGATGCATTTTCATGGATTCCTAAAGCAACTAAGGTCTTTGAACATCTTAAAGAGACAATGTGCCTAGCACCAGTCTTAGCTATGCCAAACTTCACAAAAACCTTTATTGTGGAATGCGATGCCTCAGGAAATGGAATTGGTGCTATTTTAATGCAAGAAGGAAGACCCATTGCTTTTGAAAGTTGTTCAATCAAAGGAAAGTATTTACAAAAGGCTATTTGTGAGAAGGAAATGTTGGCAATACTACATGCACTAAAGAAATGGAGACTTTACCTAATGGGAAGACACTTTGAGGTAAAAACTGATCATGATAGTCTTAAACACTTTTTGGAACAAATACTATCTTCAAAAGAGAAACGAAAATGGGTCACAAAGACGTTGGGTTATGAGTTTGAAATCATCCACAAAAAAAGGAAGATAAATGTTGTTGCAGATGCACTCTCAAGAAAGGATGAAGAGGTCTAAGCATTTCTTTGTGCCATTTCTATTATCCAACCAAATTGGATAACCGAAGCAAGGGATGAATGGAAGAAGGATGAAGAAGTGTGGACACTCATGCAAAAGTTGCAGCAAGATCTTAGTAAATTTGATACATTTAGTTGGAAAAATGATTCCTTATGGTACAAAGATCGCTTATATATTTGCAAGAATTCCCAACTAAAACAAAAGATTCTTTTGGAATTGCACACTTCTCCTTTAGGAGGACACTTGAGATTTTTAAAAACTTACCACAGGGTGAAGAAAGAATTTTTTTGGGATGGCCTTAAATCTGATATTCAAAATTTTGTGGTGGAATGTTTGGTTTTCTAGCAAAATAAAGTTGAGACAATTAAGACCCCGAGTCTTCTACAACCTTTATCCATTCCAAGTCAATGTTGGGAGGATATTTGAATGGATTTTTTCATAGGTTTACCTAATTCTGAAGGAAAGAGTGTCATCATGGTGGTAGATGATAGACTTACGAAGTATGCACACTTTGTGCATTATCTCATCCATTTAAAGAAAGTACAGTTGCTACTGCATTTATGGAAATAATTCAAAAGCTACATGAAAACCCAAAGATTATTGTAAGTGACAGAGATCCCATTTTTACTGGAAATTTTTGGACGGAATTATTTTCTTGTTTGGGTAATCAACTAGCTCATAGCTCATCTTATCATCCTCAATCTGATGGTCAAAACGTAGATAGTAAATAAATGTTTAGAAGGATATCTTTGTTGTTTTTTATCTGATAAGCAAACATAATGGTTCAAGTGGTTACCTCTCGCTAAATGGTGGTATAACACTTCCTTCCATACTGCAGCAAAAATGACCCCATTTATGGCACTTTATGGATATCATCCACCATCCATCACATCTTCTTTAAGGGGAAATTCTAGGGTTCAAGTAGTGGAGGATCACATCGAGCATCAACAAGCAGTTCTCCAACTCTTAAAGGATAATCTAAATTTTGCACAAAATTGAATGAAACCACATGCAGATCAACATCATAGCGAGAGAAGTTTTCATGTGGGAGACGGGGTATTTTTACAGCTACAACCATACAAAAAAATGTCCCTAGAGCAAGCTAAGAAGGATAATAAATTATCACCAAAGTACTATGGTCCTTACAAGGTGTCGCAAAAGATTGGTACTATGGCATACAAAGTGGAGCTTCATGCTTCTTCACGAGTGCATCCAATTTTCCATGTTTCATGCTTAAAGAAGGTTATAGGTGAAAATATTCTAGTTCAAACAATATTGCCTGAACTTGATGAGGAAGGAAAAATCATATTGGAACCTGAAGCAGTCACGAAAAAAGGAACTCGACAGCTACGAAATCAATCAATTTTAGAGTATCTCATCAAGTGGAAGAACTTACCCACCGAAGATTCTACATGGGAGGATGAGAAAAATTTATACAGAAGCACCCAGAGCTACTCGAGCGTTGAGGACAACACTTTTTTGAAGGAGAGGAGCATGTTAGGTCCCTATATTACTAGTATAGTCCCTTATTGTTGTTAGTGTAACCCCCTTATTGTTATTGTTGTACCCTTGTAACCCCCATATTGTTATTATTGTGCCCTTACATTATTATTGTTAGGTTGGCTAGGATTACATTGTAGTCCCATGGACTCCTATATATAGAAATGAGGTTTTGTCATTTGTATCATCCAAGAATTATTCATTTATGTAGTGTATTGGAGGCTTCCCCCTCGAAGTGGTTGATTTCTAAGGCGTTTATCTCTCTTCTCTTCTATTTTTGGAGCTGGTTTCACAACAAGCTAGAAGACGAGGTAGTTTGAGCCTCATGGTGCCAAGCCCTAATGTCTTGAGTTTTGACTTGTCTACAAAATATACTGCTGCATCCATTGTTAGTGAATTCTTAAAAAAAAAACTCTCCTAAAAGTGGCAAGTTGCTCCTGAACCAAACAACCAATCATCTTTCCAAAAAGCAAGTGAAGCATTAAACACTTGTCTTCATTTACTCCATTATTACAATGTGCCACAACATAGTGAGCAGATTCAAGTGCTTTACATTTCTCTTTGTCATTGGTTTTACCTTTGCTTTCATTTCTTTCCTGCTCAATTCTATCCCAAGGAAACTTACATGTGGATGCATCATGTCATTCTCTATTGCAACGTATGCAATGAAGATCTGACTTTTCTCCTTGGAAATGTCTACCCCCTGCCTTTAAAATTTCTCCTTCCTCTTCTTCTTCAACCACTTCTTCCTCTAGAATAATATTTTGCATGATTCTTCTCTCTATGTGCAAGACACACAACTTCTTCAGAAGACTAAGGAGTTGTCTTCTTCCCAAAAGCCCGAGTCTCTCTCAACAAACTTATTCTCAATGTAGCCAAAGGTAATCTCCTTAAGGTTTCCACTTGCTTGCAATGACTCGTGATAATGTGAATAGTCTGGATATAGTGCCTTGACATAAGCTATAAGAGGAATGTCTATTTCAACACCAGTGGTTTTTATATCATGCATAATGGATCTTACTTCTGATGCTAAGAAAAGAGGATCACCATTTTTCAATTCAAGACCTCTTTAAGGCTTCAAAAGTATTTGAAAATGGCGAAATATAGGAGCTGACCTCTTCATTTGCTGATGCTGCAATCTAGGCATAGACTTCGTTGTTCTTGTTTTCCCAAATGACAATCTCCTTATCTTAAGTGGGATTTGCAAGTGCTTCAAAAACACTTCTCCTCAACTCATTAAAAATGAAAGTGTGTTTTATCTTCTTGACCATTGAAGATAGTTCTCTTTACCAGAGAGAACTACTCCAACCATTAATATCAATAAATACATTTAAAGATATTTGTACTGTGTAAAAAATATAGACTCTTGTGGCAATATGCTGGAAATACAACGTAACTATGATACCATTAAACGTAATACCATTCAACGTAACTAGGGATACCATTAGTAGGGTGTCATGGTTGATGGCGTCATATATATATATAACAACGAAGGTTAGGAGTTGTAGGATGGTATGGTGGTAATAACTGTGGAGAGGATCACTGAAATGGCGTAGAAGTGGTATTTCACAATAAAATATTAAATTAATAAATTATTACAATTAAATATTAAATTAATAAATCATTACAATTAAATATTAAATTAATAAATCATTACAATTAAATATTAAATTAATAAATTAATGCTACCTGATATGACAAATAATAAATAAATTTAAATATTTTTAAAAAATCAATAAATAATATATTCTTTCATATCAATTTTTTCTGATCCATATTCATTCCGAAACTAACTTTCAAATTAATCACATAATCTGATATTACTTCATACAAACTTTTTTTTTTTGTCAACCAGAAAACTAATATACCCTGTACTTATAGCAACAAGTATAATAATTACAATTCACTATAATTTTTAAAATATCATCTTTAAAAAAATTAACTATAATCTTACAAAATTATATTAAAGACTAGTATTGAATGGTTATAAAGTTATAATAAAATGCAGTATTAATGATATTAAGCATAATAAAATTATGCTAAAAAATAACAATGATAAAATTATACTAAAGAATAATAATTAATTGTAATTATTTGTTTTTTTTTTATTAAAAAAAATAAAATAATTAATATTTTTTAGGTAGAAATAATTTAATATTTTTAATAATTATTATATATAATATTTATTTTAAAAGGTAAAGAAATATAGATAATGTTTTTTATTAATCATATCATTAATTCAAAAGATATTTATCTATTTTATGGATCACAAAAGTCTTAGATCTAATATAAATAAATATATTTAATGATAATAAAATGTAATATTTTATTTTTTAAATATTATATTAAAAGTTAAGAGTAGGAATTTAATGTGAGATAAAAACTATGGTTAGATTTAATTATAGAAATTTTGATGAGATTATTATTTTTTATATCTTTATCATTTTTGAAATGAAATTTTAAATATACAAATAAATTCAGAACAATGAAAAACTTTCTGTCATTGATTTCATACATATTTAACAATTCAATTTTGTCATTTCAACATTTTTTAATAAGATTTTGAGTAAAACTCATGCTTTTAAAAGAGTAAAGACTTAGAATGTTTAATTTATTCAATGAGGCACATTTTTACACAATATTTTGCAATTGAATGAATTTGTTTTCCAACTAACATTGAAGTTAACTTCAACTTAAATTTAACATATATATATAAACTTCTTATTATAATTTAATTGTCAATAAATATATATATATATATATATATATATATATATATATATATTTTTTCCTATTATAACTTAATTATCAACCAACCATTGAAATTGCCATCACTATTTATCTATAATTACAACTAACACATCCTTATTAACTAATGATAATACTAATAATTCATCACAAAATAAATTTTCACTGAAAGAATTAACCTATTTCCTGAAAAGAAAATTAAAAAATCACATTATATCATAATCCATAACCGCTAATATATATAAATATATAGAAAATTAACATCAACATTTAATAATTAATATCATAAATTGTATTATTAAAAACATGTGTTACGAAAGAGCAGTACAGTTTTGAGAAAAAGATTGATAACGAGAGGAACTGCTCTTCATGCAAAATAAAATATTATTAAGATAAATAATATTTTAATAATATTTTTTTCATGATCTTTGCAAATTGAATTTGGAATTTTAACATTGAATTTGGAATTTTATCATCTAAATCTTTTTGAATGAGAAATAATGTTGTTACATCATTTTTTTTGGAAAGAGATTATCTTTTTGATCTAGTTTTATGGTCTTATAGGCTACTTGACTCAAGGATTTTTCAAATCCATCCAATACAATGTCCCATAAATATTCTATTCATAATTTTAATTCGGTTTTAATTGTAATGGTTTAAAATTATTAATTTTCTAACGAAAATAGGAGGTGGTAGAAGATAAGAATTATCAAAGAAATTCATGCTTATAGTGGAGGCTCCTGGCTTGTGGCTAAGGCACAGAGTAGGGACTCCTAGCTCTAACAGTTGTTGTTGTTGCAAGGTGGCTCATTTTTGGAGAGAGGACTGTGACTCTCCTTAATGGAGGCAACTTCTTCAAACAACTACATATGGCTCCCTCAAATAACATCGATGAACAACATTACAAATGACACAACATGGGATTTTAAATGATGGCGGGTTTGCATACGAGTGACCAGCTACTCGCATATGGTTCTGGTATGCTTGATTCATTTGGCTTTGACACCAATATAAAATACAAAAGAAGAAACAACTTAAATCACTTACAAAATAACTAACGCTAATACCACACACAATATAATGGAGTTGTGACTCAATAACTCAAATTCATTATATTAAATTTCTTGAGAATACATGATTAAATAAATTTAAAAACATCAATAATAGATAATACTAATTTTAGATCACACATGCATGCGTAATTATTGTTTTTAAATTTAGAGTCTACTTAAACTACCAAAAGCCATGAGGAACTAGGAGAAATTATCTCTAAGAAGACGAGATCTCATTTTGAATCTCAAACCTTGCAATTAATGAATCACCAAGTATCCCATAACAAATATCTTCTTGATAGGGGAAAATGAAGGTAAACAAAACAATATACAATTTATTTACTGACCCTTGTGCTAATTCTACAAATCGTAACCCATCCTTTAATTTTGACATAATTTATTTGGGATAGGCATCTCCAAAGGGCATGCTAACAATAATTTCGTGGTCTCTCTATGTTCTCTCTTCATTTTCTCATAAAAATGGAACTAGTCACAAAAAACACAATAAAGTGCTTTATACCACTTGTTGTACATGTCGCCTCATCTTATATCCTCCACTTACGACATTAGCAATAGTCTTCTGATGGCCAGGTTTAAAGATTATGCAACATAATTTTCCCTATATGGGATTATAACATTAACTGTGGCAACTCATGTAGAGAAAAGAAAGTACTTGTCTCTATAGAGAGATGTTTTTGTACATTATTCTCATCACTTTCCCAATTGACTATGATAAGGACTTTCGTTTCTCTTAAGACTCCACATAGAAAGATTCTTGTCATTTGAATAGTTTTCCACCACCCAAGTGCATAAGTGGGTCTTATTTTTGACAAAAAATTAATATGCATCAATTCAGACAAGGATAATCCTTTGATAACTATTACTCTGTGACTCTAATAGAAGGAATAAACCCTAAAAAACAGGTACAATCGGGAATTCCTCTTCATTCATATAAGAACTGAACCTTTCAACATAGCATTAAACTTTGTCACAATGCTAGGGGATAACATCCACATTCAATTTTGTTGGCATACATGCACATCGTTTAGCTTTAGTTAGCTTTAGTGCTTGCATACGGTGTACATGCACATTACCATAGCATAAAGCACACTTAGCTTTAGTTAGCTTTAGTAAGCCTCATTGATTGGGTGCAATTAAGCTTAACTTAGCTGATTTATGTATTGATTCTCTCATCAATATTGATACATCAAATTCATTCTCTTCCTATTTTATTTTGCAATTCTTGCAAGTTTATGCAATTATTCTCTAGCTAAGTCCTTATCCATGCTCTAATCATTTCACATAGTATTATAACAACGAGGGGCTTGATGAAGGTGTATGAAAAATATTTTGTAGGTTTGAAGATCAAACATTGGAAACTGTTGGGAGATTAGATTTGCACATCATAATAGTGGAGAACTACTGCAACATCCAAAAGGTGAAAGAATGGAATTTCCATATTTATCTATTATGACTCCGTATAACTACTTCCAATGGAAGCCAAATATTTTGCTTCACCTCAGAGGCAAATACTTGTATACGAATACAAAAATCACTACAAGGAAAAGACCCTCTATCGGAGGTTATAAAGGAAGTTTTTAGTGTTATAAAATTGGCCAAAAGTGTCTCAAAAACATTTTCTACAACGTTCGTGTATGGTTACAGAGATTTTGGTGGAGCTTTTAACGGAAATTCAACACAACTAAAAAAACTGGGCGGCTGGAGGTTATTACAGATGTTTTTTTCATCGGTGCACTAATAAGGTTTCAACGCACTGGTGCATGTCATCTAGACGGTGGCCCCGGGGCGGTCGAAGGTTCCTGCACCGGGCCCTCAAGGTATAAAACCGCACCGAGCGCAGTGTTGGCGATATAATGCACGGGGCCGTACCAATTGGTCTTGGGATTTGTGCAGTGCCAATAGGTCGTCGTAACGCACAGGTACGTAGACATATAGAAATGCATTGGTGCGTCATATCAGAAAAACACATCGATATTTATAAATGGTATTGGTATTTTTGTGGTGCCCATACATCTTACAAATACACCGGTGCGTATTCTCACATAAAAGCACCAGTGCGCAGTATCGCACAAACGCACTGAGATTTTTAATGGATTTTGGTATTTGTGCAGTGCCCATAGGTCGTAGAAACGCACCGGTGCGCTGCAACATATAAAAGCATCGGTGTACAGTAACTGACATGCACCGGTGTTTATTTTGTATTTTTTAGAAACATCAACCTGTGACAGTGCAGTTATTGTGGTTTTTCTAAATTCATTATTCATCAAAAGTCGACACATCTTATAAGAATATTCATATTAATTAAATTTTTATTAATGCATTTGAATGTGATGTTTGGATTAATTTGTTATATCATATCATAATTATTGTGGTTTTTTAAAATTCATTATTCATCGAAAGACGACACATATATATCTTATAACAATATTCATATGAATTAAATTTTTATTAGCGCATTTGAGAACGACAATGGAGAACGCAATAGAATAAATTAATATATATATATATATAGTCATTGTCATACAAAATGGGACAGATATTGGTATCCCTTTCTCTTTCAATTGGGACACTATGTCCATTACATTAAACAAAATGTCTGATTTCACAGATAAATATTTCAAAAAATACAATGCCTTGCTTGGATATCCAAACATAGTGATCATCATTCTTCGCTTGAACTGTTATCACTGCTAGAGCTACTTTCATGACTTGGGTTATTGTCAGGAATGTTTTTCTCATAATGTTGATTGTTTTCTTCTTCTTCACCTTCCATCTACAAATATATAAATAAACTGAAATGAGTGTATATAAATTGGTGAGAATAATGAAAATTGCAATATTAAATAATATACATCAATGTAAATCGAAAAGAAAAATGACGTACCATAGCAACAATTGACTCATAAACTATACATATTCTTTCAAAACCATGTACCGTGCCATCTTTCAAAATTTCATCTATTGGCGCAGTTCCATACTTTGTTTTCTGCAAGTTTTATACCCCATAACAAATCATATATTAATATAAAATATTTTTTTGTTCTATTAATTATAGGCGGAGCTGAGTAAAACAAGATCGATAGATGCTTACAAATTCCATAATTAATTTCTGATATGCCAACATCTACTCACAACTCATATTTAACTCAATTTCAATCAATTCGTCTGATGGTTCTTCTTTGTATGTTAGCACATGTTTGAAGACATTCAATGATTATTTTTTAAAAACAACTTTAAAAATACAAAAATGAAATCTAGTTAAGTTGTTATAAGGAAGTAACAATTACTCACAAACTTAGATATCAACCATTTTCTTCCTTGTCGTCCTGTTTTATGTGCTGAATGGGTTCCATTTTCTTTTATTTTCTGCAAGAAAATTCTTGAAAATTAATATTTAATGCTGAATTGTTTATTTATTGTACCTAATGATCGAAAAATTCAATGATTACATATTAAATTTGAAGTGCGTTGTTGTTGAGATGGCTCCTCCTGCAATGCAAATTTGTCCATTTCTTTGACCATCTCCTTGTACACCTTTTTGGACATTCCTCCTGGCATATTTCTGATATCAGGCCGTTCAACTTTTGAGATTTTCATAATCTTCCTGAAAATGTAACATGACAATAAAATATTTAGTTTTTACAGTGATATATGAAAAGTAAATATAACAAAAGTGACATTTATAAATAATTCTAGATAAACATTTAAAGGAATATTACTTTTTTATTCCTTCTTTTTTGTTGTTGTACGTTTTTGCTATTAAAATTCTGACATGTCTCATTGACCAATTCTCTGGAAACTCTTCCTGTAGTTTAGATAAAATTTGGTTCTTGGAATCATTGGATTGGTTTTTGTATTGTAAATGGAAAGAATTTCTATAAATTTATTCCACTAGATCCCTCAAACTTTTGTAAAATTTTTTCCCACTTTCGTTAACCTTTAGCACCACTCCAGATGAGCTAAGGAGCAATTCATTTTCATTTGCATGTTTTATTTTTTTTCTTTTCTTAGAACAACATTCATTCTCTGAGTTGTTGGTCCCTGTAAAACATTAAATAGATGTGAATTAATAGATTGTTTGACACATGTTATCTAATAATTCTAAGTATATTATTAATGATAATTAAAAAAAGAAACTCGTATTGGATCGATAGTATTTTTTCATTCACGTGATTCATCCTTTTGCAAGTTTTCTATCAAGCTTTTACGCTCTTCTAGTCCTAGATCAGAAATAATCTTATCGATCTTCATCATTTTGTGGCTTTGCATGATACACAATAAACAATACATATTAGTTAAACTTACATATAGTTCAAAAATAATATTTTTAATAAATAATTTACAAAGAACTTACATTTTTTTCTTTTCTTGATGTGTTATCAGTATTTTTGTTACTTGATCTCTTGTCAATAATTTCTTTATCAATCTAAAACATGTACCATATCATTCATTAATATATTTATAAATAAATTGTCAAATTTTCAGGTAAAAAAATAAATCTCAAGAAACTGATGCGCCTTTCATGATGTATGCACAGACGTCGGTGCGTGGGGGTATTAAAAATGCACCAAAAAAATAGTATATAGACCATACGGTGCGTGGGGGTATTATAAATGCACCGCACATACAATGTAATAGACCGTACGGTGCTATCCTCGTAACATGGAGCATCAGTGCCCTATTTTAGATATGGCGCACTGATTTAAAAAAAATGTTTTCAAATCTTTTATTACATAGTACTTGCGCGGTGCAGTGTATAATATAGTGCATTGGTGTGCTAGGTTACGCAGGGCGCACTGATAAAAAAAATTCCATTTTTTTCCAAAAATTCACACAAGGGCCAAATGGATTGGGATCCAACTATGCAAGTCGTCCCGTGGGTTGGATGTCAATCTAAAATGAAAATCCCTAATTTTGAAATCACAGAAATAGGGAGAAGAAAGGGAAGAAACAAAAAAATGAAGGGTTTAGGGTAAAAATGGATAAAACTGCAGAAAAAGTAAAAAAAATAATCAAATTTAATCATTCCAATGGTTTGAAATTCTATGATACAGGGTTTGAATCATCAGAGGTTTGGTTTCTGATTGTCTAAATATTTCTGTTCGAAAGTAGTTCGCTGCTCCACAGTGCTCTCGTGCTCCCTTGCTCCAGGTATGTCTCCTGCAAATCTCTGGTTGAAAATTTTAGTAAAAACAGTGAAATAATGAAAGGTGTTTAGTATTTAAAGAATTATTTTATGAAATTAGTTTTTCGAAAATATTTTGCCACCCATTTTTCAATTTGCCAATTTTTTTTGACTTAAAGAAAATAGAGTTGTTCTTTTTTTTATTTGCGTTTACTCGTCATCGGTGCGTCACTTAATAGCACCAGACTGGTGCGTCCATTTGTAACACCAACACTGGTGCGCAGTAACTAAAACGCACCGATGTGATTATATGTACAGTAGCATCGATTTGCGGTTAAGGCACCAAAATTAATTTTAGGTGTGTACACCAAAATTTAGTGAACTCCAACCATAGAAATTGAGAATTAGAATTTTTTTTATTCTTGAGAATTAGAATTAGAATTAGAATTGAGAATTGGAATTGGATAGATTCTTGATGGAAATAACTATTCTTCCAATGCATTTTGTTTATTGCAGGAGGTCCCCACTGATTATGTGGAGAGAATGCAATGTGGGGTGTGTGAAGATACAATACTACAGGGCCCAAGTAGGCAATTGTGGCATGTGAACCTGTGCTATGCTAAGACGTGTGCAGTTTTCACAAATGGTTGGGAAAGTTTTGTTTCTGAGAAGTTTATTGAAGTTGGAGATATTTTAAATTTTAGACATGTTGGAAATGTACATTTTGTTGTGAAAATATTTGGGCCATTTATTTTCAAAATTGCACCTCTTCTTCTTTCAGAAAAAGAAACTTGAACCTTTCCATAACCTGCAACAAGAAATGGTGCCCCATGATCTTCTTGCTGACCTATGATCTTCTTGCTCATTTGTAAGTTCCTCCTCCATCTTGGCATCCAATTTCCTCTTTTCTCCTTTGTGCTTTCTATCTTGATCTTAACAAAATTTATACAAACTCTGTTTTATGAGAAACTGACCTTGAATGTTCTAGGAGCAATGACAACGAGTCCTTCATTATGCATTTGTTAGCAGAAGAAGACCAATTTTCGACTAGACAATGCAGTTATTACATGTGGAGGCAATGGTTTCCCATAGAAAATGAGTATAGGGTTGAGAAGAGGTAAGACATCGCAAAATGGGCTATTACATTAGCTTCTCCAATGGGAAACTGATTTGCAGGTGGAAATATGGTATCTACAGGTATCTATGCTTTTCTTCCCACATAAATGGTCATTGGATTTCCATTTATAATACAAGCAGACTTTTTACTGGTTTCATCCATAGGACCACAACTCAGATAAGTTAGAGATGCCATTCAGGTTCAATTGAAACGAAGATGTGATTTTATGGGACGTCAACTTTGCCGGTAAAATTTTATGTAAGCCAAATGAAGCTCGGAAAATAATCCCAGCTACTTTTAAACGCAATCTAGAGAATCTTTCCCTTCATGGGACCTACTAGCCTGATCAACAACGCCAATTGAGATTTCTCTGTTGTCCTTAAGGGAATGAGAATCCTTCCCTTCATGGTGCCTCTTGGCTTTATCAACTGCCTCGTTTGATCTTTCTTTGTCATCAACTCTGCTCTCCATTTCTCCGTCATGGGACCTCTTGACCCCATCATCGGCCTCAACCGAATGCTCTCTGCCGGTCTCAACCTGTACTCCTTTTCTCCTTTTATACTTTGTCGAGCTCTGTGGCCGTCTGCATCCCTGTAAGCATCTTTTTCCGTCTTTCTGTTTGAATCACTCATTTTCTCTGCTATAAAATTCTCAGGCGAAATTCAAACTCTCGTCTTTTCAAACCCTCATCTCCTCAGAAAATTTCTTGCCCGCGATTCGAACCCTCCACTGCTCCAATACTTCACTTTACAGAATAACCATGTTTCAGTGTGCAGGGTTTTATAGGCGCACCAGTGTGGTTTCGTAAGGTTGAGGTTTATGTTTTGGCACGGTGTTTTACGACGCACCGGTGCAGAAGAGTTGTGAAGCACCGATGCGTCTTAGTACTAAGATGCACCGGTGCGTGTTATGATGATAAGCGCATCGGACTATATAAAGTTCGTTTTTTTTGTATGTAAGATCATAATAAAATAATGTTAATTCTAAAGTACATGAATTTATTTGCATTATTTTCTAAAATTTATTATGTTACAAAAATTCATATTATTCTAGATTTATTATTTGACATTTATTTACAAATTTACAAATTTAATATTTTAATAAAATCATTTCACATTAATACAATTAAAATTTTACAAATATTTTACATACGATTACAATTAAAATTAGAATTAGAATTACAATTACAGTTACAATTTTACAATTTCACATACAATTACGATTAGAATTACAATTGCAATTTTAACTTTACATACAATTACATTTACAATTACAATCATTTCACAGTAATACAATTAAAATTTTACAAATATTTTACATACAATTAGAATTAGAATTAGAACTACATTTACAATTACAATTACAATCACAATTTTACAAATATTTTACATACAATTACATTTAAAATTACAATTACAAATATAATTACAATTTTAGAATTTTATGTACAATTACAATTTTACAATTTGTCATATATACAATTACAATCATTTCACAATAAATTAAATATTACAATTACAATTAAAATTTTACATTAAATAGTTTACATACAATTACAGTTAAAATTACAATTACAAACACAAATACAATTTTATAGTTTTACATACAATAAAAATTTAAATTTCAATTACAATCACGACATAATATTTAATAAATATCATGGTCATTTAATATTAAATTAATTAAAAAACATCACGATCATGATAACCATCGTACAAACATCATATTCGACTAACTGACCTCTAGCAACCTAAAAATTTGTAGGAGATAGTACTGATGCTCCAATCTATCTCTGGGAGTAAACTAACTGACTCCCTGCTACACAACCAGTTGGAACCTCTGGGAATGAGGGAAAATCCACCCCTCTCCTTGATAGCCCTGTAATGAAATATATATCCTCCTTAGTGGGTGTGTACCACTAGTTAGGACCAACCTGAAAACCTGTCGGTGGGCATTTCACCTGCGGATAACATGTCTCAAAAATACACTATGGGCCTTTAGGGAAGTAGCCTTCTCATGGAACTTGAGGAGGCCTACCTACCTTAGGAGCCCCTGGGTAGCTGCTGTAATAGGACGAGGGTACACATCTCTCTCCCTCTCTCGTGCCTCCCATAGGCGAACCATGTCATACTGCTCTTCCTGTTGTTGCTGTTGTTCCCCCTCTTCTCTCTAAATCATTGACATATTAAACAATTTTTTTTTATTAAATGAGACATGTATCTAGGAATATACATATATGAAACTTTTTGGAAAAAAAATACAGACCAGTCGGTGCGCTACAAAAAATAGTCATGCACCGATTCCGATATGTTGTTTGTTTGTCACGCACCGGGGGCGGTGCCTCAGATGACATTCAATGCACCGTATGCGGTGCACCTAAATTTTTTTAAATCATCGTTGACTATGTATGGTGTCAGAAGAGCAGTTCGTTGACGAAAATATACGCCCCGGTGCTTATAGTTATGTTAGCACACTGAATTCCTGACAAATTACATAGTCAATGGTGGGGTCTTTTACTAGGTCGCACCGTTGACCTTGTTGGAATGTCGAATGCAGTGCGATGACAGACACTGGGGTGGATATCTCCATCAACGCACCACATTGTTATTCCCATGGTCAACAGTGCGACTGGCTAAATGACTGCACCGCACTTTTTTTTCAATTTTAAAATAACGCGGTGCACCTTTCAGTACCGCTTTGGACATGGTGCAGATACTGTTAGCACTGGTTGCGGTGCGGCCTGAAGGGCTCGTGCACATCGTGCGACATTAAAAAAAAAAAACTTTTAAATGGCTAGTTTTAAGGTTATTTGAAATTCTAATCCGCTAAAAAGCTTAATTATGGAAAACCACGAAAAATATCTGTACATTTCGCTGTCGAGGAGGCATATTGGTTGTAGAATTTGTAAAAGAAAATTTGCCCACCATTTTGCAAAATGAAAGCTGGAGATTGGTGGCCAATGCACAGTAGCAGTGCGTGCAATGGGTGCAATGGGAGCACCGATTTCAGGGCGGCTCAGACGAGGATAAATTGCATCGATGCTTGAGAGCTCTGGAGCACTGAGAAAAGTGAAAAATGTGGTTTTTTTGCCATAATGTTTTTTTATTTAACCCTGTTCTGATGCGCAGGGTTTTATAGGCATAGCGGTGTTGTTTCTTATGAACATACCGGTCGGTTTATGTTTTGGCACGGTGTTTTATGATGCACCAATGCGATTTCTTAACACCGTACTGGGCGGTTTCTGTTTTTGCGTGGTGTTTTATGATGCACCGATGCGGAATAGTTGTGAAGCACCGGTGCTCTATAGTAATACGATGCTCCGGGCGGGTGTGTACGAAGCACACGGTGTCTAGTGTGCCAATGTTTTGTACACACCGGTGCTTTCTCTTGTAGAGTGCATCGATGATTAAGAGCTCTGGAGCACTGAGAAAAGTGAAAAATGCAGTTTTTTGGCTGTAATTTTTTTTATTTAACCCTATCCCGGTGCGTGGGGTTTATAGGCGCACCGGTGTTGTTTCTTATGAACGCACCGGTCGGTTTCTGTTTTGGCTCAGTGTTTTATGATGCACCGGTGCGATTTCTTAACACCACACCGAGTAGTTTTTGTTTTGGTGTGGTGTTTTATGATGCCACTACAAGAAAAAAGCACATTGGTGAGGGTCATGCTTGTGACGGACCTTAAAGGTCCGTCACCAATGTCACACATGGTGATGGTCATTAAAAAACCATCACTGTAAGTGTATATAGTGATGGTCCTTTCTGGTCCATCACCAAAGACATTTTCAATGACACTTTTGGTGAGGGTCGTTAAAGGCCCATCACTAATTCTCTCTTTGGTGACACTTCTAGTGACGAACTTTTAATGACCCTCACCAATGCTCTTTTTGTTACTTTTGGTGACGGTCAAAAAATGTCCGTCATCATTGATCACTAAAAACCGTCATTGTAAGTGTATATAGTGATGGTCCTTTATGGTCCGTCACCAAAGACATTTCAATTTTGGTGAGGGTCGTTAAAGGCCCATCACTAATTCTCTCTTTCGTGACACTTCTAGTGACGAAATTTTAATGACCCTCACCAATGCACTTTTTGTTACTTTTGGTGACGATAAAAAAATGTCCGTCATCATTGATCATGCCAATGAGTTTTTAATGATGCTATATGCCTGTTAATATATTTTTTTGTCAAAAGATAACGATTTAATACCATTATTGTGGAGCATTTTTTATAATATGTCCAAGGCCATAGTGGTTAGGGTCAGTCAATTTTTTAAGAAGTAATAAGTGTATATCATTTCCCTCAAGTAATGACTAGTCGAATAGAGATTTCCTATGAGTCAAAACATGATTCATATCTATTAAGTTAATTATCTAGAAAATTCCATTTAGATAAAGTTCCACTATTGTGTGTAGGAAATATATTATTTAATACATAATCGAGCTCTGACAATTCTATTAATGAGAAAGACCTAACAATCCTCAACAATCTAGGCACACCTTAAATTAATGCTTTGGCACACACTAACATTTCTTAGCACCCCACATGTCTTGGAACATCTTTGTACCTAGAACATCTTGTGATGACACTGACGCCCAAGCACATGGTGGCATGCGCTAGCACAACATGGAACTCTCCTAGCACGTGTTGGCATGCTGCATATAGTCCCTAGCATGCCCTGGAACACCTTGGTTGAATGCATTGACATACATTAGCACTTGGCACACAATGCCACTTGGCATGTATTGGGACCTATTATTAGTGTGCCTAGCATGCCCCTTTTCAAAAAGATAAAGTCCTAACTTATTAACCCTCTTATTGGTTCTTCCTTTTGTTGCCTTGACACATATTGACATACCGTGGCACCCTGCACCACATCCTTAGCACCTAGCATGTATTGGCATATCTTGGCACTATTAATTGGCACATGATATAATTAGCACACCTTGGAACTCCCAAGCACACTTTGGGAATTCTTAACATGTCTTGATATTCCCCAGCATGCCTTACCAATTCTTAGCATACCTTGTCACTCCCTCCTTGGCATGAAAACTAACACTAACCATTAACACTAGTCTCTGGCAGTACACGTTCCTCATATTCATTAACTTCCATGAATTTTTACCTAGTGCTCTCTCAATGTTTTTTCCTAGTACTCCTTAACACTCATCAACATGCATTATCACTCTCTAGCACACCTTAGTACTCTTCAACATTCCCTTCCACTTCATCACATGCATAAAACTAGTCCCTAACACATATTGGCACTTGGCACGTGTTGGCGCTTGGAAAGTCTTAGCATGTATGGAATATGTTGAGATGCCTTGGTATGATTTAACATGGTTTAATATTAAATTTATTTGTGAAGATCAATTTTTGGAAAGTAGGTGAGAAGCAACAAAGGAATACTTGGCACTTAGAATGCACTAAGACTTTTCACTTGGCACCTATTGCCACCTAGTGTTGGTGTGCCTAGCATGCCCCTCTTGGAAAAGGTAAATTGATGAATTATTAACCCTCTTATGTGTTAATTTCCTTGTAGTTTAACTTTTTTCTCCCTTTTGTTGTCTTGACAGTCCCTGACACGCATTGAAACACCCTTGCACATCTTGGCATGCCTTATCACTTGGCACATCTTAGCATGTTTGACATGTATTCCCACTATCTGGCACATCAAGGGGGTGAAGAGAGATGTATTCCTAAAGCAGGTCGAGTACGAGGGCTGAGTAAGGGTTGCCAAAGGGAGGTCATGATCATCCTCCAAGAGCAGGATCATCATGTGAGGGTTCAGAAGAATGTTGCATACCTTAATGGTCAGTTTGCGCTAGGAAGTAGGATGTCATATTGTTGGTTCTCTTCTGGTAGATCAAGCTTAAGAGAGGTTTCTCATGAGAATCTGGGCATGTGATTTCAAAGGTGTCTTTGTGTGAAGGCCATATCAAATCCTAAAATGTTGAAATTTGCAACAAGAAACAGTGAGATTGGAAGCCAAAAAGGACAAAAAAAATGCACCCACACTGGTGAGGAATTTTGATGCACCAGGAGTGAGGAATGTGGGGCATCTAATTTATTTTTCCCTTAAATAAATTGAAAAATAAATTGTAATTTCATCTCATAAATACTTGTGTCAGTTACTTAAGTCATGATGACTGAGTTAGCTCAAGAAATTCGAGTTGAGGGTCTAATATGAGGCATCCAGAGGGATTCTAATATTTTTGGGGTCCAGTTGAATTAAATCAATTAAATGAGTTAAAATCAGTTTCACTAGTTCTAACTGAGTGATGAGCTAGTGAGAGGTCCAGTGAATTAAATTATATTTAATTCACAATGAGTGATCAATTAGATAACTGATAATTCACTATTAATAGTTGCATGCATGTCAGTTTCGAGGAATACCCAGTTGAGACAGAGGTTAAAGGGAACATAACTCTTAGTTGTCTTCAGAGAAAATTTCCCATGTGAAATTATAAAGTCATTGGGATGCCATGATGGATTGCGCAATCAAGGAAGACTGATTTTCCTAATTAATAAGGAGTTAATTCCCTAGGAATTGCATGAGCAAGGCAGGCTGAAGTAAGGATGAGAATTGACTAAGTACTAGACCGAGTTTTCCTAGATCAACGGGAGACAATTGACAGAGTGTTGGAGAATCTCATGAGAGATTAAGCATTGTATTGTTTCATGATTCCTTGACTTGATACATAATAGAGATAGAGGGGTTTTGATTAGTTACTTTCCCCAAACACATCATGTTGTTGTGCGATTGATAATTTATTTCTCTTACTTATATGTGATTGTGCGATCGTGTTTTGTTTCCATAAATTGTAGGAAGGATTCAATATCTTGTTTTAGTAGATTACAAGATCAGATTGAATATCGTTGGTTAGATTTTCTACATGGTATCAGAGTAGGAATTTTTTGGGCGGCGAGTTTGTAGAGAATATTTGAAGATTTTGGTGTAAATTTTTTGAAAACAAATAGAACATTTGGATTCCTTGCGAAAATCTACCCTAATGGAAAAAAAAATCGGTCAAATCGGAGCTCGGATGAGGGAGATATCATCGATTTAAAATCAACTCTTTTTTAGAAACCTTTTGTAACTTCGAGACAATTACACTGTGCACGAGTCAAGAACCTATATTCACTTGAGGTACTATATGCATGCAAAGATTTGAGGAGAAAGGCAGAAGTTAGAGACTTGGCGGTTTAGAGGGAGCATAAATTACCTCTCAACATGCATCCTCATGAGAAGCAGTCTCAGAAGGTTGTTAAGTGGCTACCACAATTGGAGAAGCAGAGAGGAGACCGAGTGGAAGCGTCCACTCAAGTAGAGACCTCCATGAGGGGGAAATTTCAAGCCAGATGGGAAGAGGGAGCAGCCATACCTCGAGGTGTAAGGTGGGGTTATGTGTAGACATAATCCCAAGATAAGAAATTTGGGCAAGGTCCATTGAGATGGCGTGTCTCATGGATCAAACCTGGCTACGAGGAGCCCATAGTACAACTGTAGTAGGAAGAATGAGTTAAGTTGATGTAGTCGGATGTGAGCAGACAGAAATCGAGAGAAGCATGATCATCAAATACTAGAAAAAAATAGAGGAGTTAACGCAAGTTCAAGGGACAGCATGGGATGTCGTGGCAGTGCCAAGATCCGGTACTAGACGGTGCGGTGGCTAGCGGCGGTCGGAAGACTGCGATGTGGATGGCTATCTTGATTCCTTTGTTTAGGGAAGGCTATTCGGTTTCAAGATTTGCGGTGCAAACAACACTGGAGAAGTATGCTTCAGAACGGCCTTCAGAGTACGGATGAGGATAGATTAATTCTTCTTGATGAAAGGAGTGTTGAAATTTACAACAAGAAACGGTGAAATTGGTGAATAGAAAGGAAAAAAAAAATGCACCCACATTAGTGAGGAATTTTGATGTACCAGGAGTGAGGAATGTGAGGCGTCTAATTTATTTTTTCCTTAAATAAATTGGACAATAAATTGTAATTTCATCTCATAACACCTTCTGTCAATTAACTAAGTCATGATGATTGAGTTAGCTCAAGAAATTTGATTTAAGGTGATCGAGATGGATATTGGTGGCCACCCGCCTATTCCACTTGGGGGCTCGCCATTGTCTCTTTCAGTTTTTCAGTTTCCTTAATTATAGCACAATTTACTATTTTTGTCAATTTTTCAGGTCTTGAATTTTCGGAGCCGTTTTAAGGCCCCAAACGATGTTTTTTGGGCATGAAAGGTTTGGAAATTTCATAGAAATATTATTAGTGTTTGTAGTCCTCAGAGAGATATTTTTAACAAGGTATCATGTGCGTCAAACGAAGATCATATGACCAAGTTACGATCCCGGGAAGTTGGCTGCCCAACTAACCCCAACGGGGCCCATAAAATCTTGGTGTTACATCTCCTCAGGTTAGGGTTTTGGTTTTTTGGGGTTTTATCTTATTTTAAATAATAAAAAGATCCTTCATCCTTATTGTAACACAATTTAGAGGAACATAACTATCAGTTGTATTTATATAAAATTTCCCATGTGCAATTATAAAGTCATTGGGATGCCATGATGGATTGTGCAATCAAGGAAGTTTGATTTTCCTAATTAATATGGAGATAATTCCATTGGAATTGCATGAGCAAGGCAGGCTGAAGGAAGGCTGAGAATTGGCTAAGTACTAGATCGATTTTTCCTAGATCAGCAAGAGACAATTGGCAGAGTGCTGGAGAATCTCAAGAGAGATTAAGAATTATATTTTTTCATGATTCCTTGACTTAATACAAAATAGAGATAGAGGTTTTTGAGTAATTGCTTCCCCAGATACATCTTGTGTTGTGCGATTGATAACTTGTTTCTCTTACTTATATGTGATTGTGCGATTGTGTTTTGTTTCCACAAATTGTAGGAAGGATTTGGTATCTTGTTTTAGTACATGATTAAAAGATTAGATTGAATCTCGTTGGTTAGATTTTATACGTGAAATAGAAGAGAGGGTTGATACCATCTTGCCTTGTGGTGGTTGGTAGGCTGCAAGGTCTGTGATAAAGACCAACATAAATGGAGGAGGGCTTGCACTGTAATTTAGAGCCATAACAAAAGTCTACACAGGCGTAATATTGACTGAGTTAACCCTAGTTTGAGGGTCGACATTGAGATTTGAAGTTCATGTCAAGATTTAGTCAAAGAAATGCCCAGAATCTATGGATCCATATGAGCTAGGTTGAGTGCCTTATGGAGGAAAGAGTTGTGTTTCTTCTATGTGTGGATAGGGTTTGTTCTACAACAATTAGAAGTACATAAGTATAATGCCCTAGTTAGGATAGTTTCCTAGGATGTTTAGTTCATAAGGTATGACCCTAAGATTGTGGCAAATTTGCGTAGAAGAAGATGGGTTGTGACCCTTAGAGCGAGGTTTATTTCTGCAATAAAGACCGCAGATCTCGAAGATGGTTTGCAGATTCAGTATGTGTGGAGACAACAGATCCAAAGGAGGGTGGAACCTAAGCAGAAGATTGAGCATGCAAAAGAAATGTGCCATATGAAGAATGGATTGACATGCAGAGGAGTTGATTTTGGTGGAGTTTCCATAGAGTTTTAGATAAAGATCTGAAGAAACCTATAAAAAATTAGTAAATGGACTGTTAGTGGCTAATTTTTTACCCTAGTTCTATCATATACAGATTGTTAGAAGTATGATAAGAGGAGTAGTTCATATTTTTTCATAGATTGGACAACAAAGATCAAATTGTCGATACACAAGAATAGTGATCTTGAGAGGACTCAAACCATTGTTAGGTGGCAGATTTGAAGAGCCCTAGATGAAGACAATATTGTGGGCCCTAGATTAGTAAAAAGAATTGACTGTGCTTGGGTAGATTGATGGTAGGCCAAGTATAGTTGGTGGGGTTGTTAGGTTACTGTCAAAGAAGAGCCCTGACTCTTGTTCTAGTGAAGGACAACAAAATTGGTAGAAGAGCAGGTGTATAGGGACTAAGGATGTGTAGACTTTGAAGGACTAAAGTAACAGTCAAGTGGGCCAGCCAACTAGCCCTAGCTCACTATATTGTAGAGGATTGATTCAGTGAGAAGAAGGGCAGCCTACATAGCCCTAGACTTCTCATCTTGGACCTGTAGTATGGAAAAAGTGGGCATACCAAAGAGTTGTTCACAAATGGAATTGTGAACAACTTGCTACCACTCAAACTAGTAGTGGATCTAAAAGGGGTTCCTAAGAGGGCGACTGCTAGGATAAGGGAAATGATGGAGGCTTAGCCCATTGTCACCACAGCTAAAGATCCTTGCTCTTCACAGAATTTCACCGATGGGTGGAGTTCTGGTAGTTTAGGAAGTCATTTGTAGAGTATAGGTAAATGAATAGGTGGGAAGTGACCCTCAAAAACCTTTCCCTAAGATAAAATAAGAGTGGGATTTGCTTTCCTTTTAAGCAAGGGAATTATCTTCTAGGGAGAGAGGAGGGGGATTGAAGGGTTGAGGGAGAAGAATAAGACTTATTAAGGAAGTTCTCAATCCCTAAAATCCCTTGGGAACTTGGATTCCCAAATGGTCCTTAATGAAATGCCTTTGACACCAAATGGGACCACACGGGGGAAAGTGGGCCCAACCCAAGTTCGAGGATGGAATTTAGCAACCAATGATGTTCCTATCCTAGACAAGGTGATAGGAAAGGATTAGTCAAGTGTTTTTACTTCGATAGGTCAAATTGATCCTAGTAGGTTCTATGATTGGGAACACCTAGGAAAAACTTGATCCTAGAGCTAGGGCTTGAGGTGTCCGGAGATTCCACCATCGGAATTGGCCCAAGTTCTGAGGAGAGTGAGGGCACCCAACAATGCAGCTACCTCTAGGAGATAGAAGTTTTCCTCTAGCTAGATTCCTGGGAAATTGTTGCCCGAGGTGACCTAATGGGGCTAGACCTAGGGAATGTGAAAATTTCTTAATCTAAGAAACCCTATTGCAGTATCTTGATTTACTTATCCTACTTGAATTAAGTTACAAGTTAATTTCTGAAATATTAAATAAATTAGCGAAGTAAATAGTAAATACAACTAGCAACCTACACATACAGATCAAATACTGAATAACATGCTCATAGACAAAGTGACACACGGATTTTCTGGACAACTATCCCCGGAAAAAACCCAATGTGGGAAAATCGGTGTAGCTAGCTCTGGAGGGTTTTCATTATTATGCAGAATCTAAGTACAACAATCCTGGGCACCAAAACTGGTTCACCCAACAGAGAAATAAAAATGGCAGTAATACATTGCTCTAAATCCCTCTACATTAGCCTAACTAGCCTGCGTCGGACTCTGCACTGCTCAGTAAGGGCATGTGTCACACCTGAAGGGCTTACACTGCCCCTACGCTGCCCTAACTGGGCATGCGTTAGCCCTGCATGGTTCCTACTGCCTTTGCGCTGCCCCTGCTGGGCTCTGGCTGGACTGTGTGGCTCCTGCTGCCCCTATTGCTCTGGCTGGCTGGAATGCTTAAGCAGAAAAAGCATAGGTAAGAAAGAAGGCACTGGCCAAAGGTAACACATAACAGCCAGAAAAATTGAAGAAATGAAATGAAAATAGATCAATGTCCACAAATAACTGAAATATCTCAATGGGACTAGAGAGTAAAAGCTTTGACAACAACAATAAGTGCTTAAAGAATCATCTAAGAGAACAAAGGAGACTAGTTCATGAGGTTAAAATGTTGTATAATTGTTGGCACAGGAAAACTATAGAATTGTTAGAGTAAATCTCTGCAGGTACCATTAGTTGGTGATCATCGATAATCATTTCATTTCATCAAATACCCTGATGAATGGGCCTTACAAGTTATTTGCGTAGACAGACCCCACAGAAGCTGTGTGATGGAAAAATATTCACACTATATTGAAGAAAACACCTACCAAATAAGGATGACATTTCAAATGGGGCAAGAAACAATAGAGAGATAGACATTGAAAAAGTTAAAATGCTAGGGCAATAGGAAAGCAACTAGGTAGCATAGTAGAAAGCACAATAAAGAAAATTATAAAAATCGAAAACCTTACAAATTAGCACCCATCCAAACATCACCACAATTTTTTCTTTAACTCTAAATCTCCAAATTCATCAAATTATATCCTTTATTCAAACCTGATCCTCTCTGTTAGCCATTCTGAAGATAAGGCTGAGAAATTACTACAGAACCATCACCTACATGTAGTGATCTTATTCTGTGACCAGACAACCTACTTTCATGAAGACACAGAAAGGTAAACACTCTCTGCCAAGATTTTCCATACAGCCCAGGTTGAGCAACCACATATACATCACCAGTTTTTTCTCTTCAGATTTGTAACTTAGAAGAGCTTTGTCTGACCACCTCCGGGTTGCTCCCAGAGTCACCCAGGCAAGCCCTCTCAACATCATCTGGGTTTTTTTGTTGTTTTTGATCACTTCCTTTGGACGTGAATTTTGGCACCCCATAAGAAGGTTGTTGAAACAAAATCCACTCATAAGCTCTTCTTCGAGCATATTTTGCTTCATTTTGGGTTGCCAAAGACGATATTTCTTGATAGGGATAGTAGGTTCCTCAGTATTTTCTGGTTTAACCTCTGGTCCATGACAGACATCAAGCTTGACCAAATCCACTGCCTTCCATCCCTAGATTGATAAATAAAAAGTACCCATATGATTATTGTAGATGTACTTAGAGTATACAATTGTGAGGATCCACATACACATGTTGAAAGCCTTCCATATTTTCAACAAAAATTTGACATAACTCTTCATATTTCTATTGCCCACAAGTCTTTTCAGGTGTGCTCGGGGGTCCCAAAAAATTGACACAAATTGATGTAGCTATATTCATGGAATAACACATGAAGATAACTCCCAAACTTGGAACAAGGTAAGCAACGATACCAATTTTGAGAAATTTATCTAACAAATTCAATAACGAGTTCATGACATTTTATAGAAAGTTGCGAACTCCAAGTACAAGTAGATACACAATCCATTCAGATCCACATAAGTTTCAAGTTGATGACGAGTTATGGTTGGACTTGCATAAAGAGCAATTGAAAAACTCCTAGAAGAAGCTCATACCATTTTGATACGAGCCTTACACCATCACCAAGGCTATGGGTGAGAATTCTTTCGAGGATAGTCATAGGATGATTTATATTACTTCTAATGTATATGTTAGGATGATTTATGCTTGATGGGGTGCATGTCTAGAAAGAGTTCCTTTAAGAGAATGAAAAATATGATCGCACGATTACTTACATAAGTAATTGTGATATCTACCCGAATGACATGAGGTAATTGTTGGGTCATAAAAAGGTATCTTTTGAACACCTAATTAGCCTACATTAATCATCAATCCAGGAGCGACTTTTTATTTCAAGAGTGTACTTTGTCTGAGGCTGCAATTAACTACGAGTAATTCTATGAAGATGTAGTACAAAATGTTAAATCCAAAAGTAAACAGATGCTTGTAAAGAAATATAATTACAGTAACCTAAATGGAAATGCTCTGAAAGCTTAACTACATTAATCTGCAAACCATCGATCAGGGATACAGTAGTAGTAACTCCTTCCCTTAGAAATCGATGCAACTGAAATCACACTGAGGCAAGATAACCAATCTGGGAACTTGGAAGAAGTAACCATTGTTCTCTACAGTTGGTGGTTTTGTTCTTAAAGAAATAGAAATGAAATCAAGCTCGAACTACTTGCTGATAAAGATAACTGAAAGGAACTGCAAAGGCTAGAAAGGAACAACAACTTGTAATTCCTATGCATTCATAGCAACTGTAATTAATCTATCTGCTAATCTGAAGCTATAAATCAGAAGTAAACAATAAACAGAAATGGAACATCAACATGAATTGAACAACAATTATAATTCTAAGCTACTAATCTCTATACTCCAATCTTGTCAACAGCCAATACTGCAGACCAATTAATAATGACAAATCATAAACCAATAAAACAACAACTAGAATCGAATATAGAACAACAAAGCTTCTATAACGATAGCAAGATAAATGAACATCGAATGTACTTCTTGCAAAGGATAAAAATAGAAAGGCAATTCGTTAATGAATCTGTATTCAATCTAATAGCAGTCAATCAACTCTGTAATCAAAATAAACATTAAACACAACTTCACACAACAGTACTTGCAAAGAGTAAAAATACAAACAACAAGGTAATTCCACCAGAGCCGGGCCCTTAGTGCCAGTGAAATACTGCTGGGCTACTTCAGAACTTAAGAGATGAAACGAAACTCGTGTTGGATATTAATCGAACATAAAGTATTACAGAGGATGTTCTCTCAAAGCTGAGAGTCAATAAAAATAATATTGTAGAGGAAATGTTTGAATATAAGAACTTTCAACCACCTGATTGACTCCCTGATCACTAAAGGACGTTGCTTTATATATCAGACCCTGATGGACAAGACAAGGAATAAGATGAGTTTGAACAGCGATCCCTCAGGATTGAAGGATCCTGAGGGATTCTCTCCCATTCGTTTAGTTATCATCTTGTTTACTTTGACCGAGGCCGAGCTGTCCCCTGTCTCTTTTTAGCAATTCGTTCAGATCTCCTTGTCTTTGGCTGGATGTGGTTCAACGCTGATGGAGCAACAGTTACATTGATCTCAGCCTCGTCTTTGGTACAGCTTTTCACTTCGTCTAATTCTTGTTTTATCAATCAAAAAGCAATCTTTAGTCATCTTTTTACAGTAAACATAAACCTCTCCAATTTTATCATAATTCTCGTAATAAATTACCTTCCCAAGGTAAAAAGGAGTATGTCTATAGTAAAAGAATGAGAAGATACAAAGTAATTTCATACCTTTTTCACTGCCCAACATACCCCCCTGCTTAATCTTTTTCATGTCCTCATGAAAACTATAGTTCACATGGAGAGCAGTCAAAGAATAAGCCGGATAAGGTTTGTCATCAAAAAGCCTAAAACCATGTAGTGCAGCTAATTCCTCAAAAACATGCTCTGTCTATCCTTCGGGGAGTTTGTAGATGGCTTTGTAGTCTGAAGCAGGATACCATGCAATAGGGCTTCGGAACCTACACCCTAGCCAGAATGGTCCTTCTTTTAAAATGAGATGACTATAGGAAATAAAGTGGTCTGGAGCTAGCCCAAAGTTTCTATAATTAAATGGTTCCCTATTTTGCACATTCTGATTGGAGATTCTCCACCGGACCTTAGCTTCTATATAATCTTGGTTTCTAATGGATAAGAAATAATCTACTCTGTTTAAGATAATCGATTTGTGGACAGGCCCCAAGGCTTGGGTAACGCTTTCCTTGGTCATCAAAATTTTCCGCCTAGCCCAAAATTGAAGTGGGTTCTGAGGTTCACTCCTGACCCACAAATCTAATTCATTTTCCTGCCTTTGAAAAGCATTATAGGCTTTAAGCCATTTTAATTGATTTAAAACAAAGGAAATGAATGCCTGATATTGAACATCTCCCACAAAAGGGCTAGGGTTTGACTCATAATCATTTTCAAGTATTAGATTATGTAAATAAAATTCACACAAAAGGTGTTGTACTTTGATCCCATAAAGTTTGCAGCATGATACAAAGTCAACTATAGTTTTTAGCTTTATGGATTTCCCTTCCCTAACTGCCTTAATCTTTAGCTGTAGATATCTTTCTAGTAAAAACAAAGCATACTTTTTTGCGGGGCATCTACAGGCTAAGACATCAGTGTACAATGAGAAGAGAGTGTCCATTTGATTATAGGCTAGTTTTAATTGGTTCTTTACCTTGTCAGCCTTTTTATCTGCTTTTCGACATTTTTCGTGAGCTTCTACTTCTGCTTTGTGGATAACTTTCATCTGTTGCTGCAACTCCTGATATCTCTTTCTTGGGACAGTGTCTTCTTCCAACCTCTACCTTTCTATTCGGGCCTGTGCCAAGTCCTCTTGGAGTCTGGCTAGTGTCGGGTCACTAAGAGTATGTTGACTACTAGCTTGCAAGTTTTCGCTTGAAACGGGTCCCTCTAGAACAGCTTGTGTTGGAACAGATGTTTGCTGTTCCATATCTCCATAATTAGGCTCAGGCATGGCTTCTTCTGCAACTTGGGGGTTCCTATTAGCGGTCACCTTTCTCTTTTTCGAAATTCGCTTGGTAGCTATACTCCTCCTCTTGGGGGCTCACTTAGACATTTGTTTCATTCTCAGAACCCTAATGGTTTGCCTGAGTTGTTCTACGAGTTTATGAAGCTTCATTCGTTCCCTGCGTAGCTTTTCAATCTCAGTTACTTTCCTCCTCTTCTTTAATGGAACAGTTGTTCCTTTATCTGAACCTATTTTCTCGGCAGGATTTTGGTCCATATCAACCGTGATTTCAGTTAGGTTCTCTTCGTCATCTTCTACTTGGGGTTCTTCTTCCACATTCATATGCCCTTGGTTAAATTTTTCAGGAATCACACCCTCGGTTGAATCTGCAATCTCTTGAGGGCTTCCAAGTTGGGATATTACTTCGGTTTTTTCTTGTTCATGCCTTTCAGGGGAAGCAACCCTGGCTTCACTAGGGTTTGCTGTTTCATTCAGCATTTCTTTAGCTATATCTTTGTTGATTGCAGAGTACTCCTGTAACTGATTAATATCAATGTTAAGGTCCAAAGGACTATGAGGCTGCACATAGTCACTCATATTGGCCAGAATTTGGGCCAATTGGTCTTCCTGTAAAGCACTTACGGTAGCATTTTCGGGAGGCTCTGTTCCTTCTTTGTCATTGCTATGATTGTCTTCGTCCTCCTCACAAGTATGATAGCTTCCTTCTTCCTCATCCGAATATCGAATTTCTCCTTCAATTTCTTCTTCCTCAGTATTTCCTTCCTCTGCACTGGATTGTTTTCCACCACTGGTGTGGTGACTTATTTCTTCTTCATCCGAGTAGCTAATTTCTCCTTCCATTTCCTCTTCTTCATTAGTAAGAAGGCTTTCTCCCTCCAATTGTGGAGGCTGTTCATCCTCCGAGTTGTGCAATTCCAGGGGCTGGCTACTACTGCCCGGAAGTCCTTCCATCATCCCCCTACTTCGTTTCGAACGGAGGGACTGTCTGTGAGTTGATGGCTCAGCTATTGAGCCAACCATTCTGTTTCGTTTCAGGGCAGGTAAGGCTAACCCACCATCAATGGAGAATATCAACTCTTCCAAGCTGGTCTGTTGCTGGGCGAGGCTATGACTTACTATTAATCAAATTAAGCAATGGTCGCTGACCACCATGTCTGCATGCTGAGATTTTCTTATACTATGGGCGGTATCATGCAATAGGGAATTTAAAAATGCAGGCAAATTGACAGTGCATTTCTGTTTTAATACAACCAATAATTTAAGGTGGCGAGGTCTTACCACATCTTTCCTTCCATCGCACGTTATATGGGCCTGCACAATCTTGGCCAATTATGTCCATGGTTCTCCAAATAATGCTAGCTGAACTCCTTTGCCTTTGACAACCAATGTATGTCCGTCATCCTGAAAGATCTTCATGGCTTCTCGAAGCCTGAGCTTCTTCTGCGTCCATATAGTTTCTTGTGCTGGTATGCCTGACACTTCTGCAATTATTTCATTGGATACAGCTATATGTCTTCCTCTAACAATGGAGAACCCTTCTTGCAAGTTCTATAAGAATTTAGTGGCCACTGCTTCATGGGGTTGTTGCATCCTCGAGAAATATGTAATCCATCCTAGTCTTTCTAAAATCTCTCATGCAGTATCAGAAATGACCAGCACCTGCGGCTCACTGCGAATTGGTCATCCTCCCATCGTTTCTGCACTTTGTTAGTTCTCTCCAAACACACAGTGATCGCAATGGAACAACACAACATGGTAAGTCGTTTAAAATTGGTTATTCCCAAAAATTCAGGGATTTGGTTTGCATATAGGTAAAGAAATATCGAGATTTGATCTGCATGCAGACATTCGCGCCCCCCCTTGATGGATGATAGGTCACCCTCGACCGTCAATTGAGAGAGGCAAGTGTGGCACAACAGTAGTACAGCAGGAAAAAGTAGGAATCATTATTATACATTCAATAAAATTATAGCAATTACTGAAATCAATGCGTGTGATAAATCTGTAATAGACATAAAATCGTTTTGTAATGATTCAAATATGAGGAGAAGGACAACTTAGGATAAACATAAGTACAAATCCGTTATTTACCACTTCAAACTAATATGATTGATTTGTAATGATTTTCATGTATAATAAGTTTGAAATCGAAGGTTAAGGATTCATACTTTCATTTGATATTTAAATAGAGATATAGAAAAAAAGGGTTAAATATGACTATTGATGTGTATAAATGTGACTCCAATACCATCAGCAGAGCTCTATTGCCCACAGGTGTCCATAACCTTGACAGAGTTGCTTTCTCACCCTTGGAACCATTGTCCTTTATTTATGCTGAGGAAGTGTTTGTTAAATGTCATAATGGAGGCCATTGTGTTGGCTTGGTGACCAGATAAATCACAATGTCATTCAGCAGGAAGAAGTGAAAAGTGGGCAGGCCGGCTTGTGATGAGACCTCTTGTTCCAAGGACTTCTTAATTTTTTTCATTTGTCCATTGGACCATATCCCTGGTTTGGTGGCCATGATGGGAATGCCACTTCACTGCCTTCCTTATGATCATGGTAGGCTGGCTCTTGATGAGACCCCCTATCCCCCATCTGCCAAATCATAAAATTATTAGTGAAACATGTAAATATTTTTCTTTTTCATATAGCACTTTCCTAGTTATTCATAAAGGATGGCTCAACAGTCCTTAAGAGTAGGGATGGTGGAAGAAGTCTGAACATCTCAATAGAAAAGAATATGCCCTTATTCCTACTCCATAAATAAAAATCAAAGAAAGTTATAACATATGGGAAGAAACAACATAATAAGGATAATCGATCAGATTAATTCAATGGTAGCAAAATTATGTTATTGATTATGTCCCTTTTTCCTGTTTTCTTATCATTACTAAACAATTTTCTAAAAAGATGACGATTTATTTTGATTTTCTGATTACAGTAAGCTTTAATTTGTATGATTGTATATAAATAATATGTTTTCCTTTAGAAGAGTCATTAGAAATTCTCAAAATGCTAATCTAAAACAAAAACAATCCATTCAAAAGGTGTTGTCCCTTTTAAAAAGAACAGCAGAAACAATTTGCGGAACTATTGTTCCTTCTGAAAGGAACAACAAAAACACTCTACGGAACTGCTGTTCCTTCCAAAAGGAACAACAAAAACATTCTGCGGAACTTCTATTCCTTTCGAAAGGAACAACAGAAGTGTTGTTCCTTTAGAAAGGAATAGCAAAACTCAAAATAGATGAAATAAACAGAGTTTTTGAAAAAATACAGAATTCCATGAAACAAACAACGAAAACTGAAAATAAACGAAATAAACAAAGGTTTTAAAAATGAATTCCCTAAAGCAAACAATCAAATAAATGAACAATCTTTATGTACAAAATTTAAAAAAAAATTATTTAGTAAACTAGTGCCGAGGAGGAGTTATCCCCTTCAGCGAGAATTTCCATGGTAGAATCTTCCCGTAACTGTTGGTAAAAGGATTCCCGGGTAAGCGGTTTATGATACAATCTTATTTGATGACTGTTTACCTTAAAGGAATGCCCAGATCCATCAATGGTAGCTAATGTAATAGTGCCATTATCATGCACTTTTTGTATTTCATAGGGTCCGAGCCATCGTGTCTGGAGTTTCCCTGGAAAATCCTGAAACCTAGAATCATATAGGAGTGCCCAGTCTCCTTCGTGGAAGATCTTTTCTTTGATAAGGGCGTCATGCCATTTTTCTCTCTGTTGTTGGATTAACGCTGTGTGCTGAAGAGCAGAGAGCCTAATTTCATCTAATTCATTAATTTGCTGCAATCTTTTAGCCTGGGCTTCATTTAGATCTAGACCCACCTTTTGAGCTATTCTCAATGTCTGAATTTCAAATTCTATTGGAAAGATGGGTTCTTTTCCAAATACCAATTGATATGGTGAATATCCCGTAGTGGGTCTCCACGTTGTTCGATATGCCCACAACGCTTCTGGCAATCTGTAGGCCCAATCTCGTCTGTGTGAGGCAACGGTTTTTGTCAATATAGATTCAATCACTTTGTTCGTGCTCTCTACTTGGCCATTGGCCTGTGGGTGGTATGGGGTTGTAATATTGTGCTGAATGTGGTATTTTTGTAGTGTTTCAGCTAATTTATTACCTACAAACTGTGGTCCTCCATCTATGATTATGTCCCTGGGGAGGCCATATCACACAAAGATTTGGAAAAGAAACTATATTACGGAGTCCTCTATAGCTTTGGAAAGTGCCTCTGCTTCGACCCACTTAGTGACATACTTGGTTGCAACTAAGATGTATGTTTTTTGGTTTGAGGGAGGGCTAATAGTGCAAAAAAAATCAAGCGCCCAGCGTTCAAATGGTTCAATCACTAGTTGAGGGTTCAAAGGCATTTCATTAGATTTCCCAGGGCGACCTGCCCTTTGGCAGCTATCACAAGCCTGCACAAATTTTTTGGCATCTTTAAAGATGGTAGGCCAATAATAGCCTGTTCGTAAAACCTTATGGGCAGTTCTACGATCTGCAAAATGCCCGCCACATTGCCCATTATGGCATGCTTTCAAAATATCAAATACCTCGTCCTCCCAGAGACATCTTATTATTTTCATATCTGCCCCTGTATGAAATAGGTAGCCCTCAATCCAAGAGAATCGGGTACTACACTGTATTATCTGTTTTCGTTCATTAAAGGATAGATGTTTAGGTAATTTACCTATTGCCAAATAATTTGCTATATCAGCATACCATGGTGTTCTGATAGTAACAGTGAACAAATGCTCATCTGGGAAGTGGTCTTCAATTGCTTCTGTATCTGTTGGCTTTGGCATTCTTGACAGAAAGTCAGCTACAGGGTTCTCTTTCCCAAGTTGATCTTTGATTGTAATTTTGAATTCCTGCAATAAAATCAACCATCTTGTCACTCTTCCATTTGTAACAGGTTTATTTGCTAAAAATTTAATGGAAGAGTGATCAGTATATAGTACTACAGGATACCCAATTATATAATGTCTAAACTTATTTATAGCATGAACTACAGCTAAAAATTCCTTCTCATTCACAGTATAATTTAATTCAGCAGGGGATAGATTTTTTCTAATATAATATATTGCATATGGCTTCTTGTCTTCCTCTTGCCCAAGTACTGCTCCAACTGCTGTGTCTGAGGCATCAGATGAAATTTGGAATGGAAAATTCCAATTTGGGCCCCTCAGCACTGGGGCTATTGAAACAAGCTTTTTTAGATCATTAAAGGCATTGTCACATTTATCTGTCCAAATAAAATCAGCATTTCTAGTTAGTGAATTTAAAGGTGCAGCTATTCGAGAATAATGTTCTATAAATCTTTGATAGTAACCAGAAAATCCAAGAAAGCTACGTACCTCTGTTTGTGTGGTGGGTGTGGGTATTAACAAGATTATTTTAATTTTAGCTAGGTCCACTTGAATTCTAGCTACTGAAATATAATTCCCTAAGATAACTCCTTCGGTCATCATCATAAGACAATTTTCATGGCTTAAACAAAGCCTAGTGTCAATACATCTTTGCAATACCTTTTCTAGATTTTCTAATGCAGGCTCAAAATCATCCCCATAAGGTGTAAAATCATCCATATATACTTCGAGACCTTCATTTATTAAGTATGCAAAGATGCTGAGAATGGCCCTTTGGAATGTAGCAGGAGCATTGCATAGGCCAAAAGGTAAGACTTGGTAGGCAAATGCCCCCCATGGACATGTAAAAGTAGTTTTGTCTTGGTCTTCAGGGGCAATCTGGATTTGATTGTACCCACTGAAGCCATCGAGGAAAGAAAATAATTTCTTTCCTACCAATGTGTCTAATACCTGGTCAATGAAAGGAAGGGGAAAGTGGTCTTTCTGTGTTGCCTTATTAAGTTCATGATAATCTACACATATTCTCCACTTTCCGTTCTTTTTTGGTACCACTACTAATGGAGAGACCCACTTGCTATCAGATATTAGGTAGATGAAATTAACATCCAATAGTTTTTGTAATTTAGCTTTCACAATATCTTTGAGGTGAGGGTTTAGTCTTCTTTGGGGTTGGCGAATGGGTCTTGCATATTTTTCAATACAAATGTGGTGTGTACACAATTGAGGGTCAATTCCTTTCATATCGGGTTAATCCCATGCAAAGGCTGCTTTGTATTTTCGTAATAATTGGACCAACTTGTCTTCTTGTTCAGCAGTCAGATTTTTGTTAATGTTTAGAGATTTTCCCGGCTCAATTTCTATAATATTTCTATTGTACACAGAAGTATTAGGTATTACTTGATCAGAAATGTCTTTCAAAGGATATTCTTCTTCTTTATTATCAAATGCTGCGTTGATCATGTGACATTGTAAATGGGATCTGGTTTGTGGTTTATTAATAAAATTATTAATGATATCATCCTCTGTTTGATCTTTAAAATCAAGAGAATTTTCTACAGTTAGAGGTGATCTCATATTTTCCATAAGATATGATACAGGTTGTTTTTTTGTTTTGATTATTGATAGAATTGGCTGGTCTGGGGGATATAAAGCTAAATTCTTGACATAGTTTCCCCTTGTTATTGTCATGTTTCCTTGTCGACATCCAATATAAGCATCGACAGTTGCCAACCAAGGTCTACCTAATATCAACGGGTTTCCTTCTAGTCTATTCTTTGGATTGATGACCAAGAAGTCAGCAGGGTATCCCCAGGAATCTACAGATACCATTACATCTTGTAGTGTACCTTCTGGTTTGACTACCGATCGGTCAGCCAATTCCAATAAGGTTGTTGTTGGTTCTAGCGATGTAATGCCAAGTTTTTGACAGGTGGTGGTTGTTAGGATATTGATTTCTGCTCCCAAATCAACTAAGGCATTTGGAAACAATTGCCCATGGATTTGCACTGTCACTATAGGATTTCCTGGGTCTTCATATTTTACAGGTGTTTCCATTCTTGATAATAAATCAGATAAAGTACTGACTATTTGGACCGTTGGGTTGGTGGTTGTTCTCCTCTTTGGCTTCTTTATGCATAATTCCTTAATGTTTTTTTCATATATAGGAATATCTTAGATAGCTTGGAGGAGAGGGATTTTTATACACAATTTTTTTAATTCTCCTAGAAGATCAAAATTAGGGTGTTCTAATGAGCGTGGTATGATTAATCGTTCTGGGAATGGTAGAGAGGAGGTTATTGCTTTTTTTTTATTTTGTTGTTGAACCTCTTTCTCTTTCTGTAATGTTTGTTCTACAGGTAACGAATATTCAATATGAACATCATTATTTCTCTCTGTTTCTACTATGTGCCCAGACCGTAATTGAAGGTCATTGCACTCCCTCAGTTCAGTTTCTAATTCTGGAGGTTCCATTATTTGGACAGACTGAACTGGCCTATTGTTTGGGCTTGGGTTGGGTTGGGCTGGGAGTTGTGGTCTTAAGTTGGTCTAGGGGTTTGTATAGGGAGCTGGTAGTGTAGGTTGAGAGAGAGGAATTGTTCTAGCTGGCTGATTTGTAGGTCTTTGCCAGTTTGACTGCCAGGCCTGACTCTGGGAAGTAGAGGGGGACCATTATGTAGGATAATTATTATTTTTCCAAAACAGTGGGAAAAAAGGAAAGCTAGGCCAATTATTTTGATTTGTTTGATTTGGCCAAGATGTTGAAGGAAATGGCTGTTGCGACCAATTGGTGAAAGGTGGTTGATTTTGCCACATTCCACTATATTGCTGAGCATTATATTGAGGAGGCTGGAAAGAAGAAAATGGATCAATTGGCATACCTGATTTTTGTGGCTGCCATTGTCAACGCTGATTAAGCAGACATACCACTTCTGATTCTTCTTCTGCCTCCTTATAAACAGCTTTTAGGACAGAAAGCGAAGGACATCCTTCTGTAGGGTGATCTTTTATGCAAATGGCGCAGACTTTGATCACATCCAACGGGCAGTATTTGTGGTTGTGTTTTTTCCTGCATCTAGGACAGAATATCGCCAAATTTTTCTCTGCTTCTTCTTGCTTTTGTTTGGCTTGCATAATGTCAAACTGCGTTGTTAGAGTCCCAAGTATGTCTGCCTTAAAATCTTCTAGCAGATTTCCAATCTCTGCACGAGTCACACCTTCATTAGAGGTCTTATTTTCTCTTGTAATCATATCACGTTCTACTGATTTTAGCCTTGTATTGCCCCTCAAACTCCTGATACACAAATCAATGATGTTAGGATAACTTTCCTGATATATATCACCTTTTCCCATAATATTCAATGTTTCAACCCATTGATCTTTCATTCCCCTAATTAATGTGGTTTTCAAAACATTATCAGGTAAGGGTAAAGATGCATAAGGGGATCTCTGAAGATTGTATTGAAACCGTTCCACATATTCTTCCAAGGTTTCATTTGGTTTTTCTTTCATTTGGAATATTTCATCTTTTAGTTCCAGAGACCTGCAATAATCTTGATATTTCTTTAAAAATGCAGCTTTCATTTGATCCCAATCAGTTATGACACCCCCACCTAATTCCATAAACCATCGTAAGGCTGCCCCTTTTAACATTGAAGGGATTAGTTTTAGTTTTTGGGGATCGGTGGTATAATCATATCCCCTGCATAACACATCAAATTCAAACAAAAACGCGTTTGGATCTTCTGATGTTAAGCCATGAAATGTAGGAATATTTTGAAGGGGAATGGCCTTCATAGGCGCATTGACTGCAGTATCTACTATAGGATATTGCAGCGTAGAGGTTTGCTGGGGTGTCTGCTGGTTCTGATTTTGGTTCTGGGCCATTTGGTCAAAAATGTGCCAATATCCTTCTGGGAACTCCACGGAATTTCTAGGCTGACTAGCAGGAACAGGAATGGCTTTAACAACACTCCCCTTATCTGGAATAATGAGTATTCCTTGTTGACCTACTGTTTGAGGTGATTCAGGACCTTGGTTTTGAATAAGTTTAACAGCACTTCCCTTATCAGGACTGCTTATTGTTTGGGCTATTTCAATAGGAGATGTGGGGTCTCCTATTTATCCTGTTTCCCCTTCTCCTTCTCGGAGATTGCTAGAGTTCCCTTCTTGAGGGGAAATTATGCAAGGATTCTCAATTTCTTGGGAATCTTGCTCAATTCCCTCTGTTTGACTGTGTATCTCAGCAAAGGCTTCAGATGGTGATTCTGTAGCCTGAAGGGAACTAGTAGGCGGTCTAGAGATAGCTTTTCTAAATCCTACTGATGTCTGAGATTCAGTTCTTTTAAGGATTTTGTCAATAAAATTTGTCTGCCCAAGGGTCACCGGTCCCTTAGGTTTTTCAATTTTAGGAGGAATTTTGTTTTTCTTAGTTGGTCTATTCATTCAAGAAAACAAACCTTCATTCCTACCTAAAGAAAGAAGCTTACCTACTTCTGCTGTGAAGCGGGTGGTGAGCAAGTGTGTTTCTTGCCCAGTACGCAGGTTCTTACCTTCCGTCTTTAATACCCAATTCTTCGCAAGCAGAAGAAAATCAGTTGTGCATCACTCCTTTGAAATGGCATACACTCTCCCCGGCAACGACGCCAAAATGTTGGGTCATAAAAAGGTATCTTTTGAACACCTAATTAGCCTACATTAATCATCAATCCGGGAGCGAATTTTTATTTCAAGAGTGTACTCTGTTTGAGGCTGCAATTAACTAAGAGTAATGCTATGAAGATGTAGTACAGAATGTTAAATCCAAAAGTAAACAGATGCTTGTAAAGAAATCTAATTACAGTAACATAAATGGAAATGCTCTGAAAGCTTAACTACATTAATCTACAAACCATCGATCAGGGATACAGTAGCAGTAACTCCTTCCCTTAGAAATCGATGCAACTGAAATCACACTGAGGCAAGATAACCAATTTGGGAACTTGGAAGCAGTAACCAGTGTCCTCTATAGTTGGTGGTCTTGTTCTTAAAGCAATAGAAATGAAATCAAGCTCGAACTACTTGCTGATAAAGATAATTGAAAGGAACTTCAAAGGCTAGAAAGGAACAACAACTCGTAATTCCTATGCATTCATAGCAACTATAATTAATCTATATTCTAATCTGAAGCTATAAATTAGAAGTAAACAATACACAGAAATGGAACAGCAACATGAATTGAACAACAATTATAATTCTAAGCAACTAATCTCTATACTCCAATCTTGTCAATAGCCAATACTGAACACCAATTAATAATGACAAATCATAAACCAATAAAACAACAACTAGAATCGAATATAGAACAACAAAGCTTCTATAACGATAGCAAGATAAATGAACATCGAATGTACTTCTTGCAAAGGATAAAAATAGCAATGCAATTCGTTAATGAATCTGTATTCAATCTAACAGCAGTCAATCAACTCTGTAATCGAAATAAACATTAAAAAAAACTTCACACAACAGTAAGCAAAGAGTAAAAATACAAACAACAAGGTAATTCCACCAGAGTCGGGCCCTTAGTGCCAGTGAAATACTACTAGGCTACTTCAGAACTTAAGAGATGAAACGAAATGCGTGTTGGATATTAATCGAACATAAAGTATTACAGAGGTTGTTCTCTCAAAGCTGAGAGTCAATAAACATAATATTACAGAGGAAATGTTTGAATATAAGAACTTTCGACCACCCGACTGACTCCCTGATCACTAAAGGACGTTACTTTATATTTCAGACCCTGATGGAAAAGACAAGGAATAAGATGAGTTTGAACAGTGATCCCTCAGGATCGAAGGATCCTAAGGGATTCGCTCCCCTTTGTTTAGTTATCATCTTGTTTACTTTGACCGAGGCCGAGCTATCCCCTACCTCTTTTTAGAAATTCGTTCAGATCTCCTTGTCTTTGGCTAGATGTGGTTCAACGCTGATGGAGCAGCAGTTACATTGATCTCAGCCTCATCTTTGGTACAGCTGTTCACTTCGTCTAATTCCTGTTTTATCAATCAAAAAGCAATCTTTAGTCATCTTTTTACAGTAAACATAAACCTCTCCAATTTTATCATAATTCTCATAATAAATTACCTTCCCAAGGTAAAAAGGAGTATGTCTATAGTAAAAGAATGAGAAGATACACAGTAATTTCATACCTTTTTCACTGTCCAATAGTAACTACATAAGAGATTTTAAAAGTGACATTTTTAAGGTTTTTTTTATATCAAGGTACGTGGATCATTATGGTTTTTTTCCAAAGCATTTACATCTGACTAAATTTTTTAAGTATTACATCACTCTAATATTATTTCTCTTACATGCTCCTAGGTTATAATTCAAAGCATCATAGGTACTAAAATTCATGAAACTCTTGTTTTTTTGCTCTAAATAACTAAAACTCCCAAGTGTGCTACTCTTAATATTCAAACTTTCACTATTGTTAATACTACTTCCTCTAATTGTTATTTTTCCTCCATAAGTATGCTGACTACGAGGTGGACTTGAACCATTATTAACACGCTAGTGTAGTGTTACCTATTTGTATTTAAGAAGCATAAGGGGCAGGGTTGGTATAAGGCCAGCTTTGCTATTGTTTAGTGCCATGCCCACTACTAGGTTCTCATCCTCTGTTGGCCTTAGGATATGGTTTCCCATTAGTTCATTTGATTCTTTCTCATTTGCAATCTCATCCTACATTGCATCCAACCTGCTACTTTGTAATCACATATCTCTCGTAACCTCATTCCAGTGCATTCATTAGACCTCATTGAGGTGCATTGACTACCACTCTTTATTGAGCTATATTTTATCATCAACCCTTTGTTTCACAACCATCCGCTCACCAACTCACCTTTCTCATTGAAATTCTCCAACTCTCTCATCCTCACTTCACTAGTCTTTTCCTAGTTAATCTACTTTTGCAAATCCTCATTGCCTTCTTTATTTTCTCACATCAAGTTCAACCACCACTCATTAATTATCTCTACTTCCTCAAAACTTATGCAACTTACTTTTTGGCTTTTATGTCCTTCATAGCCATTTATTCTTTTGAACTCTCATCTTTTGCAACCCCATTGTAACCCATTACTTTATTACTTAATGCAAATTTTTACACCACCATACCATAATCAACCACCATACCATAATAAAAAAGTTAGTAGTAGGAAACAACTTTTCCTAATCCTTTTAGAGTCTGTGTTCAATAATCTCTCTTAAAACCCTTTTTCCTTAGCTTTTGAGTAAAACTAGTTCATGGGATTTTTGTTTTTCGAATATCAAAATTTTTCATTTCCCTCGTCTATTTCCCTTGCGTTGCAGGGTTTTTCCAATGAAGGAGGAAGGGTGCGTCCATGCTATCCAAATATGATTTGATACACTTGGTTGAACTCAAGAAATTGGAATCTCGGTGTCTCGGTGCCTCCAATCATGGTGATTTCTATCCCGAGACTACCACAGAAAGCTCCATTAGCTCCATTACACCGAGGGGTTCAAGTGGGATTATCAGAAGAGGCGTGGATGGCCACGATCATGATCACTTCTTGCGAGATGAACTACCTGGTTTTTCTTTACCTCCATGAATTAGGTGAGAGTTTGTATTAAACCCATTTCAGTGAAATCCTTTTATTTTATATGAACATCGCATGTAAAATTATTTTTCAATGAAATTGTTTGAAGCTTTCCATGTAAGTGCCAAAGCTTTCGAAATTTAGGGTAATGGCAGACTTAGTATGCTTCTTACTCTTCTCTGTAAGATTCGAAGCCTTGCCGCACTGGTGAAAGAGTTGTGTATATCATGTAACTAGAAATACTCTATAGCTTAATGTGGAAGTGGAGGACTTGAGAAAATTCGAAGTGTAATCACAGCAAAGACATAAATATGTCTAAAACCCTAAGCGGAATTGAAGGTATTATATCGTGTTTATAATCCTAGAAGGAAAAATTTGCAGTTCCGCAACATTGATTGAAACCCCTGCGTGCTAAATATTTTTATTCGACCTTTTTTTTTCAGGACGAAAAAAACGCTGTTATATACAATAATTCATATTCATTGATCAAATATCATTTTCCAGCACATTAGACATACCATTCTAGCATATGCCAGATAGCAGGCAATATATGAACCTGATGAAGAGGCAAACCAAATCCATCATAAGAACAGTACAAAGGCCACAAAGACACATAAAAACTCTGCATACCAACCACAGAAAACCCAACCAATACGTAACTGAATAGAACATCACTGAGCCCATATACATATCGAGGTTTAGTGGGAACATCATTTGATTGAAAACAGCATAAAGGAGAATATGGAGAAAGGAAAAAAATAGAAAAGGATCTGGTATGTACAATGAATATATAGCCTATAAAAGCAACATAAGAAAAAAGGATATCTCGCTTTCTTGCAAATGTATTCTAGCTTGCTTGAGAAGATCAGGCTCACTTGATGTAGATTATGGCAGAGGAAAAGATTGAGAGTCCAACAGAGTGGAAGCCCTGTAATGCATGATTTGAATAGCACCATATGTGGACTCTAACCCTCTTTTGGAGAGGTCAGCACACGTATTTTTCTCCATATGTATGTGCTGAATAGTGTAGGCTTGAAACTTTCCTAATAGATACTTGATCCACTATACCCAACCAATGCTATTGCTGCATTGCATTCCACATCTGCCGCTGATCCCATCAATGGTGTACTTCGAGTCTCCATATATGTGAATTGAAGGAAGATTTAGATGATAATCAATCAGTATCCCACTCCATAACTCATAATTTTCGCCTTATTGTTTGAGCCAACACCTCCATTCCAAAACATGTGATATCGATCCTTGTTTTCAAGCTTTATCCAGGCCCCACAGCCACATAGGCCATCCTTATTTGCACCATCAAAATATAAAGTCAGGAGCTCAATATTGTTAGGCCGGATTCTCTTAGAAATATCCTTAATAGCAGGTGGGATACAAGGATGATCATTAATCCATAAAGCAATATTCCTTGTAATCTTGGAGTGTTGTGGGGGAACCCCTTTGAAAATCCAATGATTCCAAGCATTCTAGATTTCCCAAAACACATAAAAGGGTAAAGATTTGTAAGAGAAACTTACAACAACCCAAGATTTGATAACTTGAATACAGTCAGAAGGACGCCAAGAAGGGTCACCTATAAGCCCAGCAAAATGCTGCCAAATAGAAAGAGAGAAGGTACATGTGAAGAAAATATGAGAAGTAGTCTCTTCATGCTAGAGACAAAATGGACATCTTCTAGGACCATAAAATCCCCGTTTTCATAATACCTCCCAAGTTAGTACTCTGTTTTTCCACAATAACCATGCAAATAATATTATCTTTGTAGGGATTTTAAGATTCCATGCAATATAAAAAGGAGACAACGTAGGGTCGGGAGTCATTTTAGCAATTTGATTTTCATACTTGTACTTAACGAGTAATCCTGCACCCTTGAATTTTCCATTCCAAACCAGAATGTCACCTTCCCCTTTGAAAGATAATCCCATCGCCTGTAGAAGAGCTTTATGGCATTCCCAGCTGTGTGCTTCACTGCCGCGTAACCCCATCATCTCTGCAGATTTCTATATGGGAGCCCCAAGGTTCCAGCAGTATATAAGATCAAAGAGAGAGAGAATGCCACTGTGATGAAGTCTGTGAAGTAGGTGTGAATCAAAGAGAATTGTGTTTTCAGATGCGAGCATTCAGTCGACTCCAATTAGAATATTTTTACCATTACTGAACTCCCAAACCAGTCTTTGTCCCAAGATATGCATCACTCTTTGGAAACTACGCCAGATGGCTGAAGCCTTTTGTACAGACCTTACACATCCCAAGTATATAGATCGAATACAGCCCAGGTGGAGCAACCACATATACATCACCAATTTTTTATCTTCAGATTTGTAACTTAGAAGAGCTTTGTCTGACCACCTCTGGGTTGCTCCCAGAGTCACCCAGGCAAGCCCTCTCAACATCATCCTCTTTTTGTAGTACCTAATTAGTAATTTAATTAACCATAACAATTTCTTGATCATGCAGGTATTTAAAATATATTGAAAATAAGCATAAAGCTTTCATGTTAAACAATCAGGTCAAAAGACTTTAGACTATGACGCAAAAAATACAAAGAAGCCTCACCAACACTCAAAGGAAAAACAAAGTTAAACCTCTACAAAGTATAAATAGATATATGATAAACTTCATTCCATCACAAAAATGTGCTTAACTAAAGAAAATTCTAAATACTGTGCTTTCAAGACAAAGCTTTCAAGGGAAGTGATGTTATAAACATACGCCTACACCTCGTGAACAATCAATGTGTATAAATAGACCATCATAAGGCTCATTTTAAACATCATTATTATCATTTTATAAATCATTTTTATTAAATCAACAAGAAGAAAAAAACAATTACATTCAGTTCCACTGAACCAAAGTATATGGTAGTTTCATATACTTATTATGAAGCTATCTAGATTTGCAACTTGATTGTAGAGTCAACCAATCAGTTGCTGAAGCCCAATATTGTCTCTTGTGAGAATCAAAGTTACATCAAGCTCTATGAAAATCCAATGTGTCATGACCATTTCAAACACATTGATATTCAATACAATTTCCTAAGATTCCAAGTTCATTAGGGAGTTAGTAGTGTTGGACCACATTATGACAAAGTTGCATATGGTTAATAGTTTGACAAAGCTCCTAACAAAGGGGAAGTTTGACAAGTCGGGGGAGAATCTTGGGTTATTGGAAATTTTTTTTTTTCTCAAGAGTGTTAGATTACCTAGTTGGTCCGAGTTGGTCTCACCTCAGCCTTGAGAAGTTGAGCAACACCAGGATTGCAGAGCTAGATTGTGGTACACTAGTAAGAAAGATTCTTAAATACAGCTAGAAGCTTATAACGACACCTTCGAGGATAGACGGATTAGTTGTTGGGTCACACCCACCAAGTATGGCACACTAGTTGAGGAGATTAACACCATCATCTCAGGTGCACTCATGAGTGCACACTTATGGAATGAGGCACCTTTAGGAGAGGAGTTATATCTACTATGATAATGCACTACTCTAAAATAAAATCCTTGCATACAAGGCAAAGTTATGAGGGAGTTGCTCATGCTCAAGGGAGATGCACCACTAATGCTATCACTAGCCTGTTTTCTAACAACACCTTCTCTTAACTTATAAATGAAAAGGATGGGCACACTAGTTAGACATTTGTAGAAATAGATAATAAGAGTGAGTACCGTTAGCTTGTAGGTTGTAGTAGGAGCTTTTGTGAGATGAAAACTTGCTGTGACATTCTTCTATTTGAGTAATAAAGACTTCTATGCAATTGTTGTTGGAGCCTGCTCTTTTTATCCTGAATTCTCAGATTGCAGATTTGTGTAGAGTGGGCCTAATATATTTTTTGTTTTAATCCATTGTACATGCTGTGTTTGCACTCTTGAATTTACATCCTTCAATTTATGCTCGAACAAAACTTAAATTTTGATAGGAAAATACTAAAGTTCAGTCCTGCTGTTAGGATTTTTTAATTCTCTGAGGGTATTCTCTTGTTTTCAATAGTATTTGCATATTTCTGCATCACAGCTTATCTCTTCCATTTCATTCTACTATAATACAAAAATCATTTCTAGTATAGTTTAGTTTATATCTGCTTTTTACTTAATTGATCTTTTTATTTTATTTTATAGGAGCAGTAATTAACAATCTCAATTCACACTCCCTTTGTATTCACACTGTTGTATATGTGTGGTCGTTGGAAATGGTTAGGTTCGGTACTTGTTTTTTTCATATCACATTAAAAATCCAGTGCCTCCTCATAAAATCCTCTCCTCGTATAATCGACCACCATTACAGACGTTTACACCACATTTGGTTTAGACATTTAGTAGGTAGGTAGGGTGTCCCTATATCCCATCTCCATATAGAGTAATTTGGTCACATATTCTTTCTTCTATGATATTAGTTCCTCTCTCTTAAGTCCTATCTCTTGTCCTTCTTCTCTCTCCCTTTCTCTCCCACCTCGCTCTCTCTTCCCCCCCCCCCCTCTCTCTCTCTCTCTCTCTACCCTCCAATCCTCTCACTATATCCCTCCCTCTATCCTTCTTTCTGCCCCCCTTCCATCTTTGTGTCACTATCTCCCTCTCTTACCCTTCTCTACCTCTCTCACTCCTCTCCCTCTCTCTCTCTCTCCATTCCTTCTCTCCCCTCTCCTTCAGTTTATCTCCATCTCTCCCTTGTGACTCCCCTTGTCTTGCCACCTCTATCAATCTCTCTCGTAGGTCCCAATATGTCTCGCCACCTCTATCAATCTATGTATTTATTATTCCTTCTCATATATATCTAGAGTTAATATATATCATGACATATTGGGACCTACGATTGGGTTAATTCTGCCTTGTTGGCAAGGTTAAAATGGTTAATCTTCGATAGAAAAAATGTAGATCAAATATTTCATCAAAAAGAGGGAACCATACCCTATCTTCTAGGTTATGCCTATCAGTCGCTTGGCCTCTTCTTGCTCTCACATGAATGTACTCTTGCTTGACTGGTACAAAAGAAGGTTTCGCATTATCAACTATTTGTTTGGGACAACTTTTAGTTGTTTCAACACTGCTACATTCTTCAAGCTTATCCTTTAAACCATCTTAGTCTTTTGTACTCTCTTCAACTTTGTAGTGCTTTCCATTCCTCTCAGCCACATATGTTTCCTTGGTCTATTAAGGGACAAGGTCAACAACATTAGGATGTTTTTGCAATAAACAAGGGTATTTCCAGGACACAGTTAGGTGGAGCAAGATTATAAGAGCCAAATTTCTCATGAATGTGGGACACTCGAACTTAATATTTTCTGGAGTAGTAATGAGGTGCAGTCTGGTTATTAAGACTTCATCAGATGGCCATTCTCCAAACTTAAATTGTGTGACAACACTGTGGCTGAGTTTGAAACTGGAGATTGAACATACATTTCGTTTGATTGCAATAGAATTTTTCATCAATAAATGTAAAGCAATGGCTAAAAAATACTATAAATTAATAAATAAAGAAGACATGGCAACAAGCAACAATACTTACAAAATTGTTACATTGAGACACAAAGAATAACCAACTATTGTGCACAAACAGAGACCAATGAAACTATCATCTTAACCCCTAACCCCTTAAACACTAATTCCCAATCCCTAACACATTTAACCCCCTAAACGTCTAAACCCCTAACCCACTTAACCCCTAAACCATAAACCTCTAAACCCTTAACCCCTAACCCATTTAACCCCATAAACTCCTAGTAAACCCCTAACCCATTTAACCCCCTAAACCCTAAACCTATAATCCCTTAACCCCTAACCCCTTAAACCATAAACCTTTAAACCCTTAACCCTAACCCCTTAAACCCTAATTCCTGACCCCTAACCCATCTAACCCCCTAAAACCTAACCCCATTAGCCCATAACTTCTAACCCCTAAAATCCTTAACTACTAAATCCCCTAACCCCCTAAACTCCTAACCCATTTAACCCCCTAAACCATAAACCTATAACCCCTTAACCCCTAACCCATTAAACCCTAATTCCCAACCCCTAACCCATTTAACCCCCTAAACCATAAACCTCTAAATGCATAATATTAAACCCTTAACCTCTAAATGCATAATATTCCCTTAACCCCTAACCCATTTAGCAACTAACTCATTATTCCCCTAACCCATAAATGCTCCTAAATCCCCTAACCTCTAAGCCCTCAATCCCTAACCCCTTAACCCCTAAGCCCCCAATCCCTAACCCCTTAACCACTATCTCATTATTCCCCTAACCTCTAACCCCTAAGCCCCTATTCCCCTAAGCCCTAAGCCCCTAATCCTTAACCCCTTAACCACTTACTAATTATTCCCCTAACCCTTATAATAATCCTTAAAACCCGTTGGGATTAGCCATTCCAAACGAGAGAAGGTCTAGTTGGGACCTACAATCGGGTTAATTCCACTTTGTTGGCAAGGTGGAATACCATGAGAAAAACCATGGGTTGCAAAAACCTCTCCTAAATTTACTATTTTATCTCAATTTTATTTTAATAATTAATTAATTAATTTCTTTAAAAAATATTTTGGATAAATCACATAAAATTTTTAAGGTACACGCCTTTAGAACCACTCATTGTGTGGTTCACCATCAATTTTTTTAAAATAAATTTATTAGAATGAAATTGAATTGATTTTTGAAGCTTCCTTTTAAATCAATTGTTGACATTACAAAGAATCACAAAGTGCGCTCAACATCCATAAGAAAAACATTGGGTATGATATTAAAATGATATTTGAAGGCATAATATTAAAAATGATGTTTGGAAAAATGGAGGGTGGGAATATTCATTTTTCTTTTAAATTTTAGACCTCCAATTAAAATAACATTTCTCCCACCCAAAACATGTGTTTTTGTTATCTCTCGCTGGCTTAGTGATTAGGGTTTTTGTTGTGGGTCTTGTTCTTGCAACTGCCTTACTACAATTTATTCTGGGTGCTATTTCAGTCTCAACAATCTGCAGTTTTTGAAGTTGCATTCTTCAAGGATTATACTAAGTTCAATAGTTAAGATGCAGGATTGGGGGACCTAATGCAATTTCTTCTGGGTGCAATTTCAGTCTCAACAATCTGTGGTTTTCAAAGCTGCATTCTTCATGGATTCTACTAATTTCAATAGTCAAGATGTAGGATTGGGGGATCTATTGCAATTTCTTCTGGGTGCAATTTCAGTCTCAACAATCTGCGGTTTTCGAAACTGCATTCTTCAGGTATTCTACTAAGTCCAATAGTCAAGATGCAGGATTGGGGATCTATCCATGATTTTCTTGGATTTCGTTAGAATGTTTTAGAATGCATCCAAACCCTTGAGAATATTGATGCTAGTAGAGTTCCCCCCCAATATGATCCAAATCAAAGTGAATGACACACATGGGAAGATAAAATTTCTTCATCGGATGATGCATTGTGCGCTGGTTTTTGGTAAGAGCCCATGATCATCAACAACAATAAAAAGATTGGGATTAACACGATCAATTAGGCGCCAATAGTTTCAGCGATAAATGTGGAATCGCACCTTTAAATCTCCTCTTACTGAAATCTCATCTTGGCACAATTTCCCATTTGATTCAGACAGAGGACCAAAAATATGTGAATCTTCCTAACTGCATAATTTTGTTCGGATAATTTAGGTATCCAACTTTGCTATTTGCAAATGTGAAAACCCCAGGAGCACTGCAAATTCCGACTGGAGATGCATGTACTTTTTAATGGTTTTCTCAAAGGTTCTCTAATTTTTGTTGCCTTATTTCAATTTGAATAAAGATATTTTCTTGTAGCTCCGCGTTAGAGTTCAATAATTTTTGAAGTTATGTTAGTGTTGAACCATTTTTGCTGAAGTATTGGCAAAGTACTATTTTATTGCATCCAAGTTACTGGTTTTTTATTCTGTTATGTGGTTTGAGATTCTTTAATATTTCTACGCCGAACATGCCGTTAAGTCAAACTGCATTGCGTTACGCCGAGCCGCAAGTCCAGGTGGGATAGACAAACCATCAGCTATAGAACTTGCCTTTCCGACCATGACAACATATTATCAAACCTGAACTCTAATGTCTGTTAACTATTGAACTTTAAGTGACAATGAGAACCAAATTTACAATTACCTGAATCTAAAGTCACAATTCATTGCTCGATGCATTGCTCAGTACATGACTTCCATCTCATGGTGTTGTTTCAAATGCTCTGTAGCCTACATTAGCACCAATTTCATATTACAAGTTGATATGACAAGCTTTCCAATCATATTGGTTCTGACTATTCTAAAACTATGTTCAAATTCCAAGTTCAAAAGATCATATTAGTAAGACTATTCTTTATTTCTATGCTAGTTCTGGTTACCTCAAAACACTCTCCAGATTCTGGCTTCATATGAGCACTTTGCTGGTTGGGATCATCCTCTATTTCTGTGGTAGTCCCCACTACTTTACCCCTTTCTTAAAATTCCCCATTCATAAGACTAGTTTGCTTACTATGATCACTCTCCATAATACATTTCCATGCTAATGATAACAACTTCACCACTCTTTTGAAATTCTAGGTTTGATTTTTCAGTTTGCTTTGCACACCTATCCACTATCTTCATGCTAAACTGAACATTTTGCATTGCTTGCTGATAACCATCAGTCACAATTTTTTCCATAAGAAATGTTAGGGCATTAAGTTTCTGAGAATAGGTGGCTTCTAGTGCAAGCTGCACTGATTTCTCAATATTTTCAGGTTCCTCTATCAATGGATAAGTCTTGTCCATATCTCCATTCTCTACTGCCATGCCCATTTTGGCTATCTTCAAAATGTGTCTACAATCATCAATTCACTTTCCCACACATTCAATATTAATTCATTAGATTGTTGTTTAAGATGAGGCTTATAATTTGTGTCAATCTGTGAAGTGCCCAATAAAAGAAGAATGAGAAATGCTTTCCCTCATTCTACATTTAGACTTGATTATGAAACTAAGGACATTGCAGAACTAAAATTCATTTCCGAACAGAGTTCTACGATACACATTAGCTATTTATTGATAAAATTATGAAGACTTGTAATAGCTCACCTTTTGGAAAGGGAAAGGTACTATTGAAGTAGATATATTTTTAGTCTCTGAGTTTTTCACTGCATCACATTCACTCAAATTAGCAATGACAGATTACGAAACTAAAGACATTGTAGAGCTAAAATTCATGTTCCAACAGAGTTCTACTATGCTTGGGTGTTAGATATTTAGTGATCAAATAATTAAGACTTGTACTAGCTCACCTTGTGGAAAGGTAAAGGTTCTATTGAAGTAGAAAAATTTTTAGTCTCTGATTTTTTCAGTGGATCACTTTCACTCAAATTAGCAATGATATATTTTTCAAACTTATTAGAATCTGTCAATAACGAAATATTCAGATCCTGGACATTTTCAAGAGTAAAAATATCAGTGCCAAGTGATTTCCTAATTTGTGATCCACTATTATGATAGTGAGTGGCTTGTTCACATGTCTTTTCAACTTGTAAGTTGGAAAGAAGAAAAACCCGCAGTGTCTATGTTGCCACTTCCTCATAACCTGGGTAATTAGAAGTACATGTTATTACACAGAATTCACTTCCAACAGACAAATGTTTTTCAAGTGATGTTTTTCATTTGTGTGGAGAAGAATGGCCATCTTCTTTTAATTCACATGCTTGTATTGTAGATAACACTTTTCTTTGTGCACAATTAGCTTTACTTGGCTCAGTAATGCCTTTATTGTATAATACAGTACTCACTGAAGTTGTCCTGAGGGAAACAATGTAGCCTTGAAATATCCTCTGGTTCTTGAACTTCAGAGGCCATAAATCGAGTTGTTACACTGCCCATGTAAATTATCTCAGCTTTCTCCATATAAGAAGCTAGTTTATGGTTACATGTATGTGCCATATTTTCACTAGTCCATGGTAACATAGAAGACTCCTCTTCTCTCTGAATCAAGGTTGTTGATGAAAAATTTGTAACACTTACCTGGGCATACTTAGGAGTTTTTTTTTCCAAACACACTCATTATCGTTCACCATTTCCACATCTCTGACTGCAAACTCCTCTTCCATGACATTTTTATAAACAGATCTTGAATCTTTCAACAACTAATTATTTGCATTGTGCCTGTTAACTAGAATTTTGGTCAGATATTTTCATTTGGTAAGCACATGAGCAGTCTAAAATTTTTATAAAATCCATCGAGAATTGACTACTATCTATTCAACGTCATTTCCTAAAAATTGCAATCCATCCAGATAACTATTTTAAACCCTTGATTGAATTCATGCTTATGAGGATTCTCATTAATGCGAACCAAAGGTTTTGGAACCTCTTGCAATCCAACCACTGCGATGTCTGCTTCAGCAGTCTCCATGGCATGCTTCTGTGGAATAAATTGACTACTTTCATCCAAAAATGAACTGAAAATTCCTTGCATTTGATTCTTTAAAAAGGCATCCTGACAAGCACCTACAAAATTCTCCCCTGGTTTAGATTTCTCTGATAATCGAACAAGCATTTCTTCCATTTCCTCCACAGAAACTTCTCAACATTTCACTAAATTTTATTCTTTACAGGCATACAATGACAATCTTTGCAAATGCACTGTTGCGGAACCTTCATCTAGGGCATATGTAGCATGAATTCTTACATCATTCTCACTGGTTTCCTCCAGTGACAAATCCAAAACTATTCTCTTTTCCACCAACACACTGCTTTTCACAATGCCTTTGTAGGGTAAGAAATATAAAACTCCTTGTTTTTCCACCAAAGCAACATTTTCCTATAATGGCCCTGTGTTATGCTTCCCTGAATTATCTATGTGAATTTCTCCAACTAACGACTTTAAATTCCACAGTATTTTTGCACATCCAAAAACAACATAAATTGAACAAGCTGCCTCAGTTACTCCATTCTTACAGTCAAACTATGTTGCATGCATCTCTACATCACTTTCATCATTTACATAAATTACAAACTCTAACCTACCGTGCACCATTTACAAATGCAATATCTTCATGTGTAGTTACTCTAGCACATTCACTTCTTTGATCTATAAAGGAATTTAAATCTCCTGTCATTTGTCGTATGAACATTCTTGAGGGACTCCTCTTTGAGATGCTTCACTACACAGCCTGACATCCAATGGCTTTCTCTCTATCCCAAAGCATCCATCACTTCATAAGAGGATCCATTCACAGTGTTAATCTCCCATGCCTCCTCGATTGATCTATCCCTCTTTCTTGAAAACTCACACATTTCACCTTCTGCGTTATCACTTGCATCTAGATTATTAATAGAACCTACAAAGGTGCAATGCCATCCACTTCTTGGTCTGGCACTCCTTCCAATTTGGCAGGTAAATGATCCTGCCAAGAAGGCTCCTTGGCATGCATTGCTGTATGATCTTCCTTGCTTACATCAAATATCAAATCTGGTATTTCCTCAATGTCTGCCAGAAGAGCATCTTCCAGTGGAACAATCGAACATGTCTGATTTCTCTAATCTAACAAAGATTCTGGTATCCCTTTCATTGTCACTCTTGCAATAGCCTCCTTGCCACTTGGCACCTTTTATTAAGACTCCACTTAATTCCTCCACGACATCACAATCCCCATTAGACTCAATGAATTGTTCCTCCACATTTTCTTTCTTATTTTCATCTAATAAAGAACCCAACATCCCTTGAATATGTTTGTGTTTAAAATAAATTCTCACCGGATGAGAAGATACATCCAGGGTGGCATTGTCCAAACCTTTTTCAATCCTTATAAATGGAGATGAATATTCTCCTTGTTCATTCCCTGCCTCCATCTAGTTCTTTTTGCTTATACATTTATTTTTCCTTCCTCCTCATATGATGTACTATTTTGAATTTTCTATTATTTACATATCAAACATTATAAAGCCTCTTGCACACTATTCTCATCTATTTCATTTGAACATAATTCTGATAATAATTGCATTTATGAAGAAAGGATATATTCATGTGAAACCCTATCCAGCTGCTTCTCTTGGCTAATGCCATCACCTTCATCCCATAGAGAATCCGACAATTGAATGTCGACTTGACCAAAGGCATTGCTTACTTCCTTCTAAGATTGAACAAGAGAATCAAAATCCCTCCTTCCAGGGGGCATTACTCTATGCTATGAACTTGAAGTTTACCTCTTTTCCCTTCTCTTCTATCCCGAGACTCCAAAAACTTGCTGCAGCCCATCCTTTCTATCTCCTCCGCCCACTGAAATTTCAAAAGCACTTCATCCTCGCCCTTATATGCTCCTTCATTTTGAAATCCAAAATCATCATTTCCACTATTCTTGTTTTCCGTATTTACTTCTGTTGAATCTGTATTTTGTGCTAGGTTATGAGTATATTTTTTTAAAGTATTCACTTCAGAATAGAGACCAATCATAAGAATATTCTTATTTTATGAAGGCCTGCAATCCATGACTGAGGAGGAATTGACAACAAACAATAAACCACATTGCTCAGAGGCATTCAACAAAATTGGCAGATCTTTGGTGTTTTTTCTCAAATTCATCCCTGACTGTTCAGACATTGGCTGATTTTTCTTACCTGTATTTTCAAACCCATCTCCCAAAATATATAGCCATCTAGAAGGTAATGACTCTTTGAGCCCTTTGAAAATACACAACATAATAATCTCTACCCAATTGTTTGAGCTTCTTATCAACTCACCAATGTATGGTCCAAACAAGTTTCCTTCAATGTTCAAAATAATTTCCTCTTTTCAAATAGAGTTTAAAAGAATTTGCACAGATTCTAGAGTTGTTGCTTTTGACCATACATTTAAAGGTCTCAAATTGCTTGATTTATATGTATTTGCACCATTTGAACTGAAATCTATATTGTGCAAAGTTGTTTCAAGCTCAAAAGTATTATCCTACCTATAGAAGCCTGAACCCCAATAATCCTCAGAACGACCACTTTCACCAACTAGAATATGTGCTTCATCAACATCATCAAACCTCAAACCTCAATTGCACTTCCAAGTTTTTCTCTATAACAATTTTTGTGAGTCCTGCTTGCCAGACACCAGTTACAAACTTTCTTTCACTTGAAAATTCACAACAATTGAATTTAAATTAGCCTCACATGGGTTGTATTTCATTTTTAGTATATTTCGCTTGATTATTTCTTTATACAATCTCCCCACTTCTCTTATCCATGTTCCGGCGTTCCTTTGCACCTCTTGGTGCAATTACTAGTTATAAGAATATTTAAGATTCTGGATCTATCGATCTGAGATGGATATTGCAATATAAATCTGAAGGATTCATGAGATTACTTCATGTTTGATCAAATTTTTTTAATGATAAATGTTATCTTGCAAAAAATTTTCAAAATTTGAAGTCATATTAATTCAGTACATTGATGCAAATTCATACACTGATATAATGGTGCAAATGCATGGATTTAGTTGTTGAATGATATATGATGGTTTAATAGGAGGAGAGGACACTCGCACCCATCATTATAAGCTTAAGATCCAAGATTCTCATGAAAAACAGTCAAAGGAAGGAGCAGTGGGCAGGTTAACCTTAAACATATGTAAAGCCATCCTTATTTTCACTAGGCGCAGAGACGTTTCGTTACAAGGTGGACTAGCTGTCATATTCATCAGTTTTGATTTTCTTTTAAGATGTCTCATTTTTGCAGTGGAATAGGTTTTGCTTGATGTTCTATGCATTCTTTCTTGTTTATGTCAATGCAGGTGATCGAATCACTAAGGGCGACTAGAGATGATCAGGGGCTTAACATGTCAAATTTGGAGTAAATTCACAGAGGTAAAGTGCCAGCAACATTGACAGGGACATTAAGGTGCAAAAATAATGGAGCAAGAGACAATCAATCAGATCACAATTGTGCTATGGACCCACTCTGCTTTCTAAGCAAGACAGGGAGGATTGGCATTAACTTTGTGTGGTTGATTGATTTCCCATCAACCCATGATATATGCTGGCACTTATTTGGAGGGGATGATTTGGTAGATCAATCCCAATATAAGCTATTTAGAACAAATGTTTGAGGGCAAGCTATAAGAAAAAAATTGCTTGAGCAGAGATGAATTAGGTTGATCCATGATGGATTCTGAATTGGGTTCTTAAGGTTTGCTCTCATGGGCTATTCAAAATAAAGAAGATGAACACTCATGTACCTCTCCTCCGCTATGGCGTCTTGGATCAAGTTCTTATCCCATATCTACAGACATGGCATGTTCATATCCATACCCCATGTTATCTAAGGTAGAGGATATTGCCAAAGGCAGACAGGAGCTCATGAAAATGTTTGAAGGAATGCCTGAATCAGCTTATGAATTGTCCTTGAGTGATCTGGTGGAGCAGAAGGTTCCCATGCAGAAGAGATCAAATGAGGAAGTGCAAACAGAAAAACATAAAGCAGAGGAGAGGAGTTCAGGAAAGCAGGACAAGAGGAAGACAAGTGGAAGCTATATAAATGGGTCAAGTAAGAGTAAGGGAGAAAATACTAAACCGTTTCTTCTCAATATATTTATTCCCAGAAGCTTAAAAAACTGATTTCATTCTACCTCTAGGTTAATACCCACAAGTTGTTCTCAGGTGAAGAGCCATGATTCAGAGAAAGGATCAGGGAATACATATCCTGTTGCAAACCTGTATAAGATAAAGACGTCCTATTCTCCTATTGGTTCTTCAATTGGCTTCTCTAAGGTGTCTCCTAAACCATCTTCTGCCCAGGATCATGGTCAGTCTTATCAGGTTCTCCCAGCTTCTACCATACATACTGGTTATAATTTTGGCCTTTGGAAATTGAGCATGAGTCGATGCTCATTCTGTTGCAGGTACACTTTCTTATCCAAGACTATTTGCCAGGTGCTTCTTCTGTGTTTCTCTTCACGCAACTTCTGAATTTTCAATTTCTGACCATTGAATATATTTTATCTTAATTATGAACTGGAAAACCCCAGGGTTCAAGCTTAACTCCATGCTTAATAACCACCCATGTCTTAAGAAGTCCACACCAGTCACTTACAAATTCTGAACATCATAATCTATCTACTTACAATTTCACTTATAACAGCCCCAGTGCCTTGAGATGCTATCTTTTACTCTTAAAATGTGGGAACAAAAGATTATAACTTAACGGGGAGGTAGAACCTTCATTAAGAACTGATTATTTTATTAAACCTATCATTAAGGAGTGGAAAGATGGAACCTTAAAAAGTTTTCTTTAGATGTTTCTTCCCACATCAGTCTTGTTGTCGAGTGTGAACTTCATCCATGATTTTTGTTGAAGTTTTATCAGATTTTATCTCTTTATGATCATGTTTTATCCATGTCAGTTGAAATCATAATAGTTTTTGGCATGCAAGTAAAATTTGAGAAAGCAACCCCTGAGTCATCTTGAAGTCAAAGTATTTCTGCATATACATCAAAAAATGTTAGGAATGCTAGTGAAAAGTTGGAAACTACTAATTAACTATTTTCTGTTTTCTTTTCATTTTTTTTTTTTATCACGAGAATCGATAATTAACTACTGTCATTTTTCTTTCTATTTCTTTCTTTTTCCTTTTTTTTTTCAGTATTAGGAGAATTTCTTTCTTTTTCCCTTTTTTTTTTCAGTATTAGGAGAATTTCTTTCTTTTTCCTTTATTTTTTATTTTTTGGGTAGTAGGAGAATTCCTAAACTTACTGCCTGTCTCTAAGGAGGCCCAGGGTCATGTCTGAGGCACTGACCCTATATTCCTAAACCTAATGCATTATGCAACTACCCACAGACACGCTAGGTGTGTTAACTGAGTTTCAAACCTGGGTGGGGCCTCAATATTGCTCAGCAAAAACTTTCTTCCTTGGACTAATCTGGGGGAGGTCCAGGATCAACCTTTGTGGCTGCCTTATAACACCAAGAGTATATCCAGCAACCTGTAAGCCAGATATACCAGATCTTATGATTTAGCAAGAGCCTTATAACACCAAGAGTATATCCAACAACCTGTAAGCCAGATATAAGCCAGATATACCGAATCTTATGATTTAGCAAGAGCGAAGACTCTAGGAAATGGGGAGTCTACTCCTTGAGGCGAGATCATAGCAGGCCATATACTCAATGGGATTTGAACCATGGTCTCGTTAGTTTCACCCAGTGAGGCCATATACTCAATGGGATTTGAACCGCGGTCTCGTTAGTTTCACCCAGTGAAACTTACCGTTAAACCACATATCACTATATAATTAACTATTCTCTATTACTTGAAACATTTCTAAAACTTTAAAGTCCCTGGCTGATTGGATTGATCTAACACTGAGATGTTTACCCTTTCATGAGGTGGGTTAAATGAGTTTTGAACCTGGGCAGGGCCTCAATATTGGTCAGCAAACACTTTCCAATGCAGGTCGTCCACCGTTTGGCCTAGCACAATAGGCTAATTAACAATTGCTTGTTACTTGAAACATTTCTGAAACTTTTAAGTCCTTGGTTGGTTGGATTACTCAAACACTGAGCCACTTGCCCCATGCAAACACTTTCCAATGCAGGTCGTCCACCGTTTGGTCTAGCACAATAGGCTAATTAACAATGTATGTTACTTGAAACATTTCCGAAACTTTAAAGTCCTTGGCTGGTTGGATTTCTCTAACACTGAGCCACTTGCCCCTTCATGAGGGATGCCCTTAAGGGTTCATCATAGATGTGTGTATTCCTATTTCCAACACCCTCATCATGCCACACTTTGGTTAAGGTCCCCTACCTAACCGCAAGCAAAACTAGCTCTATCCCCGTCTTGAAAATTATACATACTAAGATTTACCCCAGATTTTCCCTTGGCCAGTGTGCTGCTGTACTACTGAGCTACATGCCCCTTCATTGTGGGAATCATTAATGGTTCAACCTAGATGTACGGATTTCTATCTCCAACAAATAAAACACCAAATTTGGAATTAAAGCATCAAAACTGAACGAAAGAGAATGTATAATGAACAAATTTTTTATGCCAACATTCTACCATATTCCAAAGTTGTCATGTTTGACTTCTAAGTCATTTATATAGATTTTAATCATTTCTTTATGTTTAATTGAGTATAATTGTAGCCCAATTCATTTCATATTTAATCATCCCTGAATTAGGTGTGCTCATGCTCCTAAGTCATGACTTTTGGACCTGTGTGTGGAAGTGCTCGTTGCTCTATTTCCAAAGGTTTTGAAAGTGGTCATTTCAAAAGTCATCCCTATTTCCAAATGTTGTCCTTACCCTGTTTCAGGCAACTAAGACTTCAAAATATTGTGCTCTTTGGTTTAATCAAAAAATTTATTTGCATATTAAAGACTGGGAATCCAAAAGGAAAAAGTGGTTCCATTTAAAGATATGTGCAACCTAAATTATCCAAATTCTTTTTATTACACTCCATCCATCTATTTCGTTGCAGCATTCCTAGTCCTTTAGTATTCAATTATAACTCTATAAAATCAAGATGGCCATCCATATTCAAAGGCTTCTGCTTGTCTTTGCATTATCTTCTAATAAGGATTTTTATTTCCAAGTAATTCAACTACCAAAGGTAGTACATGCGAGTAGAGAAGTAATTCAACTACCAGTTATTCTCCTACATAGTACATGCTTTGATAGATTATATCAAAAGTCTTACCAATACAATAACATTGATTGTTGTATGTGGACATTTTTGTTCAGGATGGTCCATTACATAATCAAGATGAGGAGTTGGATCATGCAATTGCACTTTCTCTTTCTGAAGAACTAACCAAACCAGATGGTATATGATGGAAATTTCATTTTTTTAGAGTTACTTTTAGTTTAATTATATCATTTAGCTCGATGCTTTTCATATATTCAACTAAACCTTTGTTGCTTAAGAAGACTTTGTCATTTCCATTTTTTAGTGAAACTGTTTATGGTTTGATACTCTCATACAACCTTTATCAAGTTACATGCACCCTCATTAGAAAAAACAAGAGAATTTTGCTTGCCATGACTATCTTTGTTTGTCATTATTGACTTAAGAAAGTCTTTTAGCTAAGAAACTAATTTCAAGGTTATGGCATAACTTGTCATATAAATTGAACATAATTTATATCCAAAATGTTAACTTGTAAACTACTTGGCTAGTTTTAGGCTTTCCATTTAAAATCTACTTTAGTTTGAACTTTGAATGAGTTGTTCCTTAGACTTGAATATTAAGAGATTTTGGTGTAAGGATTAAAAATTAGCCCATAAGGCCTCTCAATTATTCATTTATTTTATCTAATATAACATTTACTATTAAATTAAAACCACTCGGCACAAATACGTCATAGATCAAGATCATAATTTGTAGAGTGTCATAGAATAAAAATAGGAGCAAGGACACTGAGTTCTTTTGGTTTTCCTGGTTCTTATTCCTTTGGTGTATCTTCGCACCTTTAGGGGCAATTACTAGTTTAAATTCTAATTCTTTAAAGGGTGCTAGCTCAATGGAAGAGCACCTTCTTTACAAGTAGGAGGTTGGTGGTTCGATTCCATCGTGCCCTGATATTCATATATAGGGAATGATGAAGATCAGTTTTTGGTGACAGATGCTCTTTTGACCATCACCAATGAGCTTATGGTGACATTTTTCGACCCTCACCAAAATATGAAATGGTGACAGTCAACAAACGCCACCATATATACGCATCAATAATGACGACCATTAAAGGTCCATCACCATAAATCGTTGTTGTTTATATGAAATGGTGAGGGTCACGGTTTGTCATTATAGTCATTATTCGTGATGGACCTTGATGTCACCAATGCGTTTATGGTGACGGCCAATGAACGTCGCCATATATATGCACCAATAGTGACGGCCATGAAAGGTCCATCACAAAAAATCATTGTTGCTCATATGAAATGGTGACGGTCACTATCCGTCATTATAATCAATATTCGTGATGGACCTTGAATGTCACCATAACACATACTTTCGGCGATGCCACCTTTGGTGACGTTCAATTTTTTGGTAACGAAGGCTATTTTCCGTCACCATTGCTCATATGAAATGGTGATGGTCACTATTCGTCACTATAAATCATTATTGGTGACAAACCTTGAATGTCACCACAACACCTATACTTTCGGCGACACCACCTTTGGTGACGTTCAGTTTTTTGGTGACGAAAGCTATTGTCTGTCACCATTGCTCATATGAAATGGTGACGGTCACTATTCGTCACTATAAATAATTATTGGTGATGGACCTTGAATGTCACCACAACACCTATAATTTTCTCGACGCCACCTTTGGTGACGTTCAATTTTTGGTGACGAAGGCTCTTTTGACCCTCACCAATGAGCTTATGGTGAGCATTTTTTCCCCTCACCAATGTGCTTTTTTCTTATAGTGTGCATTGGCACAGAAAAGTTGTGAAACACCGGTGCTCTACAGTAATACGACGCACCAGGCGGGTGTGTACGGAGTGCACGGTGTCTGGTGTGCCAATGTTTTGTGCGCACCGATGCTTTCTCTGTAGAGTGCACCGGTGATTGAGAGCTTTGGAGCACTAAGAAAAGTGAAAAATGAAGTTTTTTGGCCATAATTTTTATTTTACCTGTTCTAGTGCGCATGGTTTCTAGGCACACCAGTACTATTTCTTACGAACGCACCGGTCAGTTTCTGTTTTGGTGATTTTTTTTATGATGCACCGGTGCGGTTTTTCTTATACCATACGGGGCAGTTTCTGTTTTGGCATGGTGTTTTATGATGCACCGATGCAGAATATTTGTGAAGCATCGGTGCTATACAATAATACGACGCACTAGGAGGGTGTGTATGGAGCGCACGGTGTCCGATGTGCCAATGTTTTGTGTGCACTAGTGCTTTCTCTTGTAGAGAGCACTGGTGCGATATTGGATGATAAGCGCACTGAGCGAAAAACATCCAAAAATCCCTCCGCCCGCCAACCTCCTCTAGTAACCTCCGATAGAAACAAATGTATGGGGTATTTTTACAAGGGGTTCCTCAAAAACATCTGCAAGAGGGTATTTTCCTTGTAGTGAATTGAACTAAATTCTACCATTGAAAAATCCAAATACTTCAAAAAGATGGGTGATGACATTGGTATTCTATTGTTGATAATATCTTTAGCATTGTGTTTCCATGAAGACACATGCACCACACCAAATCAAGTCTGAACAACCTTGGAGAATTTATTTGGAAAGCAGGACAAGATGTGGGATCTTCTCGAAAATGAGTTAAATTCATTAGATCTTGGAAACTTTGAGAACATTTAGGATTTCTTTACGAAATTCAAATCATTACTTCTTCAATTACAATATTGTGGGATCGATAAATATAAACAAGAAAATCAATTTATCCTTTCCATTTTGTCTAAATTAGGTCCTGAATATGATTTGTTTTGTTTCTACATTTCATACGGTTAGACTTGCAACTGGAGATAAATGGAACTTATGCCCAAACTTGATGCATTTGTTGAGTCTCTCATTCATGAGCAGTAAAATTTCATTAATATGGGTTCAATGAAGTCTGAAAATGCACATGCACTCACCATGCATGAAAAAAAATCCAACTCGAAACCAAATCAACTATCCAAAGGAAAAAAATTAGAGGAAATTTCAGCCTAAAAGTGCCCACAAAATTTTCATGTACAAAATATGTAAACCAATCAAAACACTTTAAATTTAAAAGGAGATACATGTAAATATTTTAGAGGGGAAAAAAATACCTTTTTTAATTGTAATTTTGGCTTATCTCCTTATAGGTTTAGTCACATTTCAAGTGTAGACACTCGTTGGATGCATAATTAAATTTCACATCCAACGAGTACCCATTATGCATACTTCTGAGAAGACCACATTGATAAAAATTGAAGATACAATACAAAATGTGTGTTCAACATATTTTTTTTATGTATCTTCATTTTTTTATGAATGTGGGTCATACTTTTGAGAAGACCCACATTGATGGAAATCGAAGATACATAAAAAAAAAAAATTCAACGTGTTTTTTTAATGTATCTTCATTTTTTATTAATGTGGATCTTCTTAGAAGTATGCATAATGGGTACTCGTTGGATGTGGAATTTAATAATGCATCTAATGAGTGGCTACACTTGAAATTTGAGTAAACATAATAAGGATATAAACCAAAAATACAATAAAAAAAATTAGTTTTCTTCTTTTCTCTCCAAAATTCATAACTCTTATTTTATTATTTTTCCTTAGGAGGCCACTTTTAGGTTGAAATTTCCACAAATGTAAAGGCAAGAGATCCAGATTCAAGAAATAGAGGAAATCCAAAACCTCCATATGACTCTTCCAACTCCAAGGGTAAGAAGGGAAAGAAAGGAAACTCCAAGTGCCCTTATTGTAACCGAGGCTATCATCCTAAATCCTCTTGCATGTAGAGGGAAACTAATCTAATGTCAAAGACTATTCAACAAATTAATATTGTTCATCACATTCCAGAAAGTGATAAGAAGAAGATGGAAGAAAAGGCATCAGAAACAAGGGGTGGTGGTCATGCTTTGAATTCCCTTCATTCTACACCGCAAGAATGGATCACCAATTAAGGAGATTCACATCATATGGATTCTTCAAAGGAATCTATTTCTTATCTACAACCATAATCGAGACCTCCTATTCTCATGGGAGAAAATTCTATAGTTAAAGCAACTAGAAAAGGAAGAGTGCAGTTCAAAGATGGAAGTTTTGAGAATGTTGTTTAGTCAATTTGATGTCTCAAATTGCTATCTTGAATTATCGACCGAGATTAGTAATTTGATGAAGTGAGGTGCACTATATATGCTTAGGCAACCTTGTTCTCTTATTTCATTGTGTTTGTTTATGTTGTTTTGGGGGATTTTGTATCTTATGTCTAAAATTGGTCTAAGAAATGAAATCTTCTAATGCTAGTGAATAGTCGAATCTAAATGAATTTTAAAGATGAAAACTAATTCTTAAAGAAGGAAGAAAAGGAAATGTTGTTTTTATTCTAAAGAAAGAAATTGAATTACAAACTATTTTTAATGTAATATGAAATCTAAAAGAAGGAAGAAAAGGAAATGTACATTAGCTAATCTAAATTGCATAAAAATAAATCAAAATTTGAATGTCGGGAAAATATCTATGAAAAATATCTAACTAGTTTAAAACAGAGAAATATTCTAGATCTAATTGCATTCAAATGACAAGATGAAATCATTTCCTATCTTATCCATTGAAAGCTTCTAGCCTTATGAAAACATAGCACAATTATAATTTAATTCTATGTTAACTTAATCTAATTCTATTCCATGGATTGAAAGCATAAACCTTATTACTAAGAATTGAAATGATAGTGCTGAATTGAAATTGAAAGAAAGTACAAAGCATGAAACTATGACTGCTGTGTGACCGAATACCCAAATCTGGTCCAATTGGAAAATGACATAGCCACTCTCTTGAGATGACTTAGCGAGCACAAGATTACTCAGCTAATTGGAAATTTAATCTAATAAATCATTCATGAAATTAATCTAAAAACAGTAAGCAAATTAAACTATGAATTGACAGTAAATTAACTATGGAAACAATGTGAATTTAACTAGGAATTGACAAGAACATAAATAACAAATTAACAAGGAATGAAATAACGAAATTCAAACTACAAAACAACTAAAAACCTCCTTTCCGTGCAGGGGCCCTTTACAACAGAATGAGTTGAAAATCTAATGGAGTGTGTGCATCAAAGAATCTAGAACTAGTATTATTGTTATCGAAAACAAAGTTTCAAAGAGTACACTGAATTATCAAAATTAGGATTGTTTTCCGGTTTCAAAATGACCGGTATTTAAACAAGTTTCAGATTCAACTGTTTGAGGCGTTTCTTCTTAGAGATAAAAATTAGAACTGAAATTTAGAAGTATAGATAGAAGAAATTTCTTAGTGTTCATCTCTCAATTTTCTACATCAAAGAAAATCGAGAGTATCTCATTCTCAAATCACGCTCTTTGACCGACCTTTACTGCGAGCATAGGCACATTTTCTCTTCCAATTCGAACAGGTGGATGGGATATGATCCAGGTGTGGATCATTTCAGAGATTCCCATATGACCCATTTCCTTATTTGCTTCTCAAAACCTGTCAAACCATAACAGTAGTTGCAGAAACAATGATTAGCTGTAGAATTGCACACATTCTGTAGCTAGTTACAGAAATCATTTAAATTACAAGAGACATCATAATATAAAGTAGAGATCATTAAATACTTTCTCTGGTATGGAATATGTCAATTATCATTGATTGGAGCCATGAATTTGTGAAAAAGGAAGGAAGAAATGATAAAAAAAAAGGTGTCAAACTAAGAACAGTTTTGAGGTTCAACATACCCCCACTAAGAAACCATTGCATGTCCTCATGAAATTTCCCAAAAATGTGATATTTCACCTCCTATTTCATTTTTTCTAATACCTCTGCTAACACATCCAACTTCCTCTTCTTTCATTTCCTTGAAGTGACTTCCATTCTAGGCTTTATCATAAGGAGCTTGTACTTTAGGCTGATGACTTTGTTGTTCAGAGATTTGTTCTTTTTCTTCAGCTTCTTATTATTTTTATACCACAGCCCCAAATGTAAGATGGTGTTATCACTGATGACCTTCTCTAAGCGATTTTGTTCTTTCAAGGTTTCATTTTCCTGTTTAATGTGCCTATTCAGTATCTCCAGCTCATAAATTTCTTGGTTGAGGGTGTTTACCAGAGGTTCTTGTGGATTGATAGGCTGCTCCTCTACACTTGGATTTTCTCCTGCATGTATCTTCTCCAATTACTCAATATAGTCATATATCTCTTGTTGTGCTAGTTCAATTTCCGGGTATTTCCTACTTGGACTGTGTACAGGACTATGTGCAGGAGAATGTATAGGATTGTGTGCAGGAGAGATAGTAATGGGCGATGGCACTTGGGGCTCCTCATCTAAATTGAAAAATTATGCCTCATGTGATGGTGTTTTCTTCAAGGGTTTACAGAGTCTAGAGATTCTCCTTGGATGTGGAGGGTTTATGTATTCTACACTTGTAACTCTGCACTTTTTCTCTTCATTGCCTCTCTTTTTGAATCCCCTATGTTTCTTATTTTTCATTAACTCTGCAATGGTTAGTTCTTCCTCTTCTTGCTGAGGTTGAGGTGAGGATTCCTTCTCAATGCATGTATCAACTTTTCCCCTTCTACTTTTTCTGGTTTTTTCATCATTAGGCTTCTTTGGCTCATCTGGAAAGTGATTCCTGATTAGGAAACTTTGTCAGGAGTCTCCTACACTTGTTAGATGGAATTCAAGAATTATTTTTATAATTCCATGATGGTGCATGGTATTGTATATGAATTGGACTCTTTTATGGACATTTGTTGACATTTTCTTTAGACTATTCAGAAAAAATTAAGGGAGGTTTTTTTCTCCATCCTCCAAAAAATTCATTAAAAATCGGGTATGATAAACAAAAATGTAGCCAAATCGGCCCTTACAAGTAACAAAATTTTGTAAAATTAAAAGCATATTTCTCCATATATTTTTTAGTAATGAACTGGGAATTCCTTTCTTGTAAACAGAAGTGTCCATACCTGGATTCTTCAGAAAAAAAATTCCATTCTTCACTATGAATTTCATTGTTTTTAGACCACCTCTCGCCAGTTCTCAAAAATTTTGTACCTTTGGCCACAAAGGCTTCTGTCACTGAGAATTTTATATCCTCAATTTCAACCTTTGTCCAGTCGAAAGATCTTGCAAAGGACTTGGTGACCTCCTTATGGAATCCGTTAAACTTCTCTATAAACCGGAGCTATTGCAATTTCTGCAACATTTCCTTTACCTATGGCTAACCCTCCATGAATTTTTCCCCCACAATTTTAGTTCTCACTATCAGACCCATGTTTCTGTCATGAGGAGTTTGACCTACAAAATTGTTCTTATTTAATTGAATGAATTGAGGTTGTGGATCTGGGTTGAGGATGTCAAGGGTTTGTAGAGAAGTACAGGTGAAATAGATATTAGGCGAGGTTTTGAAGGAACGTTGATGAGTGGGTTACGGAAGTAAGACATGACTGTTAATCATTAATAGGAAAAATGGTTATGAAATATTATGAGATATGATACAGATGCTATGGTCAGATTATGAAAGTGTGATGTGATTCTAAATCAAATATAATGATGACATATTGAGGCAGCATATGATCACCTACATTATATATGCTAATGTTTTTGGTCTTGTTATTTAAAAAAAAAATTGTAACATACATTTGGAACTAACCTTTGTTGCTTTTTGTTTTCTTTGTGTTGATTCTTCAGGTATCATGTCAGCATGATCTTCAATGGAGTCCTCAATTTCTTCTGTTCAATATGTTTGCTTCAGTTGGTTGTAAGAAAATGTAACAGAGCTGCAGAATGTGATGAGAGATGCAGAATCTCCTGAGAGCTACAAAATTGTAGCAATTATGTAGCTACTTCTTTTATTTCTTCAGAGAAAAAAAGGGAACAAAGAATTTTGGGATTTTTAAGAATGGGAGAAAATATAAGATATCAAAACTCTAATTTTCATCTTGTATTTTCTCTATAAGGATGTCAATCATTGATTGCTTTTCATACTTATATAGTTTTTTTTTTAAAAATAATATATATATATATATATATATAAAGAAGACTAAGTTGGGGAAGTAGAAAGATTCTTCTTCACCAACTTCACACTAGTATTGTCTTGATTTTTTTTTTTAAATCCTCCTTATTAATTGGCTTATGATATAATTTTAATCGATGTCCATTCACAAGAAGAGGTATCTTTTCTTCATCAATTTTCCTTATCCTGACTGCTCCATTGTCAAAGAATTTTTCGATCTCATAAGGCCCAAGCCATTGAGTCTGAAATTTTCCTTGGAAGTTTTTGAACTTTGAATCGAACAAAAGTGTCCAATCTCCTACTTGACACTTTCTTTCTTTTATGTACTTATCATACCATCTAGACCTTTGTTTCTGGATTAGACTGGTTCTTTGAAATACATCTTACCTTATCTCATTAAGCTCATTAAGTTGCTCCATTCTGTGCTTTTGGGCTTTTGATAAATTAAGTCCCAATCTGAATGCTATCTTGAAGGTTTTGATCTGAAATTATATGGGGAATAGGAATTTATTTCCATAAACAAGTTCATAGGGATTATTTCATGTTGTATTCCTTCATTTAGTCTGATAGGCCCATAAGGCTTCAGGAAGCCTATCTTCACAATCCCTTCTATGTAGATGTACAGTCTTTATGAGGATTTCTTCGATCACTTTATTGGTGGACTCCACTTGACCATTTGTTTGTGGATGATATGGAGTGGATTTTATATGTTTAACCTTGTATTCATCCACAATATTTTGCACCATCTTAGATGTAAATTGAGATCCTTGATTTGTCACAATTTCCCTTGGGACACCAAAACGAGTGAAAATATCCTCAAAGAGAAATGAAACTAAAACATCTGCATTATCATTAGAAACTGATTTAGACTCTACCCATTTAGTGACATAATCAGTGCAAACCAGAATGTACCTCTTTTGTCTTGATGGTGGATTGATTGGTCCAACAAAATCCAAGGGCCCATTTTTCAAATGGTTTGATGAGTACCTGAGGTTGTAAGGGAATTTCATCTGTAGGAACAGGTTTCCCTATTATTTGACAGTTGTCACACCTTTTGACATACTCCTTGGCATATTTAAAGATGTATGGTCAATAATATCCTAAATGAAGGATTTTATAGGTAGTCCTTTTATCAGCAAAGTGTCCACCACAGGGTTCATCATGGCATGCTTTCAAAATTTCAGGCATTTCATCTTCTCGAACACACCTTCTGATGATGACATATGGACCTGTTTTATACAATTCATCATTAACCCATGTGTATAATGCACTTGTTTGAATAATTCTTCTTTTATTTCTAGGAAACAAGTATGTTGGTAATTTTCCTCTAGCTAAGTAGTTATAAATATTTGCAAACCATGGAGATTTAGCAGTTATTGCAAAGAGATATTCATCGGGAAAATTATCCTCTACTCGAGTATCATTATTTCTATTTTGAATTCTAGACAAGAAATCAACAACTGTGTTTTCTTTTCCAGGGAAGTCTAGAATGATGATGTTAAATTCTTGCATGAGTAATAACCATCTTATGATTTTTCTATTAGTGATAGATTTATTCATTAAGTACCTAATTGCAGAATGGTCTGTGTGAATAAAGGTTTCATAGTCGGTGATGTAGTGTCTAAATTTGTTAATAGCATGAAAAACAACTAGAAATTATTTTTCAGTTACAGTGTAATTTAACTCAGCTGGAGTTAAATTTTTACTTGTGCAATAGATGGCATAGGGGATCAAATATTTTTGTCCTGGTACAGCTTCCAGAGTTGTATCTAAAGTATCTGTTGAAATGTGAAAAGGTATTTTCCAATTTAGACCTCTTAATATGGGTGCTTCAGAAAACTTTTCTTTTAAGGTTTCAAATGCCAATTGGCAATCAGGAGTCCAACTGAATTTACAATCTTTGTTAAGCAGTTCACAGAATGGAGATGATATTTTGGTGAAGTTTTCTATAAATATTCTATAGTACCCTGTAAATCCTAGAAAAATTCTAACATCCTTTTTACAACTTGGAATTGATAATTTGGAGATGACTTCCACCTTTGATGAGTCTACTTTAACTCCATCCCCTAAAATGTGATGTCCTAAAACAATTCCTTCAGTAAACATCATAAAGCATTTTTCATGACTTAATGAAATATTTGCTTCTTTTCAACTTTTAAGAACATTTTCTAAGTTTTCAAGAACCTATTCAAATGAGTTTCCATAAACTATAAAATCATCCATATATACTTCCACACAATCATGTATTAGATCAAAGAAAATTCCTAATACTTCCCTCTGGAAGTGCATTTCAAAATCCAAAAGGAAGTACTTGGAAAGCATAGGTTTGCCATGGACTAGTGAATGTGGTTTTGTCTTGGTCTTCAGGTGCTACTTGAATTTGATTGTAACCACTAAAACCATCCAAAATGAGAAATACTTCTTTCCTGCTAATGTATCCAATACTTTATCTATGAAAGAAAATGGGAAATGATCTTTTAGAGTAGCCTTATTCAACTCTCGATAATCAATGCATACCCTCCATTTACCATTATTTTTAGGTACAATCACCAAGGAAGAAACCCACTGACTGTCTGAAATTGGATAGATGAAGTTTACATTCAACAATTTTTGCAATTCTTCTTTCAAAATTTCCCTAAGATTTGGATTCATCCTTCTTTGAGGTTGTCTAATAGGCCTAGATTTTTCCTCAATGTAGATATGATGTATACAAGTCTCGGGACTAATTCTTTTCATGTTAGTGTACTCCCATGCATATGAAAACAAATGTTTTTGTAATGTTTTTATTAACTCTTCGTGTTGGAATTTTTCCAAGTTTTTTTTATGTTTAAGGATTTTCCTGGAAAGATTTCAATTGTAGAGTTACCAAATTCTTCCATAGAACATAAAGACATATGTCTAGATTATAGTATTCAATATTGCATTGTTCTTGAAAACTATAATCATCTTCAGATTGTGAGGATGTTTTAAATTTTTCTATTGAATTTAAGATTCGACTTTTTTCACTAATATGATAAATAGTAAAGAGAGGTTGAATCTCATTCTCCGACATCTATCCATTCTTCATATCCTATTTCTGTGATTGTTTTTGCTAGAGGATATAGAGTGAATTTCTTTGTTGAGTTTCCATCAGAAATAAACATAACATCAAATCTACAACTAATGAAAGCATTAGTTGTAGCCAACCAAGGACTTCCTAAAATTAATGGATGTCCCCCTAGGTTGTTCTTAGGAGTTAGGATCATGAAGTCAACTGGATATTCCCAAGATTCTAAGGACACATATATGTCTTCTAATACACCATCTGGCTTGATTACTGATTTGTCTGCTAATTGTAGTAATGTTGGTGTATAATGAAGGTTTGGAAGCCTAAGTTGTTCCATAGTCCGTTTTCTCATTATGTTGATGACTGCTCCTAAGTCAATTAATGTATTTGTAATCTCAATGCCATTAATATGTGTTTTTACCACTGGAATTCCTGGGTCCAAATATTTTTATATGGCTATTTTTCCCATCATAATGTCAGCAATTTTTCCTACTAACTAAATCCTTTTTATTTCTTTTGTTTTCCTTCCTAATTTATTTGTGCTCAACTCTCTTATTTTTTTGGCTAGAATAGGAATTTCTTTAATGGCCTGTAACAAAGGAATTTTGATACAAAAATTTTTCAATTCATCTAGAAAACTGTAATTGGGGAACAAAATTTGTTTTTCTATCCCTCTATCGATTTGTAATCTTTCAGGAAAAGGAGGGTTAGAAATAGATACTCAAGGTTGCTCTATTATAGGAGTTGAGTTTATTGGATCTTTTTGTTTTTCATTTTCAGAATTTTGGTTCTGCTGAAGAGATGTCCCTTCTTTAGAACTTTTATTTTACTGTAGAGAAATTTCTTCATCAAAGTCATCTTTTTCTTGAATAACAACATAAGGATTTTCCCTTTCTAATATTTTACCAGATCTAAGTTGGACATTGTTAAGATCTAGTGGGGTAATCATGTAAGCTAGAAAATTTTGTCCTTCTATGTTATAGGCATTTTGAGCATTTTTGTTATTTGGGTTTGGTAATGGCTAGGCCAGTAGTTGATTTGTTCTTTGTGGATATGGTAATGGTAGTTGTGGATTCTGATTTTGCATTTTGGGTGGTTGATTTTGTTGTGGAAAATGTTGGAGAAGATAGTTTGGATAGTGTTGTGGATACTGGTGATACTGAGAGTATCTGCCATAAGGATTTTGCATCCCTTGTATCCAAGGTTGAGGCTGGGACCAAGGTTGTTGCCATGATGAATTCCAATTGTTAGGTGGGGGCTGATTATGCATTTGGTTATAAAAACCTTGAGTTTGTGGCCCCTGCCATGGTCTTCTAGAGACAAAACAAAGAGGATCTAGTGAAGATGGAGTTGCTTCTTCTTCTTGAAAGACAGCCTTAAGCCTTGCTATAGAGGGACATTTTATTGTTTCATGATTTTCTGCACAAATAACACAGGTCTCTATTAATTTTACATCAAGAGGACACTCTCTCAAAGCATGTTTCTTTTTGCATTTAGGACAAAAAATAGTTAAGGCATCAGTTTTAGCTTTCTGTTTATTTTGTAATTTCAGGGTGTCTATTTGTTCACTAAGACTCCCTAATATATCTGTCTTAAATTCATCAAGAATATTTCTAATTTCTACCCTACTCATTATTCCAGTTACAGATTTATTTATTCTGGAGAGAATGGGATCCCTTGTATTTTTCCTAGTTTTTTATTTTCCTCTTGAGAAATGAATGCATAATTCAGTAATTTCAGGTAATGGTAATTGAGAGATATCTCCTTTTCCCATAATTTTAAGGATATGTATCCATTTATCTCTAATGGCTTTTAGTAAGAGATAGTTTAAAGTATCTTGATCTATATTTTCCATATTAGCTCTCTTGATATTATAATTGAAAATCTCAATGAGATCTTCTAAGTTTTCATCCTCTCTCTGCATCATCTTAAATAATTCATCCTTCCTATTAATAGGTGTGCAATAATCCAGTTATCTTTGAAAAAATACACTTTTCATCTCATTCCATGTCCTAATATATTGTGTTATCAAGCCCAAGAACCATTTTAGAGCTGCACCCTTGAGTGTTGCAGGGAATAGCTTCAATTTTTTAGTCTTGTAAGTAGTCATAAGATCTACATAAGATTTCAAATTCAAATAAAAATGTTTCAAGATCCTCAATCCTTAATCCATGGAAATTTGGAAGGACAGAAGGTGAAATATTTTTCATTGTAAAATTTGTATCCTCGTCAACTATAGGAAATCCAACAGAGTTAGGATCTCCTCTGCCTCTACCTCTTCCTCCGCCTTGTCCTCTACCTCTTCCTCCTCCTCTTAAGGCTTGTCCATTCATAATTTCTCCATGGCCTTCCTCTTTTGTCATTGTAGATTCCTCAGAGCTAACGTAAGGCTCTAATTGTAGGGTTAATTGTTCTTCCTATGATTCTTCTATCAATGGGATATTCAAGAAATTTTCTTCTTCTTCTTCCTTACTAGGGATTTCTAAATCTTAAGCTAGAACATGTTCTCCTCTAGAGGTGAAACAAGTTACTCCTTTTGTTGGAGATCTATGATCTTCTTCTTCTAAGACTGCCTCAGTAGATGAAGTTGGAGAATCTCCTCATTGGATTTATGATCTTAAGAGTTTAGGAAGTCTATTTCTTGAGGTGAAAAATGGGATATGATTTTGAGATGGTGGTGTGGTACTACATAGTCTTGGTGGGGTGAGTGGTGTTGTAGGAATCAAATTTATACCTATAGCTATGAATCTACCCCTAGAGTCTCTTTCTCTACGCATGCTATATATATATATATATATATATATATATATATATATATATATATATATATATATATATATATATATATATATATATATATATATTATTATTATTATTATTATTATTATTATTGATGTAATAAATAAGGCTTCCTAATTTCACTTCCCCGGCAACCCTACCAAAATGTTTAGTCAATTTGATGTCTCAAATTTCTATCATGAATTATCGACCGAGGTTAGTAATTTGATAAAGTGAGGTGCACTATATATGCTTAGGTAACCTTGTTCTCTTACTTCATTGTGTATGTTTATCTTGTTTCGGGGGATTTTGTAACTTATGTCTAAAATTGGTCTAAGAAATGAAATCTTCTAATGCTAGTGAATAGTCGAATCTAAATGAATTTTAATGATGAAAACTAATTCTTAAAGGAGGAAGAAAAGGAAATGTTCATTAACTAATCTAAATTGCATAAAAATAAATCAAACTTTGAATGACGTTAGTAGGCCAGCAAAATATCTATGAAAAATATCTAATTAGTTTAAAACAGATCATTATTCTAGATCTAATTTCATTCAAATGACAAGATGAAATCATTTCCTATCTTATCCATTGAAAGCTTCTAGCCTTATGAAAACAAAGCACAATTCTAATTTAATTCTATCTTAACTTAATCTAATTCTATTCCATGGATTGAAAGCATAAACCTTATTACTAAGAACTGAAATGATAGTGCTTAATTGAAAATGAAAGCAAGTACAAAGCATGAAACTATGATTGTTGTGTGACCGAATACCCAAATCTGGTCCAATTGGAAAATGACATAGCCACTCTCTTGACACGACTTAGCGAGCACAAGATTACACAGCTAATTGGAAATTTAATCTAAGAAAGCATTCATGAAATTAATATAAAAACAGTAAGAAAATTAAACTATGAATTGAAAGGAAATTAACTATGGAAATAATGTGAATTTAACTATGAATTGACAAGAACATAAATAACAAATTAACAGGAAATGAAATAACGAAAATCAAACTACAAAACAATGAAAAACCTCCTTTCCATGCAGGGGTCCTTTGCAACAAAATGAGTTGAAAATCTAATGGACTATGTGGCATCAAAGGATCTGGAACTAGTCTTCTTATTATCAAAAGTAAAGTTTCAAAGCATACACCGAGTTATCACAATTAGGATTGTTTTCTGGTTTCAAAACGATCGGTATTTAAACAACTTTCAGATTCAACTGTTTGAGGCGTTTTCGCTTACAGATAACAATTAGAACTGAAATTTAGAATTATAGATAGAATCAATTTCTTAGTGGCCTTCTCTCGATTTTCTACGTCAGACAAAATCGAGAGTATCTCGTTCGCAGATCACTCTCCTTGACCGACCATGACCGTGATTATAGGCACATTTTCTCTTCGAATTCGAACAGGTGGATGGGATAAGATCCATGTGTGGACCATTCCAGAGATGCCCATATGACCCATTTCCTTATTTTCTTCTCAAAACCTGTCAAACCATAACAATAGTTGCAAAAACAACAATTAGCTGCATAATTGCACACATTCTGTAACTAGTTACATAAATTCATTGAAATAACAAGAAACATCATAATATAAAGTAGAGATCATTAAATGCTTTCTCTAGTAGGAATATGTCAATTATCATTGATTGGAGTCATGAATTTGTGAAAAAGGAAGGAAGAAATGATAAAAAAAAGGTGTCAAAGTAAGAACAGTTTTGAGGTTCAACAAATGTCTTACATATTCTGAGGATTTATGTGAATCTTCTTTCAGTGTATAATATGACATGGACTAGCTCCAGAAGGAAAGTGGAATTTACCCAAGATTCCGTGAACATTTTTTATATGCCAACCAACTCGAAGATTTCATCTCGCAAGTTAAATATGATGCATGCTTATATGATGCATGCATCTGATCCACAAAATTATGCAGAGACAGTTGGGAATCCTAAATGGGAAGAAACTATGGATGAGGAATAAAAATTTCTCATTGAGAACCATACTTGGGGCCTCATTCCACTACCATCCAATCATAAACTTGTTAGGTGCAAGTGGATTTAACAAACCAAGAAATAAATAGATGGACAAGTTAGTTGATATAAAGCACAGTTGGTGGCCAAAGGTTTTTAGTAGGCACATGGTGTTGACTATGATGATCCTTTTCCTCCAGTGGAAAAAATGGATTCTATTCGGTTAGCTATCTCCATTGCAACAATGGGATGGTGGGAGGTGCATCACATGGATGTGAATAATTCCTTTCTTCATGGTGATCTTGAGGAGGAAATTTACATGGGGAAACCACTGGGATACATGCATAATTCATCCCTGGCATGCAAACTAAAGAAAAATATTTATGGGCTCAAGTAGGCACCTAGAGCATGCTATGAATTTAAGATGGATTCCTATTTGTTGTCTCAAAATTTTGTATGCTGAAAATTTGATTCTAATGTTTATTTGCTAAAGAAAACTTATTTTGTGCTAATCATAGTAATTTACGTATATGGTCTTTTAATAACAAGTAGTTCAATTTTTGTCATTGTTAAGATTAAAATTACATTGCATAAGCAGTTTTATATGATAGACATTGGCCTACTCAATTTCTTCCTTAGAGTATAGATGAATCATAATGGTTTTGGGATTACCATTTCTCAACTGAAGTATGCTAGAGATATTTTATCATGATTTCACGTGAATGACTGCAAGCCAACAACCACGCCTTTCTTGTCAAGGATAAAGCTTGAGCATGGAAAATACACACCATTTTTTTATTGCACATTGTACCGTCAACATGTGGGGATTCTTATTTATCTCACTCACTCTTGTCCTGATCTCTCATATGACATAGGAGAAGTTTCTAGATATATGCAGGATACACATGAGTTACATTAGAAAGTTGTAAAGTGCACCATTTGATATGTCCAGAGTTCAATCACCTGTGAGATTCATTATGCAATAAATTTTTCTTTGGATCTCATTGGGTTCATAGATTCAGATTGGGCTAGTGGAAACCTTGATTGCAAGTCCACCTCCAGCTATGTACTTAGTTTGGGATCCAACTCCATTTTTTTGTCAAGCAAGAAGTAGACTACCTTTGTTTAATCATCAACAAAGGTTGAGTACAGAGGAGCGGTCAAATCCACCATTCAGGCCATTTGGACACAAAACTTTATTTCCAATCTTAGTATCATTTTCGATCGTCCAACTGTCATGTGGTGTGACAATCAAAGTATAATGAAGTTTTGAAGAGATCTACTGCAATGATAATGGACCAAACATATCGAGATCTACATGCACTACATCAAATAATTGATTCATTATGGGATCATTTATATGGATTATTGTCCCAGTTTTGAGTAGACTGTCAACATCTTCACAAATACTTTAATTGAGTAGAAAGTACACTTTCTATGGGATCGTCTTGGGGTGAAGGACACAACTCTCTAGAAATTTTATTTTCTTTTATTCTTGGATTGAATTTAGGGGGGTTCCCATTAGGCGTTTCCTAAAATGGCCTTGTTGTCAGGACTCATCCATTTTTCATCATAATCACCTAAGTTATGCTTAAGGGGGTGAGTTGGTGTACATGCACATTACCATATCATAAAGCACACTTAGCTTTAGGTAGCTTTATAAGCCTTAGTGATTGAATGCAATTAATATTAACTTAGCTACTTTTGGTATTGATTCTCTCATCAATATTGATACATCAAATTCATTCTCTCTTCCAATTTTCTTTTTCCGTTCTTGCAACTTTATGTAATTATTCTCCAACTATGACCTTATTTGTGCTTTAATAATTTTACAACTTTAAACAAGGCTACTAAATTGACAAACTTCATTCTTTTCCCTTGATAATAAACTCAATAGATACATAGCGATAATTTTAAGAGTGATATATACTCTACATTTCCTCGATAGTAGTATTTAGTAGCTCTAGAATATTAAATTTTATTTTAATATATTCCTCATTTTCCTCATGTTTGTTGAAACAAGTAGAACGCTTCTCTACCATTTTCCTTTCCATAGACTCGATTGAATGTTGCAGCTAGGAGGTCAACACCTAGGATAAGGGTGAGCACCATTCACCAAAATAAACATATTTCTTTCTAGCTTCATGCTTGTTAGGCAGACAAATCTTGTCCTGCAGACAAGATAATATCTTCCTAGATTCAATGATTGAATCTAGTAACAAACAAACAAACTAGTAAATATTTCCCTAGGTACATTTCTATTGAATCATAAGCAGGAGTTGTGGAGTATGAAATCCATACCTTTAAAATGAAATGTTTATTGAATATCCTTGAAATGGTTTGATGCAACCTTTAAAAGCTTAAAGTCCAGACCTGCAAGTACAAAAACAATCAAAGGATCAAAGGAATATGAGATATAAATGATTCAATACAACCTATATTAGTGATCAAGGAGACTAGTACCTAATATCATAAACAATGGATAATGGAAGTAAACATACAATACATTAGATTTGTTAGGCCAAGAGGTAACTCCTCAAAACGAATTGTGTTTTTGCATTGAGATTGATCATAGATATATACATGGAGGTAAATACTCTTGGGTTTCATCTCCCAGTGTCTCTTCAACTTCTAATTCTCCTTAATTTCTTATTTATAATATTTACATGGATTCACCTAATCCAAAATATTAGGTATCAAAATTCCCCCCCTTAATCGGAAGGTATGTTATTAATTCCAAGCATCATTCTGAATCTTTTAAACTTTTCCCACCCAAGTGCTTTGGTGAATATGTCTACAATCTACACATTTTTTGAACAATGACATAGATGGATTGTCTTGGCCTCAACGTGATGTTGAATCAGATGATATTTTGTATTTATGTGCTTCGTTTGATCATGAAACTTTGGGTTCTTGGCCAACTTTATTACAGAAGTGTTGTCAATCATGAGAGGAGTTGAATGCACTTGTTTCTCCTGCAAATCTTCCACAATTTTCCTGAGCCACACAATTTCCTTTGTTGCTTCAGTTGTTGCCACATATTTTTCCCTAGTTGTGGAATATCCTAGGGTTGATTATTTGTGTGACCTCCAGGAAACAGCTCCTGATCCAAGACTTATAACATTACCTGAAGTAGATATGCCAATTTATTTATCTCCTTTGAAGTCTGAATCAGAGTATCCAATAAAGTTGAAGTCACCCACCTATGTATACTTAATTCCAAAGTCTTGAGTTCCCTTCAAGTACTTTAGAACTATTTTCACAACATACAAATGTCCCTCCCAAGGCTTTTGCATAAACCTGTAGAAGATTCCAACAACAAATGAAATGTTTGTTCTGGTAGTAGTCAGGTAATTGAGACTTCCTATAAGTTGTCTATACTTTGTTGCATCCTGAAATTCTTTTCCTTCAGTGGATGTGAGCTTTAAGTTTTGTTCCATTGAATTATTCTAAGGATTGCACTTAGCCATGTAAAACTTGTTCAAAAGATCTCCAATGTAATTCTTCTTAGAGAGAAATATAAAATTCAGATGTTGAGTTACTTCAATACCAAGATAGTAGTGAAAATATCCCAAGTATATCATTTCAAAACCTTTCCTAAATTCCTTCTTTATAGATGCAATGTATCTCTCATTATTCCCTATCATCAAAAGATCATCTACATACACCACAAGATATACAATTGTTTTTCCAACTTTATTTACAAAAAATTTGCATCACCAAGATCATAATGTTTGAAGTTGAGTTTCAGAAGATGCTCGGTTAACTTCTCGTACCAGGCTAATAGAGCTTTCTTGAGGCCATACAAGGATTTTACAAGCTTGTATATTTTATGTTTTTGATCCTTCACAACAAATCCTTTAGGTTGGGACATAAAAAAATTCTCTTTTAGATATCCATTTAAGGAAGCAATGTTTACATCCATTTGATGGACTTTCCAACCATTCTGTGTTGCCAAGGCAAAGAGTGTCTAGATGGTAACCCATTTTGTTGTGGGGGAAAAAGTCTCTTCATAGTCGACCCCTTCCTTCTGTGCAAAACCTTTTGCCACAAGCCAAGCTCTGTGCTTGTCAAGTGACCCATCAAATTTATATTTTTCTTGTAGACCCACTTGTAGCCTATTGGTTTGGTTCCCAATGGAGGATCAACCAGCTTCCAGGTGCCATTCTTATTAAGGTATCATATTCTTTCTGCATCGCTTCTTTCCATTCATCATGAGAAGAGGCTTCTTTGAAGGAATTTGGTTCAAAATCTGTAGACAAATTCAATTCACAATCATAAGAAACATCCATATCAACATTTGAATCGAATCATCTACATCACCTCCATTTTGGCTGGTTGTACTTCTTGTTCCTTTCTTTCCAACCTCATCAGGATGAACACTTTCAAGTGTCTTTGTCAGCGATTTGGAGGACCTTTTTGAGATGGCCCAGGCTGCTCAAGTGACTGAGTTGGGGCTGAATCAAGTTTCAGTCTCCCAATTCTATCAATCACATCACTCAAAGTGTCATAAGTGGCTAGAGCTTCATGTTGGGGAGAGAGTTCTTTAGAAGAAGATTCCAAATATTGATCCAGTATAGGAATCCCCCATTCAATATGTGGAATCGCATTATCAAATTCTTGAAAATATTTTGCATGTTCCAATATATCCAAGTGATCAAATTGTCACTCAAAAACATTGTCAGTCTTGGAAGATTCAAGGAATACCACATCTCTAGATACTACAAAATTCTTATTAACTTATCATAGAGACAATATTCTTTGGAGGTATTTGAATACCCAAGAAGATACACTTACAACTCCTTGCACCAAGTTTGTTTCTTTGTTCCTTACGTATCAAGGCATAGTAGGTGGAACCAAAGACCCTGAGATGCTTTACCGAAGGAATGTGGCCATACCATATTTCATAAGGAGTCTTTTTCCTAATAGCATAAGATGGACACTTATTCGTTATATACACAACACATAGAACTACATCATCCAAAACATCTATTTAACATTATTGAATAAACATCATGGAACGTACCATATTTAAGATTGTCCTATTCATTCTTTCAGCTACTCCATTCTGTTGGGGATTATAAAGCACGATTGTTTGATGTTTGATCCCATGTCGACAAATATAGTTTTAAAATTCATTTTAAGTGTATTCTTTTCCATTATCAGTGCGAATAGGTCCAATATGATATTTTGCATCATTTTCAATCCATGCATGAAAGTTCTTGAATGTTTGAAATATGAGTTAAATAATTAAAAAATCATACTATATTATATTTAAAATTTTTAAAAATAATATATTTAATTATTTCTTAATGAAGAACTCAAGAAATATTATTTTTCCACATACTTATCACGAGATAGTCATTAAAATTCATGTTTTCACATTTCTCCTAGCTAATATTACATCATGTTCACAATGATAAAGACATGTCTATTTTAAATATTTTACTTATAAATCAATAAAAATAGATATTTATTTTACATAATCTAAATAGGAAATAAAAATGCATCACCCAGTCTATTAGAAATTCAAAAAAATGTCTCTTAATCATCATCAAATTATTTATCATTTAATTCTTAGACATAAAATATTTATTAATTCAAATTTTATTTATAATTACCATTGAAAAGAAAAGCCAAAATTGTTCCATTATCCATGAAAAAAAATTAAACCTCTCATGCATCCATGTAAGCCCATATGTTTCTCTTATAGTCCATAAAATGATGTAATCAACATTTTATACATGCATAAGACCTCCTTTTAGTTTACATAATGTTGCAGGAACTGTAATTTAAATATAGTAAACATGACTTTGTCTATCATGTCAAGAATTTAATCTTACATATTAATACACAATTTTTTCATTGTTAAAGTCCTCATAGAGTTATCACTACATGATTTATATTTATTTTGGACTAAACAAGAAGAAAAAAGATGTGAACTAATAAATAAACCAATAAGTATCTAAATCGAGAATACATCTTCAATGTTGTTTCTAAATTCACTAAATTTTTCACTTTGGTTATATTCTTCTCATTTCCCTATTTAAGAAGGATTGTGGCCTTGAATACTTATTATAATATATATTGTACATAATTGGAAATACTTAGTTTTAAGTGTAGAAAATTTTCCACTGCAAGAAACATGTAAAAATGTTTGTGAATCTTAACAATTATATAAATGCCAATAAGACAAATAAAAAAACAATATAATTATCAAAATAAAGAAAACAAAAACACACAACAATAGTATAAATGATGAAATAACACAAGTACATATCACTCTCTGTTGTCATCACCATGATTATATTCCTTACTTGGCATGATAACATTGTTGTTCTCAAAAATATGTTTTGATCTAGGGTTGTGTCTTAATACGAACCACCAACCCCTATCCAACACATCCGGGTAAAAAAACACCTGGTTGCAGTGCTTTGGGAAAACATAAGGCTCCCTATCTTCATGCCACATCTTTCTAGAGTTGATAGATATCATCCCACTATCATGATATTCCTTTACATTCTTTTGATCAAAGGCGTCTCACCACTTGCACCTAAAATTAACAGATTAGAACAAAGAGAAGTCCAATTCAATGATCTCTTGTATCCTTCCAACATAACATAATGTCCCTTGCATCAGGTTTTGATCGCGATGAATAGAATTACTAGATTGGTCGAACTCGACTTCCACTCCATAGTATTATGTCATACGTAAATCATCTGCATCCTCTGTGCGAAAATGGTGTCCTATAAAAAAAGTGAAAAAATCAGTGTCATGTGTTTAATAACTGGAACATATATATATGTATGTATGTTACAATTCAAAGGTGTAGTATGAAGTTAAAAATGTACATAAATATATTATTACTGAGTTGTTGCACCCAATCCCTAGGCTTAGCACATCCTCTTCATCACACGGGTAATGACCAGATGCACTGTGTTTCTCTCTAACTTGATCAACAACCCAATTGTTAGGGCATGCCAGTGGCATATTTTCTTTAAATGATCAGTCTAAGGAACGCTTCTACCATTCAACTGTTTGAATTATTTCTTGTCACTGTACCATTTCCTCCTCTTCTTCTCGTACAATGCGACCCACGATTGTGTCACTTCCATATTGTAAAGAATGAATTCATTTATGCCTTCAATTTTTGAATTCACTGATGAAATAAAACCAACATATATAGTACATATGAGATCAAAATATGCATTAATATGAAGTTCAGTGTGAATAGTTACTGTGTGGAAATTTGAAAAATGATAAGCCACTTACTCTTATCATCTGCCTCCTTCCATTCATTTAGAAAACAATATTGTTACGTATATAATCAAATAAAAAAAATGTAATTTACTAGTTAAAACTCCTAATCCTAGATAATCATGTATGGTGTAAGCACACATGCCATACAAGGGAAATCTCCTCTATGTTGCAATGGGTCTTGATATATCATATACATGTATCCCTTCCCATAATTCCTTCAATTCATCTACCAATGGTTGTAATTTTCTAGGCCAAGAGATAATATAAATATATACAAGGAGAGGGAGACTATTGGGTTTCATCTCCCAATGTCTCTTCGTCTTCCAGCTTCTTTTTATTTATTTTTATTTACAATATGTACATGAATTTTCAAATCCCAAAGATTAGGTGTCAGCATTCCCCCCCTTAATATGAATAGATGTTGGTGAGTACAAGAATCATTCTTAATCTTTCAAACTTTTCCCTTCCAAGCGCTTTGGTAAATATGTCTGCAATTTTCTCATTTGTGGAACAATGTCATAGGTGGATTGTTTTGGCATCAACGTGATGTCAAATAAAATGGTATTTTGTATTGATGTGCTTCGTTCGATCATGGAACTTTGGGTGCTTAGCCAAGTTTATTGAAAAAGTGTTATAAATCAAAATAGGAGTTGAATGCAAGTGTTTCTCTTGCAAATCTTACAGAATTTTCTTGAGCCACACAATTTCCTTCTTTGCTTCAGTTGCTGAGACATATTCTGCCTCAGTTGTGGAATCTGTTGGAACTGATTGTTTGTGTGACCTTTAGGAGACAAATTCTGATCCAAGACTCATAACATAACCTGAAGTAGATAATCCAATTTATTTATCTCCATCAAAATATTAATTAGAGTGTCCATTCAAGCTGAAGTAACCCACTTGTGTATTCTTGAGTCCAAAGTCTTGAGTTCCCTTCAAGTACTTTAGAACTTTTTCTACAACATACCAATGACCCTGACAAGGCTTTTGCATAAACCTAGAGAGGATTCCAACATCAAATGAAATGTTTGGTCTGGTAGTAATAAGGTAGTTGACACTTCCTACAAGTTGTCTATACTTTGTTGCATCAAATTAGGTTCCTTCAGTGGATGCGAGCTTTAAATTCTGTTCCATTGGAGTTGTCAAAGGATTTCACTAAAACCCTTTCAATAGATCTCCAATGTACTTCTTGTGAGAGAGGAATTTGATGTTGGGTTGCTTCAATACCAAGATAGTAGTGAACATAGCCCAAATATGTGATTTCAAAACCTTTCCTTAGTTCTTTCTTTATGGATACAATGTAGCTCTAATTTTTCACTGTCATCAAAATATCATCTACATACACCACAAGATATACAACTATTTTTCCAACGTTTTTGACAAACAAAGTTGCATCATCAAGATCATAATGTTTGAAATTGAGCTTTAGAAGATGCTCAGTCAACTTCTCATACCAGGCTTGCGGTACTTGCTTGAGGCCATACAAGTATTTTACAATATTGCATACTTTATGTTCCTAACCCTTCACAAAAAATCCTTCTAGTTAGGACATAAAAACATTATCTTTCAGATCTCCATTCAAGAAAGAAATTTTTACATCCATTTGATGGACTTTCCAACCGTTATGAGCTACCGAGGAAAAGAGTGTCCCTATGGTATCCCATTTTGTTGTGGGGGAAAAATCCTCCTCATAGTCGACCCCTTCCATTTGTTCAAAACCTTTTGCCACAAGCCTAGCTTTGTGCTTATCAAGTGAGCCATCTATTTTATACCTGTTCTTGAAGAGCCACTTGTAGCCTATTGTTTTGGTTCCCAATGGAGGATCAACAAGCTTCCAAGTGCCATTCTTTATCAAAGCATCATATTATTTCTACATCGCTTCTTTCCATTCATCATGAGAAGCGACTTCTTTGAAGGAAGTTGGTTCAAAATATGTAGACAAATTCAATTCACAATCATAAGAAATATCCATATCAATAGGTGAATCAGAATTATCTACATCACCTCCATTTGTCCGGTTGAGCTTATTGTTCCTATATTTCCAACCTCATGAGGACGAACACTTTCAAGTGTCTTTGTCAGCCATTTTGGAGGACCTTTCAGAAATGGCCCAGGCTGCTTAGTTTACAGAGCTGGGGATGAATCAAGATTTAGTTTCCCAGATATATCAATCACATCACTCAAAGCATCATTAGTGGCTAGAGCTTCATGTAGGGGAGAGAGTGCTTCAGAAGAATATTACAAAAATTGATCCAGTATAGGAATCCCCCCTTCAAGATGTGGAATCTTATTATCAAATTCTTGAAAATTCTTTGCATGTATGAATCTATCCAAGTGATCAAGTTGTCGCTCAACAACAATGTCAGTCTTGGAAGATTCAAGAAACATCACATCTCTAGATATTATAAACTTCTTATTCACTTTATCATACAGAAGATATGCTTTGGAGGTGTTTGAATACCCTAAGAAGATACATTTGTGACTCCTTGCACCAAGTTTGTTTTTCTATTCGTTGGGTATCAAGGCATAACAAGTGGAACCAAAAACCTGAGATGCCTCATCGAAGGAATGTGGCCATACCACATTTCATAGGGAGTCTTTTTTTTTATAGAATTAGATGGACACCTATTATTTATACACACAACACATAGAACCGCATCAACCCAAAACATCAACTTAACATTCTTAAAAAACGTCATGGAATCAGGGAAAATTTTAGGGGCTAATATTCGCAGGTGGGCTAATATTCCATGTTTTTTCCAAAAAAAAGATTCTCAAATTTCCATTCTTATTAAATGAATTCGCCAAAATTTTATATTATAAAAATATTTTACCTTAAAAATTGCCAATATTATATATTTTATAATATAAAATAATTAGAAAACTAAGCAATTTTACAAAATTATTGTCAAACATTTTAAAATTTGGATATTAGGGACAAGTAAGATTAGCCAAGTTGCTAAACTTTAATATTAACTTCCATCCTTAAAATTTTTGCTATAATTACTCCCAACCACTGCCATGAATAAACAGTAGCAATAGCCCACACCTTCATTGATTTTTTTTTTTGCAGAGAAGGACGAAGCCCGGATTTCAAATCCTAAGGTGTTTTATACAAAATCTAAAAAACAAAGTACCCGACCCTTCCTCTACGTTTATTTCTTACCTATCACGTTGACTTACCTTTTGCCGCAGGCGTAGCCCACAACTTTTATGTTTTAAACCTTAAGCCTTTCACAAAACTTAAACTTCTGCCAATGCTATTCGGTGGGACCCACAAACCTTGCCGCATAACCGAAACTGCTCCAAACCTTCGTATTTTGTTTTATCCCTTACCTTCCGCACTTCACACTTACCACGCCTTGCCGCATCGCCACCCTCACTTCACAATATTTAATTCTTAACTCTTAGAGCTTTCGCCGAAACTAAGTTTCCGTCGATGCGATCAAGAGGGACCCACCTCAAACCTTTATCGCACTTACCACCGCTTTAGTGCCCGCAGCCCGCACTACGCAAGTTATTTTGTTTTTTTTTTTTATGCGATCGCAAAGGGGCACATGCCAAGCTTAGGAGGATAGCGCATACCGCGCACCGCAAGCTCATGGGTGTTACGAATAAGCACCTGCAAGATAAATGGTTTACATTGCGAAGCGTTATGTGCCACGTCACAATCGCACATCGTAACGTTTAAGTTCTATCCCGTATCGTGCATACGTTAAATGATAAGATCGAAGATGTGCGATGGAGGCTCCGAACACGATGTGTCTTTGCAAGTGAAACCAATAACATTTCAGGTCCGTTGTTATGTATGTTTGTACGTTGTTTCGTGTAGAAACAACAGAACAGAGTGGGAGGACATTTTGATTGATTACAGTCTGATCCGACATTGAATTGCTTTGAATGCTCAGGCCTCCGCCAATTTTGTATAAACAAAATGTAATTTCATATGTTTTCTGTGAAGGAATGAAACGAATTTCAGGGAAGATTTGAATAAATTTCTTCTCTTGTGTTATATCGTTGTTTGTCTATGTATGACTATTAATTACACACATATTTTTCATTCTCTGTGTTGTGGGGGAACACATCCCTCTATCTGTTTGTTTACTTAGAATTTCCAACATGATATCAGAGCAGGTCTAGGCTCTCAATGAAAGAACGAGCTCTCTTTACTGAAGACGCTGAAAGTTAGTCTTTTGAGAAACTACTTCTCCAGCAGTGAGAAGGTTTTTGTTTACACAGTCAAAAGGTTTGTTTGTTTATACATCCAAGATGGCAGCAGCAGGCACGAGCCTGACAAATTCCCAACTACCACAGTTCAATGGGAAGAATTATTATTATTGGGCTATTACAATGAAGGCCCTGTTCTCCTCACAGGATATTTGGGAGCTGATGGAAAATGGTTTCCAAGAACCAGCAGATGCAACAGCATATAATGCTTTGACACAAGCACAAAGATATTTGTTGAGAGAAAATAAGAAGAAGGACTCCAAAGCCCTCTTCCATATTTTCCAAGTAGTACATGAGAGTATTTTCCCAAGGATTGCAGCAACAATAAAGTCTAAGGAGGCATCGAATACCCTCCAGACATCCTATCAAGGCATGGCAAAGTTGACGACAACAAAACTTCAAATGTTGAGAAGCATTAGGGGAATTTTGAGGTCTAAAATGGGCCTGTTAAGAAAAATGTACAACCAAAATACACTTTATAAGAACCAATAGGATTCAAGATGATGATGTCAACAACAGGGGATGAATCACCATTTTTTTATGCAAAAGGGTAAAACTAGTAAAAAATAATAAAATAATAAAACTTATTTTTCAACTCGTATTTTCAACTTATCTCCTAAAGTTTTTACTCCAATTTCAAGTCGGATTACTCGTTCAATACAAAATTTAATTCCTCATCTAAGGAGTACCCATGTTGCATACTTTTGATGGACCCTTCTACATGAAAAATGAGAAACACATTAAAAAGCATGCTTGCAATAACGTTTTTCATGTATTTCTCATTTTTCGTGTAACAGGATCTATCGAAAGTATGCAACATGAGTACTCCTTGGATGAGGAATCAAATTTTGCATCCAACTAGTACTCCCGCTCGAAATTTGAGTAAAACTTTGGGAGATAAGTTGAAAATATGACTTGAAAATGTACTTTTTCCTTTTATCCTCCAAAATTTGATGATGTAATGAAATCTTATTTTATTATTTCCACTATTATTTTATAATTTCCTTAGGAGGACCATTTTAGACCTCAAAATTCCCCTAATGAGATTTTGAAACTCTCTACATGAAAGAGTCTGATAAAATAGACTCATTCTTCATACATGTGATTGGGTTGGTTACCAAAATCAGGTCTCATGGAGAGACACTTGAAGAAGGAGAATAGTCGAGAAAGTCTTAAGAATTCTACCATCAAGGTTTGATGCCATAGTAGTGGTCATAGAAGAGACAAAGGATCTCTCACAGTTTTCAATGGATGATCTTCATGCATCATTGATGTCTCATGAGCACAGACTGAACAAAACAACAAACTCCTCATTGGAGCATGCATTCAAGACACAAATTTCTTTTTGTCAAGGTAGAGGTCAAGGAAGATCAAACTACCAAGGAAGAGGAAGAAGCCCACATAGAGGTGGAAGAAGCAGCCTTGAAAACACAAGTGGAAGGGGCAACAATTAAAATCTAAGCCAAGGCTCAAGTCAGAATCAAGCACAATGATGGAGGTATGATAAATCTCAAGTCCAATGTCATTATTGCAAAGAGTATGGTCATTATGAAAATGAAAGAAGAAAGAAGAAAAATTACATGGGTAGTAAACCTAGTGTAAATTTTACAAAAGAAAATCAGAACCAAGGAAATGTGATGTTAACTTGTAATGTAGCACAAGAAAAACAAGAAGATGTATGGTTCTTAGATTCAGTCTTGTAGTAACCATATGACTGGAAACATAGCAATGTTTTCCAATCTAGATGAAAGTGTAAAATCTGAAGTGACAACGGGGACTGATAGTAAGGTCTTTGTCATGGGGAAAGGAAGAGTGAACATACTGACAAAGAAGAGAGAGAAGGAGTTTGTGCCAGATGTCTATTATGTACCTGGCCTGAAATATAACCTTCTAAGCATTGGACAGCTCGTGCATAAGGACTACAATGTGTTTTTTAAGAATGACGTGTGCACAATCATGGATATTACTCCAAGTAGATAGGTCATTGCAAAAGTGCATATGACAAGCAATAGGATGTTTCCTCTCAAGATCAGATCAGACTTGAAGGAAGGAGGTGTTGTAGCAGTTGTCACATAATAAGCCTTTCAAGAAGAAGTGAAACATGAGAACTAGTTATGGCATTTGAGATTTGGACATCTCAATTTCGGAGGTTTAAATTTGTTGCACAGAAAAGGCATGGTAAAGGTATTACCACTCATAGAGAAACCAGACAGTCTATGTGAAGTCTGCATCTTGGGCAAACAAAACAGAGAATCATTTCCAGCAGGAAAGAGTATAAGGGCAAAGGCACCTTTGCAGATTATCCACTCAGATTTATGTGGACCAATGCAAATGCCATCATTAGTTGGCAGTCATTATGTTTTGACATTTTTAGATGATTACAAAATGAAGACATGGGTCTATTTCCTAAAACAGAAAATTGATGTGTTTGAACAATTCTACCACTTCAAAGCTCTTGTTGAGAAGAAAAGTGGACACTACATTAAAGTGTTGAGAATTGATAGAGGTGGAGAATATATCTCCAAAGACTTCCTACGTTTCTGAAGGGAGCATGGGATTCACAAGAACTTTACCACAAGGTATACACCTTACAAAAATGGTGTTTTAGAAAGAAAGAATATGACCATCATGGACATGGTAAGAAGTATGTTGAAGGCAAAGCATTTGTCAAATGAGTATTGGGCAGAAGCTGTCAATTGTGCAGCTTATATTTTAAATAGATGTCCAACCAAAGTTGTTATGAACAGAGTTCCAGAAGAAGCATGGAGTGGAACAAAGCAAGTTGTCACTCACATGAGAGTGTTTGTATGTGTGGGATATGCACATGTCCTAGATCAGTTAAGGAAGAAGTTGGACATCAAGGGGGAGAAGTCTATATTTATTGGATACAGTGATGAATCCAAGGCCTACAAGCTCTATAATCCACCAACCAAGAAAGTAATAATCAACAGAGATGTTCAGCTCATAGAAGAAGAAGCTTGGGACAAAATTTTAGAGAAGACAGTAAATGTGAAGACATGTCTTTCACATGAAGATAAGGAGGAATTGATTGCAGAAAATAATTCTTCAATGGTGGCTCCTCCTCCACCTACACAAGCTCAACAGAGCACACTACAAGCAAGCAATAGAATAACAGTGCAAAACCAAGGAAGTGCTTCTCCAAGCACACCACATGGATCAACAACTCCCTCGAGTTCAAGTGCAACTCCAAGCACATCTTCAGAAAATACAAGAAGACCAAAAATCAGAAATTTAAGTGAAATTTATGAGCAAGAAGAATTAAATAGTAATGCTGGTCTAAATTCTTTATTTGCTTTATTTTGTCATGTTGATTACCCAATCCATTTTGAATATGCAGTCAAAGAAGAGAAGTGGATTGAAGCAATGAATGAAGAGATAGGAGCAATATAAAAGAATGACACTTGGGAGTTAGTGGACCTCCCACAAGGAAAAGAAGTTATTGGAGTGAAATGGGTCTATAAGACCAAGAGAAACATTGAAGGAAAGATATAAAGGCACAAAACAAGGCTAGTTGGCAAAGGCTACAAGCAGCAACAAGGAAGAGACTATGAGGAAACAATTACACCAATTGCAAGGATGGAGACAGTGAAGATAGTGCTTTCCATAGCAGCACAGAAAAAATGGATGTGAAATCAACATTCTTGAATGGAGTGTTGAAAGAGGAGGTGTATGTTGAACAACCTCCTGGCTATGAGATAGAAGGTCAAGAACACAAAGTGTGTAAGTTGAAAAAAGCTCTTTATGGGCTAAAGCAAGTACCAAGAGCATGGTATAGCAGGATTGATGCTTACCTGATGGACAATGGGTTTGACAAGTGCGATGGTGAACCCACACTCTACATCAAAGAAAAAGACGGTAAAATTCTTATCATTTTTTTGTATGTAGATGATTTAATTTTTATAGGAAATGATGTTTCTCTCATTGTTGATTTTAAAGCAGTCATGAAAAGTGAATTTGAAATGATTGACTTAGGTTTGCTGAGATATTTTTTGGGCATAGAAGTAAAGCAAACAGAAAAGGGGATTTTCATCTCCCAGGAAAAGTATGTTGAAGAATTTTTAAAGAGGTTCAATATGCAGAACATCAAAGCATCAACAACTCCAACTGTCATGGGGTTGAAGTTGAGCAAGGAAGATTGCAACAAGAATGTTGATCTGACATTGTATAAGAGCATGGTTGGCAGTCTAATGTATTTGACTGCAACTAGGCCTGATATAATGTATGTAGTAAGTCTGATATCCAGATTCATGGAGACACCCAAGGAGACACATTGGTAAGTAGGTAAGAGAATATTGAGGTATGTAAATGGAACAAAGGAGTATGGTGTTCTATACTCCTCAACTGATAATTTTAAGTTGATTGGTTACACTGACAGTGGTTGGACTGGAAGTGTTGATGACAGAAAGATCACATCAGGGTATGTTTTTCATTTGGGATCAGGATTCATCTCATGGGCTTCCAAGAAGCAGCCAATAGTTTCATTATCAACAGCAGAAGCTGAATATGTAGCAGCAACATCAACAGCATGTCAAGCAGTTTAGATGAGAAGGATGCTGAGATATTTATGTCATGAGCAAGACAAAGGAACCACAATTTTCTGTGATAACAACTGAACAATTGCATTGTCAAAGAATTATGTTTTCCACAAGAGAACAAAGAATATTGATGCTAAATACCATTTTATAAGGGAATTAGTTAACAATGGTGAAATTGGTTTGCAGCATTGCCGGTCAGAGGAACAATTTGTTGATATCCTCACACAGCCATTGGGACAAAATAGTTTTGTTTATCTCAAGTAGTGTCTAGGAATTATTGAAGGTGACAATTGCAATTAAGGGGGAGTGTTGGAATTACTCCCAACCACCGCTATGCATAAAAAGTGGCAGCAGGTCACACTTTCATTGAATTTTTTTTTTGCAGAGAAGGACGAAGCCCGGATTTCAAATCCTAAGGTGTTTTACGCAAAATCCAAACAACAAAGTACCCGACCCTTCCTTTGCATTTATTTCTTACCTGCTGCGTTGACTTACGTTTTGCTTGCAGGCGCAACTCGTAACTTTTATGTTTTAAACCTTAAGCCTTTTTCCAAACTTAAACTTCCGCCGATGCGATTCGGCGGGACCCACCAACCTTGTCGCATAACCGAAATCGCTCCAAATCATCGTATTTTGTTTTATCCCTTACCTTCCGCACTTTTCAATTACAACGCCTTGCCGCATCGCTTCCCACACTTCACGAGATTTAAGTATTAACTCTTATATCTTTCATCGAAACTAAGTTTTCACCGATGCGATCTGGCGGGACCCACCTCAAACCTTTATTGCACTTACCACCGCTTTAGCGGCTGCAGCCCGCACTTCGCAAGTTTTTTTTCTTACCTTTTAAAGTCACCCACAAGTTTTTTTTTTTGTTTGCGATGCAATCGCAAAGGGGTACGTGTCAAGCTCAGGAGAATAGTGCATACCGTGCATCGCAAGTTCATGAGTGTTACAGATAAGTGCCCGCAAGATAAATGGTATACATTGCAATGCGATATGTGCCACGTCATAATCGCACATCGCAAAGTTTAAGTTTTGTCCCGTATCACACATATCTTAGATGATAAGATCGCCGATGTGAGATGGAGGCCCCAGACACAATGTGTCTTCGCAAGTGTAACCAATTACATTTCAGGTCCGTTGTTATGTATATTTGTACGTTGTTTCGTGTAGAAACATCATAATAGAGCGGGATGACATTTTGATTGATTACAGTCCGATGCGGCATTGAATTTCTTTGAATGCTTGGGCCTCCACCAATTTTGTATAAACCAAATGTAATTTCATATGTTTTATATAAAGGAATGAATCAAATTTCAGAGAAGAGTTGAATAAATTTATTCTCATGTGTTATATCATTGTTTGTATGTGTATCACTGTTAATTCGGCACATCTTTTGCATTCTATGTGTTGTGGGGGAACACATTCCTCTGTCTGTTTTTTAATTCAGAATTTCAAACAATTTTCCCTGCATGGAATGTACCATAATTAAGATTGTCCTATTCATTCTTTCAGCTACTCCGGTATGTTGGGGATTATAGGGCACAATTGTTTGATGTTTGATCCCACGCTGACAAAGATAGTTTTCAAATTCATTTGAAGTGTATTTTTTTCCATTATCAATGTGAAAAGAACCAATATGAGATTGTGCATCGTTTTTTATCCATTCATGAAATTTCTTGAATGTTTCAAAAGTTTCATATTTGTGCTTCAATAAATAAACCCAACACATTCTAGTGTAGTCATCAATAAATGTCATCATATATTTATTACCATTTGCAGAAAGAACATGCATTGGATCACATAAGTCTGAATGAATAATTTCAAGTTTTCTATCTGCTCTGGAATGAGAATCATGAAAATATTGTTTATTGTGCTTTTCTAAGATACAATAATCACATTGCTTAAGTTTCCTAAGAATTGTAGGCAAACTACTAGCACCATTTTTCCTCAACAAACGAAGGGTGTCATAGTTCAAGTGTCCAAATCTAGCATGCCATAAAAGACTTGATGGCAATGTACCTTCAACAAAGTGAGAATTGTATGAAAATTTTTGTGCACGAGAAGAGGTACCTTGCAACTTCAAAAGTATTTCTTCTTCTATCCCTGTCATGACAAGTGAGTGATGTGAATTTTTTTTGACCTCGACCTTGCCATCAAATATATGAATGGAGTGTCCTTGCTGGGGGATGTAGAGCAAAGAGAACAAGTTTCTCCTCAGCTTTGGGAGACATAGAACATCATATAGAAGAAATTTTGGAAGACCAGGTAGTTTGAGCCTGATGATGCGAAGCCCTAATGACTTGAGTTTTGACTTGTCTCTTCATCCATTGTCAGTGAATTCTTCAAAAAAATATCTCCTAAAAGTGGCAAGTTGCTCCTGAATCAAGCAACCAGTCATCTTTCCAAGAAGCAAGTGAAGCATTAAACAAGTCTTCAGTTACTCCATTATTACAATGTGCCACAACATAGTGAGCAGATTCAGGTGCTTTACATTTCCCTTTGTCATTGGTTTTACCTTTGCCTTCATTTCTTTCCTGCTCAATTCTATCCCAAGGAAACTTACATGTGGATGCATCATGTCCATCTCTATTGCAATGTATGCAATGATGATCTGACTTTTCTCCTTGGAAATGTCTACCCCCCCTGCCTCTAAAATTCCTCCTTCCTCTTCCTTTTCGGCCACTTCTTCCTCTAGAATAATCTTGTGCATGATTCTTCTCTTTATGTGAAAGACACACAACTTCTTCAGAAGACTCAGGAGTTGTCTTCTTCCCAAAATGCTTCTCTCTCTCAACAAACTTCATCTCAAGGGAATCAAAGGTAATCTCCTTAAGGTTTCCACTTGCCTGCAATGACTCATCATAAAGTGAATAGGTTGGATATAGTGCCTTGACATATGCTATAAGAGGAATGTCTATTCCAACACCAGTGGTTTTTATATCATGCATAATGGATCTTACTTCTGATGCTAAGGAAAGAGGGTCATCATTTTTCAATTCAAGACTGAACAAATTAATCATCAATTAGACAACTTCAAGTTCAAAGTGTGAGTCATACAATTCCTTCAACTTCTTTAAGGCTTCAAAAGGATTTGAAAATGGAAAATATGGTGACTCACATCTTCATTTACTGATGTTGCAATCAAGACATAGGTCTTGATTTTCTTGTTTTCCCAAATGACAATCTACTTATGTGAAGTGGGATTTGCAAGTGCATTATCTTCTTCTCCTCCACAAACACCTCTCCACAACGCATTAAAAATGAGTGTTTTTATCTTCCTCGACCATTAAGGATAGTGTGGCAAACTATGTTGAAAAAAATATTAAAGAATAATATATTAGAGTTATTACTAGGGGAGGTGATATATGAGGGAGGTGATACATGGCGGAGTTATATATTATAACAAAGGTGTTATATATTATAACTGTCGACCACCACAACGTAACTGTGATACCATTCGACCTAACCAGGGATACCATCAGTCGTCGGGTGTCATGGTTGATGGCGTTATATATATATATATATATATATATATATATATATATATATATATATATATATATATATATTACAACGAAGGTCACGAGTGGTATGATGGTAATAACTGTGGAGAGGATCACTGAAATGGCGCAGAAGTGGTATAATTGGAGGAGGTGTTAAAACGGAGGAGTCGATACAGACATACAAGTCACAACGGTGGCAAGACTTTCCATGTTTCCGCTACGTGGTCGACTGAAATGGTGTGCAAACGGTCGAAGAGTGGGGCCGATCACTGCTCAGTCTCCACGGAGGTAACTCCAACCACACCACCTCCGGCTCAACGCACCAACTCATTGCTTTGGCTTCAACGCACTAGCTCACCGCGCTTCTGTTGGACCGCTTCTCTTTGCTGCAGAGTGAACTTCCGTCCAAACGTTAAAAACACACACCAAATACTACCGAAGGGTCTGTATATAAGTTTCCCACATTTAACAGAAAGATGGGATTGATCTCTCTGGAAAGGAAACACTTACTGGGGGCATGAAGGTTAAGGCTGACAAAGATGAATCTTCTCCTTATGCTGCTATGCTAGCAGCAAAAAATGTTGCACGAAGCTGAATATGCAAGGCAATTATACCAAGACACCTGGTCCTGGAGCACTGTCTACCCTTCGAGCCCTTGCACGTCTTGGAATAACACAGTAGCACAGAAAATAGAGTGAATTTAGAGAGGGCGGAGAAAAAAAAATGAAAATGGAGAGCATTAGAGAGAGGTAATTAGCGGAGAGGTATCAATTTAATTAGCGGAGAGGTATCAATTTGTATCGTTCTGTTTGTATAATATTACCCATCAAAGTTTCTAAAAATTGCATAATATTTTTACCAACATTAAAAAGGCTGTCACACTTTTTAATGGAAGACAAAGCACAATATTGCACAGGGTACAATGATTAAAACTGAATTTGCACAAATAGTTGTTAGGAAAAGTGTGACCATGCTTGAAATTATGTTTTTAAGTAATGTAATCGAGAATTCTTGTTGTTTTCAGAATGGTTTTTCTTAGGGAATTGATTAAAAAGTTCATCTAATAGTGAGAGATCCAGTTTTACAGTCATTTGGCTAATCATGTGTAACCGAACTGCTTAGCATCACTCGCACAAAAATAGGGCAAGGGGAATCCAATTAAAATATGGAATTTGGCCTCTTCCCAGCTTTTAAGCATGTAACATACTAAAAAAACAGATGTGCTAATGAACCAGCCAAGCTATGACCTGAAAACATTATCTTGTCACAATTATTAAAATAAACTTGACTAGGAAGAACGTTTGTTATTCTTTCAAGGAGCTCATCATCAAACACACCTCAAACATCCTTTCCAGTTTCGAGATAATTGTTACTAAAATAATTGATTTTTTGATGGTAAACATATTTTGCATACGAAAACGACATTTGAATGCAACAAACATGGTTCTATTTCCATCCCACTATAAAATTTTGGGAATCCAATAGGACATAATCGATTTCTAAGAGCATCTTTTCTTTTCTTTTTTTGTTATTATCAAATTAAACCAACCATGAGAGCACAACCGCTTTACCAATATCAGTTTAACTCAGTTGAAATTATGTTCTGTATAAGTACTATTGGAAGCACCAATTTTGACTTGATGTTGATATTCGATGTGAGACTTGGTGTTGATATTCAGCCTTGTTACATTACACTGCAACCAACCTCCTCCAAATGTTACTCATAATTGAATTCACCCTGTGCATCAGTTCAATTATTTAATTACCAAACATTCAGTAATACCGAATCTTAATATCCAATGAGCTAGAGATTATAGAAAGTACATACAATTTTTTCAATTAATTGTGTCAATTTATAACATTTTAAAATCATGATACATATCATGTCACAAATCCATTAAAATCTAAGAAGGCCATGGACAAATCCAAAAGCCATTAAAATCTAAGAAGGTCATGGGAGGAGCTCACGACAGCCCAAGAAGTCAACAAAAAAACCATAAAACCATCATAAACGATGCAACCTTTACAAGGCCTCAAAAAAGAGAAACACCCATCCAAAGGAGTCACAGAGGCCTCTCCAGAGAGAAAGCAGCATCATAAATATGTCTAAACCATATGTAGCAGTATCATCAAAAGAGAAAAGACAGTCATAAATAATTACATAATTGGAGTCCAATTTTTAGAGTTTAAAGCAGATATATGTATAAAAACCTCCACAGAATATGGCATGACTGGAGAAAGTAAAAAACCAGTATAAAGATATTTTGATCAGTAAGGTTTGGTGTTCAACACACGAACAACTAGGCCCTATTTTTCCTCTATGGTCCACATGCCCATAGCAAGTTGTAAACTGACTTTAGACATAAGGTCAGCCTCTCGGTTTTGTTCCCTGTAAATATGGCATAAATAAATCAAATTGAAATGAGTTTTAAGAGCCTGTATTTATTCAAGAATAGGAAGTAATAAAAAGTTCAAATGTCTCTGTGAGTTGTTAAACCAGTTTATGACATTCATAGAATCCCCAAAAATTTGAATCGACTTAATGCCCAAATGGATAAGCCAACATAGAAGAAGTTTGAATGTTTGAAGCTCAGCAAAATTGTTGGAACCTGCCCCAAGACCAACCGTAGTAGAAAGGGTAAAATGTTGATTTCTATGTATAATCATCCCAGCTCCACAAGTTCGCAGGGCCACTGCTCCATCGAAATAAGCCCACGGAAAGGAGTGGTCAAGGACTTTCGGATCAATCCTCTGCTGTGTGTTTTGAGTGTTCTCTGGAGGAAGGACATAAAATATGGTTGCACACTCAGCTGCAACAATATCTATTATAGGAATAATTTCTTTAAAGATACATTTGTTTATGGCAATCTAAATACCCCAAGATACAATCTGAGGGATGTTTCTGAGAGTCGAGTCAGTGCATTCTTCCCACCAACTGTTCCAAGCTTCCCCGCATGTGCTCCCTCTCTAGGAAATAGTAGAATTGCAATGAGATCCAGTTTTATCCCAGACACTTCTTATGAAAGGGCAAGTAAGAAACAAGTGATCAGAGGTTTCAGACTCCTTCTTGCACAGAGAAAATATTCCCGGGCCAATTTGAAACCTCTTTTGAAGGGTTTCCCATGTGGGAACCTTATCTCTGAGAATGCACTAGAAGAAAAAGTTTGATTTTGCCTGGCCACTCAGTTTCCACAGGTGCTTATACCACCACTCCGCCCGACCCTGATCCAGTAAGTGGGCATAGCTAGACTTAGGAGAGTAGTGGCCTGATTTTGAGAGAATCCAATAGAGGGAGTCCTCTAAATCTTTGATGTGAGCCCTCAACCACCCCAGTTCAAATATGTAGTCTTGCCATTCCTGTTTCTAACGGTCCTTAATACCCAACACATCTCCATCCCTCCAAGCCTGAGTCCACATCGAAGTATTCTCCAGGTCATTTATCTGGTTCATTGTTTTTATACCTCGGGCATTGAGGGCCTCACAAATGCCTTCTGATAGGAAGAATATGTTGTTACATCTGACCCAGGGGTCCAAAACAATACAGAATCGCTCCCCATTCCCAATTTTCCAAGCCAGTCCCTTCTCCACTAGGCCAAGAGCCGAAAGGGTGGCCTTCCAGATAGATGAAACTTTGTAGTGTGATTTCTCTGGTCACCGAATTCAGTCATCCATCAGAATGGGGTCAATATATTTCCTTTTCATGACCAAGGTCCAGAGATTTGAAGCAGTGAGTAGTCTCCATCCATATTTGGCAGCCAAAGAGGTGGAAAAAAGATGGAGGTTTTTAATGCCCCATCCCCCCCCACTCCTAAGGTTTAGCAATTTTATCCCAGGCCACCCAGGGTATAATCTTCTTGGAATCTTTACGAGACCAAAGAAAGTTACTGCATATACTTTTGATTTTGTTTAGCATGGCCATCGGAACCCAGGAAAGAGCGATCCAATACACTGGGATAGCCATGAACCAACCTTCCCGATCTTCAAAGCCACTTGTGGCTCCAAATTTTTATTCTGTTTTCTATTTTTGAGACCAACCACCACCAATCCTATTTCTGGTAGGACTCTGATTTGAGGGAGAAACCAAGATATTTAATACTTGGGCCAAAATGGGTCTGGATAAAAGGAAGAATACTCAATGCCCAAGCCAAATCAATCACTTGTATGCCCTCATGAGTGACGGTGGATTTTTGGAAATTTATGTTCATACCAGTGGCTTTCATAAAGAGGTCCAGTGAGTGCTTCAAACTCTGGATCTCCCGCCTATTCCCATTGCAAAAAATAAGTATATCATCAACGAAAAGGAGATGAGTGATAGACATATTTGTAGCCACCTCAAACCCCTCAAACTCCACATCCCTCTTAGCCTGATGTATCAATTGACTAAGGACTTCTGCTACCAGAAGAAAAATAAGGGGGGAGAGAGGACATCCTTGTATTAAACCATGATTTTTGAGAGAAAAGGTGGAAGTTGCTCCATTAATCAGCATGAAAAAAGACACATCTGTGATACATCCCATGATCCAGTTGATGAGATCACTGTGGAAACCTAGATGAGTAAGAAGGAGCCTAAGATACAACCAGTTGGTCCTATCATAGGCTTTTGAAAGGTCAATCTTAAAAATCATACATTTTTTCTTTGAGAGTTTCACACTGTGAATAGTTTCCCATGCCACACCAATAGCTTCATGAATCTGCCTGCCATTCAGGAAACCAAATTGTTCTTTAGAGATAGATTTAGATAAAATGGGCTTTAGCCTGTTAGAAATAGTTTTGGCAATAACTTTATATATACAATTACAGAGAGAAATATGCTTGAAATCATTAAAAGAGGAAGGAGAGTCGTTTTTAGGGATGAGGGCCAGGAATGTTGATTTCAATGCATCATGGGTAAAATCACTGGCTCTTGATTCTTCCACCACATTTTTGATAGTGTCCCCCATCAGATCGAAAAAGTGCTGAAAAATTCAACTGTCCAGCCATATGGACTAGTGCTTTTGTCTTTTTGCATAGACTTTATGATATTCTCCAATTCCTTCTTCTCCACTGGAGCCAGAAGAAAATCATTTTCCTCCTCATCCACATACCTAGGAAAGAGTTGAGCCACCTGAATGATTTCCCTTATCGTGGTCCCCCCTGGTCATTATAGAGATTCTTGAAATAGTTCTTTCCTAAGCGCGATAGATCTTCAAAAGACTTTGCCTTTTCTCCCTCCAAGGTGTCAAGTTCCCATATGGTGTTTGAATTATTCCTACCCTTTGCATAGTTGTGGAAAAATTTTCTATTTTCGTCACCTGTGTGTAACCATATGGCCCGAGTCTTCAGTCTCCAGCTAGCCTCTTTATCCTTTAGTAGCACCCTTTTTCTATTTTCCAGCTCTCTTAAACTGTCCCGAGAAGCTTCATTTGCAAAACCTATGTATATGTCACCATACAATTTCTCTAGTGGCTCGGTGATATCATGGAGATCTTTGGAATCCCTTTTTTCCTTTTCTTTTTCCCACGAAATGGTGGCCTGTTTAATGTTTGTTAAATTGTTAACAAGGGCCTCCGCATAGGAGCCATCTCGCTCAGACACCGGTCTCCATGTTTCAACCACCAGCTTTTGGAAATCCCCCTCCTTTAGCCAAACCGAGTTGAATTTAAAAGGGGATGTCGGTTTTTTAGACAGCCCTTTCAATTCAAGGATAATCAGAGAATTATCTGACTCACCATCCATACCGATCCACTGACAAAATTTTGCAGTCCTAGTAGCGAAGTCATCATTGAGCAGGAAACGATCCAATATTTTAGCAATCCTGGCATCTCCCACTCTATTTTTCCTCTGGTTCGGAGCCATTTTGATTAGGTTTGAGTCGAAGAACTTGCCATCCCGAATTTTCTTGAGGAAAAACTCTGCCAAGGGATCAATCCTTGCATTTGGGCCCCAAGCCTTTGATCGCCCCAATGTGAAATTTAGGTTGCCCCTGACAAATAGATGGGGGATGTTCAGGAAGGATTTACTAAATAAATACCTCCAAAAACTAATCCTGTCAGTACAGGGACCATATATGTTAACAAGAGTGAGACAAGAGGCCAAATCCAACGACGACACCTCGACCCTAATCAACAATTCCGAGGTCCAAAAATTATGTAACTTCCAGAGCTGTTTCTAAGGCCTGTAGTGAGGCCTTCCAAGCGTCCCTTCACATATGAGGTAATAAAATTCCACCCAGGCAGGAGGGAGGACAGGATAGTGGAAACGAGGTCCCCCGAACCTAGAGTTTCTTGGAGAAATAAGACGTTGGGTTTGTACTGGGAGCATATTTTTAAATGCTATTTTTTTGGGTGCAGTAGCTAGACCCCTATAATTGAAGGATAAAAAAATCATTTTGTAACCAAGGACTGAGACCTCGCTGCTCTAAGCGCCCCTTTAAGGGAAATTTGTCTTCCATCCACAATATCAAGGATGGCTTTGAGTTTGGCTTTAGAAATGTCAGATTTCCTCCCTCTGAAATGTTTGACTTTATCTGTGATAGGGAAACCTCCTAATCCACCATGGACTTCTTTCTCCAAAATTTTCTTGTCACGGGGTCGAAGGTTATAAGGAACAATGTCAATAGAAAGCTTGGGGATAGTAGAAATAATGTTGTCCATGGCCAAAGACACATTGCTAACATAGAGGGAAACAGATTGATCAGGCTTACAGGGACCAGGCATACTCATACATTTAAAAAAATATCAAATGAGTTTAATGCAGGAGAAGAGGGACAAGGGGCAGTACTCGCCAAATCCGATGTTGGATCAGTAGGGGTCGTCTCCGTCTACTCCTGGGGCTGGACCAGATCCGACATTAGGGAAACTTTGAGGTCTAAAATGGGCCTCCTAAGGAAAATGTAAAATCAAAATCCACTTTATGAGAACCAATCACATTTTAGGGGATGACATCATCCCTAATGGTTGAGGTGGAATTTTTTGAGTTAAAGGTACTTACTTGTCAAATTCTCAATGGTGGATAAAAACTCATGGTTAACCATGGTAGTGCTCTAAGTACTTTTAAAGTCAAAGTAAAGTACTCATAATAAATGTCATTTCACACTTTTTGAATAAAAATATATTATTGTCATTTCATATTACTTGAAAGAAACAATGCATATCCCTATACATTTGTTATATTATATTATATTATTTTTATATAGTATATTAATTACATGTTATTATACAATTTAAATAATATAATTTTAATTAATAGCATATAATATAATTAAAAATTTGTAAATTTATATTTATATTTTATTTTAAGTTATTTAAGTATACAGGACAAATGCATTAATTGTTCAATGATAATGACTTTTTCTTGAAAAAATCATTCTTATTTATAGTCACATCAATACAATTTTTTTATTAATTTTATTTTGGTATAACTTTTGAATTGAATTTAACTATGGTTACATGGATTGTGATGCAAAAAGTGAATTGAAACTTTCCTAAATATTATTTTATTGGTTTAGCTATTATTTTATTATTTCCTTAGGAGGCCCATTTTATACCTCAAAATTCCCCTAATGGTCCTGCATGTCCACCGCTTCAGCAATGATGCATTTCACCCTGTGAGACTCATCCTCCTGCTGAAAGCTATTACCCCTATGTGCCATCTCCATCCGAACATCCAAATCCTCTACATTTGAGGGAGATTCAAATCTGATCGAGGGCTATGAGTGGCCCCATTCTTTTGTTTCTTGCTCTTGGAGAAACCCAGGGGACAGTCTCGTGCCAAGTGTCCTAACTTGTGGGAATGGTGACATCCGAAAGGTAAATGCTCATAGTCGATCAACTACTCAATATCATGTCCTTTTTCATTGAGAATAATTTTTGGGATCATCCCATCCCTTGGAGCTAGCTTTACTAGAATGTGAGTAGTATTCCTGGACCAGGTCTCCAGGAAGGACATATCTGCCTCCAGGAAAGGTCCCAGACTATCCCTGATAGCCTGAAACACCTCCATAGTCCAGATATAGGGGACGAGAGCTGGAAGCCGAACCCATACTGGGATTTCATCCACCCTTTCTCAGTTATCATCGAAGAGAGGTGTCCATCTCTTAAACAGGATTGGAGCAATACCAAAGCCCCATTGTCTTGAAAGAACCCATTCTAGTGTCGCTGCATTCTTGAAACTAACCATAAACCAACCTTTAGATAAAGTAATTACATCTACATCTCTATTTGGGGCCTCCACCCAACTACAGTTTATCCATTCAGTGGTGTACTCAGCCGGGAAGAACTTACCTTTGGCTCTGCCAACCAAAATCGACTCTGATGAAGCCATCACCAAGTTGAACTGTAAATCAACACCGAAAACCAAATTTGGACACTCCTAGCTTTCCTTAATTACATTCCCCTTTTTCCTCTTTAGTCCCGACTTTCCATCGGTTTTCACAAAGAATTTTGAAGATTTTGTGCGCGCCCCCGAAGTCTCCTTTTGTTTTGAACCTCCCGGCGAAATCTTCTTTCCCCCTTGAGATGTGGTCTCCCCTTCCAGTAGAAAGAGTGGAGCCAAGAAACCCCCTCTCTGCCCCCCAAGACCATCCGACCACTACCCTTGATAGTGGAGACCCTCGATAATCCCCTCTCAGCAAATACCCGCCTCTACCTGAATGGGGAATCCTCCAATAACACCTTCAACCCTGTTATTAACAAATAAACCCTTTGTGCACCAATCTAGATCAATCCTCCCCGCAAGTTCATTTATAGAAAAGCCCCCCAAAGGAGCCACGTCCTTCCCAACTGAGTGAAAATATGGAATAGTATGCTCGTGCCAAAGAGAAACACCACCTTTTATCTCTGGGAACAAATGGACCCCGACCTCCGGAGTTTGACCCGACACCACAGGAGATTCTCCCCCTACACCCAACACAACATCCTCCAAGCCTTCGGATCTGAACAGAGGCCTAATCGATCGGTTCTTTTTACCTTTAGCAGACAAGGAGACTAGACCGCAATGGTCCACAACCAACCCTTTTGTGACCAAGGGGAAACTGCCACAAGACTAATGGAAACCCTCAGCACAAGGGTTTGTTTAATATCACCACCCAGAGAAGTCAGAATGTCCACCGGGTTCCACCTAAGCTTATCTAAACCCCCCTTATCTGAATGAGACTGAGTCAAAAGGGAGACTCTTGCTAAATTCTGCTTAGTGGGTTACATGCCCTAGACAGACAGAATGTCTTCTGCCCCGGGTTCCATGTCAACAAATTCCCTATCATTTCCCATGTGGCCGAGAAAAAAAGACTGACAGGGAAAACCCACAAAACCCAAGAGTGAACAGAGGAAAGACCACAAGCCAACAGTTCCACCAGTTCGAACCCAAAAACCACACCGTAAGAAATCGGGTTGTGTTCAAACCCCAGGCCAATTGCAAATAACCTCATCGGAAAGCAATCCCACCCTAACAGAAAATGGTAGAGAAACTGGGAGAAACAGGAGCAGAGTACCCTTAACAACCTCCAAGGAAACTGATAAAACCAGACAGCGATAGATGAACCCGAAAAACTAGCGAGAAGAGGAAAAAATGCTACTTACCCACAAGGAACCGTTAGTGATGGGAAGAAGCAATAAAAAAGTAGAAATCCCAAGCACGTGAAGGCACACCCACAAAAAATAGACTGCAACAACTCACCGTAACCGTATAGGAGACAGTAACCACAAAAACCTTACATACTCTCCATTGAATAGAACTGCCAACACTTGAAATGGAAGAAACTCCATTAAAACGGTCCAAAGCATAGTTAAACATTTGCAAGCAGAATAGGGAGCGAGTAATACACCTCCGTTGAATGCTAAGTGGTGTCCCACCTACCTGCCGACCAAACCTGGCCCGCAAAGCCTTCCACGTATGTCCCCATGCAACCCGCCAAGTGTATACAACCCAACTCACCGCATTCTCCACCACTAAGTTAGCAACAAGGTTACGCCAAGGAGAGTGGCCACTAGTTGTCTGTCGGAAGAGGAAAGTCCGCCATGAAAAACTTCAGATACCTCAACTCATGCTCTTAAAAGAGTAAAGACTTATAATGTTTAATCTATTCAATGAGGCATATTTTTTCATAATATTTTGCAATTGAGTGAATTTTTTTTCCATCTAATATTGAAATTAACTTCATCTTAAATTTGACCTAACTAATATATATGTGTGTGTGTGTGTGTGAGAGAGAGAGAGAGAGAAAACTTCCTATTATAACTCAATTGTCCAACCAACGGTAGAAATTTCTATCACTATATATCTACAATTACAAGCTAACTCATCCTTATTATTTAAGAAAAACTAATACTAATACTAATAATTCATCATAAGATAATGATCAGGAGATCGTGTCCAAGTTAAAAAAAAATTGCTCAAAAATGTAAGTGCTCAGAAATGGTTGCAATCTAAACGACCAAAAAGGCCTCGTCGCTGCAATTCTGGCACCGCAAACGGGACTCAAAACCGATGTCGTATGTGAAAGTTACTGAGGTTTGAATTCGTCAAGTGACCTCCAAAACATGACTTTTTGACTATGATTTTGTCATCTTCTAAAAAAAATTATTATGGCAAAAAATTGATTTTTATTAAGTTTTTTTAGGCCTATTAGTGGGTGCCACATCGCTTACTCGGAGGCTAGCACATGGCCCCAGGCTATTGGTTGAAGGTCAAGTTAAAATATATTGGAGGGCATGGGTTTCGAACCCTGACCCGACTACACGAGCAGGGCCGACCCGACTAACACGACACTGGCAACATGTTGTACAGTGGGTGAGTCGGGAAACATTGAACTAGCAGTCGGGTCATTGGAGAAACGACGGGTCGGGTACATGTGAACGGCTATTCGAGTCGGCAACTCATTTGAATCAGGCAAAGGAATTAGGGGCCAACCCCTCAAGGGCTAGCCCCATAACAATGAGACCTGGGTCCAAAAACCATGGGCTAAGCTCTGTTAGTATGGCGGAGTTTTGGTTAAGCCCTCAGGGCTAAGGTTTCAAGCCATGCGACCAAGTGAGAGACCCTGTGCTTAAAATTTGAACCAGCGGAGTTTAAAGGGGGCTAGCCCCAGTACTAAGCCCTCTTCCGACGTGACCTTCAGGCTGTGACCAAGGGCGCGGTCTTTAAATCTTATCCGCTAGCATTAACCACCCAGAGATTTCGCATATGAACGCGTTGAATACAACTAATAGTCATATTAAATGTTCTACCTAAATTGGAGCGCAGTTCCTCCTAATCCACCTATCCGACGAATTTGGTGGAGTTAACTAGAGTTCCTCCAGTTTTGGAGGAGGTTTTTTAGTGCCACTGGGCAAAAACTTGTTTGGGTCATAACTTTCTCAATTTTCAACCAAACAACATGAAATTTTAGTCAATTTTGGGTCTCTGGAGCATTCTGGAGAGTTTGGAATAGGTTTCAAAGTGAACAGAGGTGTTTTACAGCATATTTTAATTCAGGGAAGAGGAAAGAGCCATCAGGGCCATCAGGGAGATGGAGTTGTATTGGGTTGTACTTCACTATTTAAGGTAAAACAAAAGCCATTTTTAGCTTATTTCTATCTTCTGAAGTCAAATTCACAGCTTGTTTTTCCTTTTTAGGAATATTTTTCACTGTGTAACCATTTTGAGCAAATTAATAAAGCAAGGACATGCCATTGGGGAGCCTTGGACTGGCAGATGTAGCCCAGGAGGGGTGAACTGCCTCATCATTTTGTTGTGTTATGATATGGTGAAGTTTACTCACTGTGTATTTCTATTGTGATATATTAAACAATAAATTTAAATAACAAATCCTCTCACATAAAACTCAGAAACATTACCAAAACTACTTTGTTTAACCTGAAAGACATGGAGAACACTTTTCACACTAAATTAAATGGAAATGGATACTTTGCATAGAATTTACAAATAGTTCCATTTTCAGATCAATTCGTATCGGAGCTATATTTTTACTCTGCATTTTTTCTTGTGCAAAGATATAGTTGATTGTTTGCAAGTTTTAATGCTTACTAGGCTTAAGCTCAAGAGAGGGGTAGGACAATTAGTTAGAGCACAAAGTAATCGTCAACCAAGGAGGGCCAGAGAGCCTTTAACTCCACCTTCTAATTCACCCTCAAGAGCCATTGAAGAAGCCTTAAGCATGTCTTCAAGAGAAGGAGAAGCTCCTGAAGACATCGATCCCAAAGAAGAAGAACGGGTGTTCCGAAAGGCTTTCTTGGACATGACTCTACCAAGAAAGGAATGATAGGCTTGTAGTAGAAGGGTCTAAACATCGGAAAGAAGGAGAGGGTTCTTCAGGAGGAAAGAAAAGTGATGATAAGTCAAATAAAGGACATGGAGGAAATGGTGATCCACCATCCCCATCTTCATCCTCTTCCTCTACATCGTCATCCTCTACTTCAGTGAATCAATCTCACAAGTTTAAAACCACTGGTAAAAGTCCATTTTTAAAGCTTGATGTTAAATTTGAGTTGCCTATGTTTAATGGTGAAGTCAAGGCAGAGAAACTTGATAATTGGATACGGCGGTTGGAGGTTTACTTGAGGATACAGAACCTTCATGATGGCGACACCAAGATACAGTTAGCCTCTTTGAGAATGGATGGAGCAACATTGGTATGGTGGGAAACCAAGACCAAGGATGAAATTAAAAAACATGGTAAGATCACTTTATCATGGGCTGAATTTATTACTGCAATTAAAAAGCAATTTTATCCATTAGCTCATTTACAAAAAGCTATCATGAACTGGAAAAACTTCAGACAACTTAAGGGAAAAAATGTACAAGACTACACCCAAGAGTTTAGGAAAAGAGCACTATTATTAGGGGTAGACTTACAAAGTTAAGATACTTTGCTGAAATATATAGGTGGTTTGCACAGCTAACTTAAACATACTATCATTATGTTCAATCCTACTAGTCTAGACGAAGTTTCTGTACAAGCTACACATTTAGAGGCTAGAGGGAAAAACACTATTGATGAGGGTAGAAACAAGCCTTTTAAGGGGAAAAACAAAGATAAAACCTCTAAGGGAAAAGGCAAAAAGAATCCATCTGTCAAACAGGAGTGTGAGAAAGTGATATGTAAACACTGTTTAAGAGAAGGCCATGAAGAAAAAAACTGTTGGAAACTTCATCCTGAAAAAAGAACTCAGTTTAACAAAAACAAAGGAAAGAAGAAAACTGCAGCTACTACAACTACACCACAAGACTTATGTGATGATTCAGGTGACGAAACCAAAATTGCAGCCATGGGTTTGAAGAGTATGAAGGGAAAGGAAACTGAAACTAAGCCAAGCACTAGTACTTCAAACTGTCATGTACAAGCTCCAAATGAGGAAGAAGGAATTGAATTGTTCCATGTGAGGGTAGTCTCAAAACATACAAAAATGGACACATTGTTTGACAGTGGGTCACAAGCAAATCTCATATCAGAAGACTTGGTCAAACAGCTTAAACTTGAGACCATACCACATCCAAATCCATATCCACTTGGGTGGATATGTCAAGATGTAAATTTACAAGTCTCAAGAAAGTGCATATTGCATTTTGCAATTACTGCACACTTTATTGACATAGTTTAACTTGATGTAGTGTCGCTTGATATATCAGGAATTGTTTTGGGAATTCCTTACTTATTTGATGGGAAAATGATCTTCCATCGCCATGAAAATAAGTATCATCTTTTTAAATATGGCAAGATGTTTATTGTCAGAGCACATCGCAAGAAGGAAAATATAGCGATGGTAAATGTGGCACAGGTAAAAAGGCTAGTGAATTCTAGTAAGCTTTTTGTACTTCTTATGGTTAAGCCTAAGGTTGATGTGAATCATGATTCATTTGAAAATTGTGATTCCAAGTTAAAATCAGATTTATATGATGTAGTTGATGCACATCATGAGATGTTTCAGGAACCAACAGGTTTGCCTCCTAAAATGGAGATTCAACATGAAATATAGTTGCAACAAGATTGTCCTCTTCCTAACATAGGCATGTACCGCATGTCTATCATGGAGAATGTTGAAATAAAGAGGAAAATTAAGGACTTGTTGGACAAAGGTTTCATAAGACCAAGCACTTTGCAATGTGGGTCACCGATAGTGTTGATTCCAAAGAAAGATGGAACTTGGCGCATGTGTGTGGACTTCAGGGCATTGAACAAGATAATAGTAAAGAATTGTTACCCACTCCCAAGGATAGATGATTTTTTAGATCAACTGAAAGATGCTAAATATTTCACTAAGTTAGACTTATGTAGTGGTTATCATCAAGTTATAATTTCACAAAGTGACATTTGGAAGACAACATTTAAAACCAAACAAGGACTCTTTGAGTGGCTTGTTATGCCATTTGGTTTATGCAATGCACCTGCAACTTTCATGCAGGTAATGGATGATGTCTTACGTCCTTTTCTTGATGATTTCGTTTTTTTCTACTTAGATGACATCTTAATTTTCAGCAAGACTAGAGAAGAGCATATCATGCATGTTAAGAAAGTACTTGATGTTTTGAAGAAAAATCAGTTGTTTCCTAAAATGTCAAAGTGTGAATTTGGAAAGAATTCTTTGGTTTATTTGGGACACATAGTAGGAGGAGGTGCTTTGAGAATTGATCCTTCTAAAGTAGAAGCCATTGTGAATTGGCCTACTCTCAAATCCATTACAGAGGTAAGATTTTTTTTGGGTGCAGCTCAGTATTGGAGGAAGTTTATTTCTTAACTTCTATGCCATAGCAGCTCCTATGCATGCAGTGACAAGTGTGAAGCGTGCTTTCCAATGGGGAAGCAAGCAACAGAAAGCTTTCGAGTCTTTCAAAGAGAAGATAATTTCAACTCCATTCCTTGCATTATTGGACTTGAGACAGCCATTCGAGATTCAGACCAATGCTAGTGATTATGCCACGTGTGCAGTTATTTTACAACATGGTAAGCATATCGCATTTCATTTTGAGACATTTAATGGTGTTGTTGTGAATTATCCTACATATGATAAGGAGTTGTATGCATTGGTACAAAGCATCAAAAAGTGGAAACACTATTTGATGGGCAAAGAAACAGTTTTTCATATCGACCGTCAGCCTTTACAGTACTTGCAGTAGCAAAGTAAATTACAACAGTCACGACATTTCAGGTGGATGGGTTTCCTACAACAATTTCACTTGGTAATAAGGTACAAGAAAGGTATTTTCAATAAATTTTCTGATATGATATCAAGGTCTATTATTAGTGCTACTACTTTACTTAATAATGATTCTATTGTACATGAGAGCTACATAGAACAATATGCATCAGATGTTGATTTTAAGGATGTGTATGCTAACTTGAGTGAAGGGAATCATGTTGAGGAGAATGATTATCACTTGCACAATAATTTGTTGTTTCATATGGGCAAGTTATGTATACCACAGGGAGAGAGACTAAGTGTCATGAGAGAAGCTCATTCTTCTCTTATTGTTGGACATTTCGGGGTAAGAAAAACGGTGGCACATTTACAGAGGTATTGTTATTGGCCTCGCATAGTAGATGGTGTTTCACGTTTCATTAGACGTTGTTCATTATGTGCTACAAGAAAGCCTAGAAATAGGAAGCTTGGTTTATATACGCCATTTCTGGTACCTTCTAGACCATGGGAAAGTGTTTCTATGGATTTTGTTGGAGGTCTACCATTGTCTAGAAAGCAGCATGATTATCTTTATGTAGTAGTCGACAGATTCAGCAAGATGTGTATTCTTATGCCATGTAAGAAATCTATAACTGCTGAACAAACTGATGATTTATATTTTCAACATGTATGGGTTCATTATGGCTTGCCTACTTCTATTGTTAGTGACAGGGATTCCAGATTTGTTGGGAATTTTTGGTCCAATTTATGGAAGATGATGGACACCAAGTTGAAGAAGAGTACTGATTTCCATCCGCAAACAGATGGAAAAATAGAGGTAGTGAACAAAACCATTGTACATCTCTTGAGATTTTATTGCGACAAGCAACCCAAGCTTTGGGATGAGCACTTGCATTACATTTAGCATGCTTACAACCGGGCCAAGCACTTTTTTACAAATACTTCACCTTTTGAAGCTTGTTTTAGGTATTTGCCTAAGTCACCTTTAGATTTCGTTCTTGAGAAGGATGTTTCCAATGATGGGCATAGTGACATTGACAAAGCTCGCATGTTCATTGAAAGAATTTAGCTCATACATTAGCAGGTTCAAGAACAGCTGGAAAAAATTCAAGGAAAGTACAAGGAGAGGCATGAAAAACACAAAGTTGATCATAAGTTTCAAGAAGGAGACGAGGTATGGTTGCATATTAGTAAGGAAAGAATGCAAAGAGAAGGTAAAAAGTTGAAGCCTATTCATTATGGTTCATTCAAGATTCTTAAACAAGTTGGAAATAATGCTTTTCAACTAGATTTACCTTCATATATGCAAATATATTCCATTGTGAATGTGGAAATTTTACGTTTGTATGAACCTCCTTAATTGATGATCATGAAATTGACATTCAGCTGCCATCCATAGAGGATTTCTCGCCAAAATTTTTGGATGAGATGAAAGAGGATGCTATCCTTGATAGAAGGACACACACTTTGAGGAGGGGAAGTGTTGATTATTTTTGGATTGGTCTTAAAGGCAGCAAATCGAGTAAGGAAAAATGGATGGAGGTGGAAAAGGTGAGGGATCTGTACCCTCATCTTCTGAATAGGTAATTGAAGGCTTTTGGGGTCCAAAAGCTTCCCAATGGGGAGGTGTGATTAGGAGATCATGTCCAAGTTAAAAAAATTGCTCGAAAATGGAAGTGCTCAGAAATGGTTGTAATATGAACGACCAGAAAGGCCTCGTCGCTGCAATTCTGGCACCACGAACAGGACTCAAAACCAATTTCGTATGTGAAAGTTACTGAGGTTTGAATTCGTCTAGTGACCTCCAAAACATGACCTTTTTACTATGATTTTGTCATCTTCTAAAAAACATTATTATGGAAAAAAATTGGTTTTTATTAATTTTTTATATGCCTATCAATGGGTGCCACGTGGCCTGCCCGGAGGCTACCACGTGGCCCCAGGCCATTGGTTGAAGGTCAAGTTAAAATATATTAAAAGGCAAGGGTTTCGAACCCTGACCCAACTACACGGGCAGGGACAACCCGACCAACACGACACGGGCATGATGTTGTACAGTGGGCGAGTCGGGCGGTATTGAACTGGCAGTCGGGTCGTGGGAGAAACGAAGGGTCGGCCACATGTGAACGGATATTTGGGTTAGCGACTCGTTTGAATCGGGCGGAGGAATTGGGGGCTAGCCCCATAGCAATGAGACCCGGGTCCAAAAACCACGGGCTAAGCTTTGTTATTATGGCAGAGTTTTGGTTAAGCCCTCAGGGCTAAGGTTTCAAGCCATGTGACCAAGTGCGAGACCCTACACTTAAAATTTGAACCAACAGAGTTTGAAGGGGGCTAGCCCCAGTACTAAGCCCTCTTCTGACGTGACCTTCAGGTCGTGACCAAGGGCGCGGTCTTTAAATATTATCCGCCAGCATTACCCGCCCAGAGATTCTGCATATGAACACGTTGAATACAATTGATAGTCACATTAAATTTTCCGCCTAAATTGGAGCACACTTTTGCCTAATCCACCTGTCTAACAAATTTGGTGGAGTTAACTGGCATTCCTCCAGTTTTGGAGGAGGTTTTTTAGTGCCACTGGGCAAAAACTTGTTTGGGTCATAACTTTCTCAATTTTCGACCAAACCAGAAGAAATTTAAGTCAATTTTGGGTCTCTCTAGCATTCTGGAGAGTTTGGAATAGGTTTTAGAGAAAACAGAAGTGTTTTTTAGCAAATTTTACTTCAGGGAAGAGGAAAAAGCCATGAGGGCCATCAGGGAGATGAAGTTGTATTGAGTTGTACTTCACTGTTTAAGGTAAAACAAAAGCCATTTTTAGTTTATTTTTGTCTTCTGAAGTCAAATTCACAGTTTTTTTTTCCTTTTTAGTCATATTTTTCACTGTGTAACTATTTTGAGCAAATTAATAGAGCAAGGACATGCCATTGGGGAGCCTTGGACCGACAGATGTAGCCCAGGAGGGGTGAGCTGCCTCATCATTTTGTTGTGTTATGATATGGTGAAGTTTACTTGTTCATTTCTTCTGTGATATATTAAACAATAAATTTAAATAACAAATCCTCTCACATAAAACTCAGAAACATTACCAAAACTACTTTGTTTAACCTGCAAGACATGGAGAACACTTTGCACAATAAATTAAATGGAAATGGATACTTTGCATAGCATTTACAAATAGTTCCATTTTCAAATCAGATAACTTGAAGAATTAACCTATTTCCCTCTTTTCCTTATTATACTCCAAAAACCACTTTATATCATATCCATAATATATATATGGAATTAACATTAACTTTTAATAATTACACTTAAAATACAATATCATAAATTGTATTATTAAAAACATGTGTTACGAAATAGCAGTACAGTTTTGAAAAAAGGGTTGATAACGAGAGGAACTGCTCTTCATGAATAATAAAATATTATTAAAATATAAAGAATATTTTAGTTCATGATCCTTGAACATTGAATTTGGAATTTCAGTGTGTTGAATAATAGTTTTTTTTTATCCGAGAAACTTATTTTACAAACTAGTATGAGGGGATGTGTAAGTATGTTTGTCCAATTAACATGTGCCTTTTTAAAATAAAAATAAAATATGATTTAAATAGAAAATTAATTTTAGTTATTTAAAAAAATGAATATGTTGTAAAGTAATTAAAAGTAAAAGAAAATATGTGAGTAAGATGTTTAAACCTTGTATTTTTTTTAAAATATTTCAACAAACAAATTTAAACTAGCAATTGCACCACATATTGCAAAGGAAAAGTCGTAAGGTTGTAACATAGGAAACAATAACATAAATGAAAAAATTCAGAAATCATTTATTTTCCCATCTAACAAAGAGTAACAATCAAACATGTTAGTGAGAAGAATGGTAGCAAATTTTAAATCTAAGAACTCTCTTCCTTGGTGATAGTACATTCTGGTTTTCAAAGAAACTTCTTTTCATGATCTTTTAAATAACAAATTCCTCTCCAAAAGACCCTTCATAAAGACCCATTTTATTCAACTGATTGAAATAGGCAAGTGTCTTTTGTCTAGTGCTTTATGAGTTATTAAAATTAAGGGAACAAGTAAAAATATTGCTAGACAAAAAATAGCGAATTGACTTAATGTCAAATGGCTATCTCTTTAAGTAATTTCTTCATATCTTCTCATGTGGGCCTTCTTTAACTTATGAGGTAGTAGGAACTTTCTCAACTCTAACTCTTCGAGAATAAGAGGTGGAAAATTATGTTTAGTGAACTACTGGACCTCAAATAAATCCATCATGGTACTTACTGTGGACAACTTCTTTGCTATTAATTGCATATAAATTGTGCATTTTCATAGTGGATGAAATAGCTTGGACAAAGTACTCAAGATATCTATATGAGGAAATATTGTTAGTGTAAAATATTATTGCAAGTGTACAAAAAGATGCTACTTTAGCTATACGTGAAAAATAGCCCTAACAACATAAATGGCTCATTAACCCTTTAGATCGGCAATAGACAATTAGAAAAAATCCTACAAAAACCTAGATCTATGCAATAAAAGTAGCTAAACATTAAAAATAAATAGTAACTGATGCAAAGTTAACTCCAAGTATCCAACACACAAGACAAGATTAAAATAATGATTTTATATTATGTAACACCTGGTGAAGGAAACAAATAAATGTTACCAGTCCCCATCAATGGGATGGGTTCTTGGTTGTCTTGAATGCTTCAACTTCAGAAGTTTCTCTCTCTTAATGGTGTAGAAAACCCAAAGCATGTGTTGAACTCAAGTGGGAGCTCAAATGGAAAAAGAAAATAATAACGACAATGAGAATGATCAAAGTGAAGAATGAGTGGAAAAGCCCTTCTATTTCTAACAAAATATTGAATTATCCTCGATAATGGTGAATAATAAAATATTATTAACCAAGATCTAGATCTAACCGTTTGGAATATTTTATTATATTTTGTTGTATGGAAAAGGTATTTAAATTGGTTAAATAACTTTTTCTAGAAATAATAAACAAATAAATAATTTATTTATCATTTCAAGAATGTGGTTAAAGAATAATAAACAAATAATGATTTTTTTAACTATTCCTAGGTGATTTAGTCAAATTTAACAAGGACTAATAACTAAATAATGATTTAATTAATTATTCCTAGAGAAAAATAAGATAAATAATAATTTATTTAATTATTTCTCATAATTGGGTTAAATATGACTCGGAATATTATTCAAACGATGGTTTAATTAATTATTCTTAGAGGAAAATCAAATAAATAAGGATTTATTTAATTATTCCTCATGGGGTTTCTTGTTTTAACCAGAAATAACTTAATAAGATATGGTTTATTAAATCATTTCCTATAGTGAAATCAATTTTACTAAGGTAAAATTGGTCCTACATGGTTTACTTCGATCCATCTAATTAGAAATGGTTAAATGACCATTTTTTGGTGATAACAGATTGCCCCCCAATGTGCGAGAGTTAGGACCATATCGTATGACCGAAGTACGTTATAAAAACACAATCACTAGACACCGAAGGGGAGCCAGAGAGAGAGAGATACCTGAGTTAAGCGAAACGAGAGAGGACAATAACTAAGGGGGTGAGGCCTAAAAATGATATGCGTCACCTTTTATGTTGGAGTACTTGTTCTCAATGGGGCGGGGGAGGCATATCTATGCCCGTCGAGATGACAATGGTACAAAAAATAATGGTGAGCCCAACCATGTGGGACTGAGCTACAAAATGTATAATACATGATACATGACATGTTGGCATCGATGGGCCATAAAATAATACAATGGGTCCCATATACATAATGCGTCTGGAAAAACATGTGCCAGGACTAAATACAATAATATATGAGTACATGAGACATAAATAGTGCCCCTCCATATAACATGGGGAGGGGGGTGGGTATAAAAACCAAAGAAGCCCTGCTGAACAGGAAAGGGATCTAAAAATCTAAATGGATCATCTGAATGAGACATGCATTTTGTGGGCATTGCAAGCAGCTGAAACTGAACCCATCATATATGTGGAGCTGCATCTGAGGTTGTAGCATAATCTGAGGTCATATAGGCATGTGGTGGGCTACCTGAAGGGCCACCCCCTCGTGAGGTCTGAAACATCTCAAACACCCTCGGGAATCACTAGTACAATTTGTTCGATCACCAGACCATCAAGTATACATATCTCAATCATGCGATAATGAGTTGAGGTCGAGCGAACGAGAAACAACCATGTCAAAGGGAAATGATGTTTCCCTTTGCATGATTCAAGGCACCGAACAAGAATGGAAGTTGGAACCAAGGTACACCGCCCTCTAGAACTGTCTTCTAGAATGAATGTGCTGATGTCAACATACGGAGGTCCGCCATAGATGAGGCAACAATGAATCCTTAACTAAGGCACGAGGGATCATATTAAAGTGACTGATGGAATGACACCATGGATGATGATGGAATAGGGGATACTGAGCATAAAAATAATATCTGATTGGGCAACAACTGACTTGACTCTGGAAGGGAAGAGGGACAGTATGACTGGAGGCCAAAATGGGCAACACGTGATGAATGTGATGCAAATATGGATTGAATATTGTAACAGGAGATAAAGGGACACATGATAGACTACATGAATGTGATGATGACTCAACTCGGACTCTAAAAAATGGTGACTTGATGATGCTGCCACACAGGATAGGCCCAAAGGGGACCATGAAAACATGAGCCAAATATGGTTACTCATGATGAAAATCAACACATGAGTTGACAAGTGTGAAGGAAAAGTGGTGCCCCAAGTATAAGCAGCGCATGTGAAGAAAATCTATTTTAAGAGGTGGCAAAGTGACCGTTCTTGGAAAAATGACTTCCTTGTGAAGTGTCAAATTACCAAAAACAAAAGAAGACCCATTATTGTCCTTGGTGAGAGTTTTCCAATGGTGTTGACGATCCATCAAACCGAGCTATGGTTTGATCGCAATTGGAAAAAGAAAATTTTGGTTTTTTCCTTTAAAAGGGTGATTTCCCTCCAATTTAATTAATTTTCTAAGTGAGTTGTGGTAAATTTGGAGAGGAGGAGAAGGCCCTAAATCTTGCGGCAATTATACCGGAGAAACTGACTATTGGAATTAGGATCTGTCAGTTGCACATAGGTGGCCTGACCTTACTCTTCATTTTCAACGGTTTAGTTTTTCAGATTAGGTCCCTAGGGCTTAGTAAGATACCCTTACCCAATTTCACGACCGGGTCGCACTATTATGCCCTTGAAATGTGATTTGGATCACAGGAATCAGAGGGAAAAATGCAAGCCCGTAGTTTCATGGCAGAATAGTGTGAGTTGGGGCTGAAAATTGGGTTTGGTCTGTTGGTTTGTTGAGGACCAAGGTTAGAAAGTTTATGATGCAATTGTCTTCTCTGAACTAACAGAACATGATGACGTTTTGTAGGTATGGCAAAGTTAAGATCAACTAGCGTGAAAGAGACTTGGATGCCCTTAGTGTCGAGATTCAGGGGAATCAGGTGGTGCGAGGGGCGCTTACTTGATATTGGGTGCTCAAGTTGGTTGAGAACCCGCTGATGAGGGTAGGTGAGCCCTTGTTATCTAGGATAGTGAGCTACTGGGATCCAGACTAGGAAGCCTTTATTGTGTAAGGTCACAGGATCAAGCTCATGATCTAGGATATCTATTTTTTGACCGGATTCCCCCCACTAGGGGTGGTGGGGAACATACATCCAATGTTACCTCGTGGGAGGAACATAACAACGTTCGTGTTGCATCATTGTATACCGGGTGCTCATGCTAAGGGCACGACCATTCTGATCAGTGATCTAGAGAGGCTAGAGACACGGGCTATCGCCACAACGATGTTGCAGATCCTGTGCAACCAGGCGTTCCATCACATTACTGGAGGGCAGATGATGTTAGTGGAGAGTGTTTTGAGTGGGACCTACTATGGGTGGACCTAGATGATGCTGTCATCGGTGAAACGACAGCTATCGCTATGCAAACAACAGGTGAACCATGATTAACGAGGGTGGCCATTACTATAAGCACCACCCATAAATATGTTTCGTGCCCAATTCCTTCCAGTAGTAAAGGCATATCCTCCAGTTCAAGATACAGTTCAAGATGAAGCAGCAAGAGCAGTTCCAGGTGGTACAGATCGTAAGAGAAATCCATATAGAGAAGAAGATTGGTTCGTGGAGGATTTCATGCCGACTCACCTATCTATCTAGATTTAGAAGGGAAAGAGGGTTATGGAACGTGATTGTACTTTTGGTATAGTGTTGTGCTCTTTCTTCTCTGAGAATATTGTACAGATCTGTAATAGGGGTCCACAGGAGCCCAGGATGCGCCGCTGGGGGAAAATACTATGTAGAGGAGAGGGAGGGGGAGTCAGACGTGTGTTCCAATAAGTTTTCTTCACACAATGGGATCAGATGTCAGTATACATAGACAACTATCCATACAATGGTATGAACTATCAGGGTGATCCTGACATGCCACTTCTACCCGGCCGAGCATGGGGACCAGATGGTAAGTGAAATTTTCTATATATTATGGTGCATTTAAAGTTTTTAGAATATGTATGTGGTACTAATTTGTAGATTTGGGTATGCAGATATAACACCATCCAAGCTGACAAGATATGAAGGATGTGTCGCAGCGTGAGGGGCTGCAGAACCGAGTGGATCAACATCACAACAAAGACTTGACTGTGAGGCTCTGTTGGAGGACCTTCGTCACAGGTTCGATGTACTATTGACCAGGGTGGCGGAGCACGATTGGCATGATTTAGAGGATCGGTATACAGATGATTGTACTGGTCTTCCATCGAAGTGGCTAGGCATCACGCGACGCATAGTGATGGCCGGGAAGGCAGTTCAGGACCTAAGGGTTGGTGGAGCAGAGCCATTGGCCCAGGAGCCTCCAGATAAGGACTAGGAATAGGGGCATATGGTGCCCCCTTTTTTTTTTGATAACATATTGTGGGCATGTCAGATGTATTTAGAGTAGTGGACTCAAAACACTTATGTTTTTATGTGACGATACATAATATGGATATGCATCTTTTATATGACGGTTGTGGTTCACCATTTGTTTTTTATGGCTGTCTTGTGTTAAATTCATGTGATAAATGTCAATATAGAATGTTATTTGAAATGGTATCTACATAGTGATTTTGGGCTCTAGGAACATGATTGAATGTAATGGATTCAAATTCACGTGCTAAAAGCTTCACTCATAGATATTTTTTAAATAGGATATGGTTATGCACACGATAAACACCATTCAATTGAATGACAAGTAGAAAGGTATCTAAACTAACATTAATATGAAGGATGCGATGGTCAAGGCCATCAACTAACAAACCTATCATTGCATCATATTTGACCTGGTTATTGGTGGTAGATCCAATCCATACATTGTTGGAGTGAACTAACGAATGCAAGGGGATGAAAATGGCCCAAGTGTAGGTTTTAACCCTGAACAGAAATTATCTACACACGAATCTTATAACAGAAAATAAACAATAGCAAGATCATAAAACATAAAACAGATAAACACAGAGATTTTCCCCTGGATCCCAAATCGGGACAACCAGCTTGATTTTTCATTATATTCCTTTTAGTGTTACAACACATATATATACATGTTGAAGCATACATAAACCCCAATCCATAAACCCTAGATTAGAACATAACCGTAGTTCCCTTGACCGGATCTACAAAAATACCAAGGCCGAAAACCATCGTACCCCAAAACCATGTGCAAAACCATGGACGCGGACTACCCACCGAAAATTAAGGACCAAAAATTTTCGTCGGGCCGCTGCCCCGGACCCTGACAGGGGGGGCTATCGCCCCCCCGCGTGTGCTTAGTCGTGGAAAGAGTATAACACATACCCAACACCAACCTATCGAGGCTAGATTTTGAGAGAAGCGACTTTCACCATCATTATGGCCGATATATGGTGTGGATGATGGATCCATCTAAAAGGCGCCAAAAGACAACAAATGAGATGATGATGGACAATGCAAGCTACCTAAATGCATGACATAAATAAATACATGCATGTCAATGGGAGATGTTATGGGTAAAATTTCTTGAGGTAGAGTGCACTGCGAGGGTCAGGAAGGAGTTGGCCTTCGAAATCCTCTAGAAGGTATGCCCCCTTTCCCAATTCCTTACTAATGATGTAAGGTCATAGCCATAATGGGTCAAACTTCCCATGACCAAGGACATCATGAGCATGGTCATACACTAGAACAAGATCACCTTCGTGAAAGGTACGAGGGTGGAATTTCTGGTCATACCGAGCTTTGGTGCACTTCTTGGACACTTCAATGGTTTGCAATGCAACACGATAGTCTTTGGAAGCATGCTCAAGCATGATAAGTATTTGTTCTAAAGGTTGGGTATCAAGGAGAAGTTCAACGGCTAAGTGAAGGGAGGGGAAGTTCACACTTGATCGGTAAGACTGCCTTCTCGCCAAAAAAAGGTGAAAAGGAATAAACCCGGTGACGATTTTAACATAAGTTCTATAGGCCCACAAAGCAAGGAAGAGCATAAGGTGCCAGTTGGTTTTGTGCTTGTTCACCATCCATTGAAGCATAATTTTAAGGATTTAATTGATTGCTTCAACTTCTCCATTACCTTGGGGACAATAAGATGATGAATATTGGTGCTCAAAGCCCAACAGAGAGGATAGCTCACGCCATATCAATTATGGGAATTTTGAGGTATAAAATGGGCCTCATAAGGAAATTATAAAATAATAGTGGAAATAATAAAATAATATTTGATTACATCATAAAATTTTAGAGGGAAAAATGAAAATACTACTTTTTTAACTCATATTTTCAACTTATCTCCCTATGGGTTTACTCAAATTTCAAGTGGGAACACTTGTTGGATGAAAATTTTGATTCCTCATCCAAGGAGTACCCATGTTGCATACTTTCGATGGACCCTGCTACACGGAAAATGAGATATACATGAAAAACGTGATTGCAATCACGTTTTTCATGTATCTCTCATTTTCCGTGTAGCAGGGTCCATCGAAAGTATGCAACATGGGTACTTCTTGGACGAGGAATTAAATTTTGCGTACAACGAGTGCTCCTGCTTGAAATTTGAGTAAAACTTTAGGAAGATAAGTTAAAAATACAAGTTGAAAAATTAGTTTTATTATTTTATTATTTTTTAATTTTTTTACTTTTTTACCCCAGAAATGGTGAATCATCCCCCATGGTTGACATCGGCATCTTGAATCCTATTGGTTATTATAAATTTTATTTTTGTTGTACATTTTTCTTAGCAGGCCCATTTTAGACCTCAAAATTTCTCTAATGCTCATCTTCGAAATGTCGGCCATGGTCAAAGACTAATTGTTTCAGAACCCTGAATTGAGCGATGACATGGTTAGAGAAGAATAGAGCTGTGGTAGTCACAGTGTTCTTGAACGTTGGCATGGCCTCAACCCATTTGGTGAAATAGTCGATGACCATGATTATATACTTGTGGTTACTAGCATATGGAGGTCGACACTCCATAAGGTCAATGGCCCATTTACAAAAATGACTGACTGATATGATAGGATGGAGGGGAGCAAGTGGAGCTCCTGCCTTTGGGGAAAATAGATGAAAATTGGAACAATTTTTTACTGCTTCAATGCAATTTCCAAAGAGAGAAGGCCAAAAATACCCAATGTGCATGATTTTCTGGGCAATGGCCATACCGAAGAGGTGGCTAGCACAAGCGCCAATTTTGTAAGCATTAAGGACTTGCTAAGCTTCAACGTGTGTGAGACAGCGACGAAGGACATAATCAACACTGCGACAATAAAGATAGTCACCAATGAGAAAGTAGCGGGGTTTTGGTGTCGTATACATTGTTGAGCATCACAATCAAGATTGGAAGCGAATTTCTTGGTTTGCAAATAGGTAAGGATATCGTCATACCAAGGATCATCCAAACTAATTGCAAACAAGTGTTCATCGGGTAAATCATCATTAACCGGCGAATCATGCGTACCAGTAGGTAATTCAAAAATGAGTTCAGCAAGGGCTAAACCTTTCTTACTCAGGTGTGACAAATTCAAGGTCAAACTCTTGGAGGATAACAATCCAACGAGCATATTTCCCATTAATGATCCGTCAACTTAAGAGGAAATCCATGGGGTTGGAATTGGTCACGACCTTGGTGGAACGCATAAGGATATAATGATGAATTTTTTGGACCGAGAACACGGTGACCAGTGCCAACTTCTCTGTATGCGAGTAGGACACAACAGGTCCCACAAGGTTCTTACTAAAATAATATATAACATGTCTGTTTCCAGTCGCATCTTCCTGAATGAGGACCCCAACGACCGAATGAGTGGCAGATGAGATATACAGGATGAATTCCCTCTCAAATTTAGGTGGACTAATCAAGGGATTAGAAGTGAGTGCATGTTTCAAGGCATCAAAAGACTATTGAGCATAGTCATCCCAAAAAAATAGAATGTTAGATTGAAGGAGTCTTAGAAAACCATGCGCAGTGGTGGCATAGTAGGGATGAACTGACGAACGAAGTTGGCTTTGCCTTGAAGGCTTTGTAACTGGCGCAAGGTATGAGGGATGGGCAACTCAAGAATGGATTGAAATTTGAGGGGATCAAGCTTTATACCATATTTGGACACAATGAAGCCCAAGATATGGCCAACAGGAATGCAAAAGACACACTTCAACAGATTGAGGCAGATATTATACTTGCGACATCAGAGAAAAAAGGTACGTAAATCATGAATGTGTTACGCCCGAAGCCTAGAACGAGCAGTGAGGTCCTCAAGGTAAGTAAGGATAAAATAGTAACGTCTCTATCTAATTGATTATAAGTTAATATTTTTGTTTTTATAAATCAAGTTTTTTATTTAGGGTTTGTTTTTATTAGTTTTAGGTTTAAATTTTATGAATAGAGATTGAGAGTCACTTATGAGATATAATGAAGAGATTGAGAGAGGGAATCACTTGTGAGGTATGAAAACTGTTTCATGAAACATTTAAGATTGATTGAGTGTTATTATTCTTGATGATAGTATCTCACAATAATTGAGTCATAATAATTTTAATTCAAGAAATAAATGAATGTAGCATTAAGTATTTGAATTAAAAATTGAATTATTTGAAACTTATAAATAATTAAAAAATTAAGTAATTTGGATTTTCAAAATTTTATTATTAATTTATAATATTTATATTAGAAACAATTTTTTTAAATAATAAATAATTAAAAAATAAATTTAAGATATTATTTAATTTTTTTTATAATTACAATATTGATTAATAATAAATTTAAAAAATATATGATTTTATCATTTACATCTAATTAAACATTTAATGGTGTTTCATATCTTTGTATTTTAAATGTGACCTGTGATATTTTTTAGATTACATGAAAGTAATAGTTTTGGTTTTTTTTTCACATTTAAATAACTTTTCAATTATTTTTTAAAGTTAATAAATGGTTATTAAGATTTAACTAAAATGAATTGAATTTATATGAAATAATTTTTAATTAGTAAATATAAATTAATATAAATGATATAAAAGTTATAAAATAATGGTTATATTATTATTTTTTGGTTTGATTTATACGGGATTTGAACTTTGAATTAGATCTAAGATTTTTGTGATCCATAATGTAGATAAATGTACTTTCACATTAATGACCTAATCCTAATGATGTGATTAATCCGAAAGTACATTTGTATAAATTTTTAATTAGTAAATATAAATTAATATAAATGATATAAAATTTATGAAATAATAGTTATATTATTTTTTTGGTTTGATTCATAGGAAATTTGAACTTTGAATTTCATAATTTACATAATATTTCATAGCAAGGAAATAGTTAATTGAACCACTTCAGGAAACAACTATTTATTAATTTTATCTTTTTATAAAAAGAAATTAAGAGAATTATATCAAGATATTTATAGTCTTAGAATGAAAGCAATATTCTTATATTAAGAGACTTTAACTTAATTTTAATGATAGTACTACTATTATTCAAGCTTTCTTTTATGCAAAGTTTTCAACCTTAATCCTCTAAATGGGGACTTTGTATTAGCTAACAAATAAAAATAAACTTGGAAGACCTAAGAGATAATTTTTTAAACTAAGTTAATCACACTTTATAGTTCTTAAGACCTAATAATTTTCAATAGTATAATGAAGTAGTTGAAATATAATCATGTGATTTGTATCCATGGGTTGGTAGCAATGTAGTGGATTATGTGATATCAGATATTCTTATACATGAACACAATTTTTTGACATTTTAAATGACCACTCTAACTTTTGAACCTAAGTCTCATTGAAAAGAACTTTTCTCATCAAAGCCATTTTTTTTTTGAGAGAAATATTAGATATTATTGAATATGGGCATATAGTAAATTTCCATGAATGTTGCAGCTATTGAACATAATTTTTTGACATTTTAAATGACCACTCTAACTTTTGAACCTAAGTCTCATTGAAAAGAACTTTGCTCACCAAAGGAATTTGTTTTTGAAGAAAAATATTAGATATTATTGTATATGGGCATAGTAAATTTCCATGAATGTTGCAACTATTATACTTGCTTTTAAAGAATGTGAGATATAGAAAAAATGGGAATGCTTCATGATTCAATCCACAACTATCTTCGTGAAATTATTTATTTTAGACTTTGGTAGAACTGTACTAAAATCGATTGGGACCTCCTCTCAATGACAACTTGGTGTAGCTAATGGTTGTAGAAGACTTGGGGTCTTAATTGTCCCACCCTTATTATGTTGGAAAACCAAAAAATTAGCTACAAAACACTAGTTCATATAAAGTTCTAGAATGGTTTGAATATAGTTCCAAAAGAATCCTTCTTGATCTTGTGGTAAGTTTCTAGGAACCATGAATTTCCTTCTATAAGGGAAGTATTCAATACCAAAAATACCTTCTATTTGAGTTGGGACATCTTACATAAACATAGTTGATCTTGAAACTACAATTAATCATTTTTCCACCCAAATTTATTAATGCATTTAAGTCCTCTTATATTTTTGGAATGATCTTGCATACCTTTTGATATTATGTGTATTCTATATTTACTTCTTCCACCCAATTAGATTGTAGAGTGGAAATAACACAAAGTAAAATCTCTATGTCTTAGTTCCTTTAAAGTGCATTTACCATCACATGTTTTCCCTTTTTAAGATAATTTCAAAGTCATATCCTAGCATTGTTGTAACTCATTTCTATTTTTCTTCCAAAGATAATAATTATTCCAAGAAGCACTTTAGACTATCATAGCTTCTTTTTACCTTGAAGTGTCTTCCTATTAGATAAGAACACCATTTCTTAATTGCAAATAATATGCCTAATATTTCATTTTCATAAATGGGTTTGAGTAAGGCATTTCCTTTAAGCCAACTACATTGAAAGGAAAGGGGTATTCCTTCTTGCATTAAAACTACAAAATGATGTGCCTTTAAGAATCACACTTTATAATAAAGGATTTTTTGAAAATAGGCATTGCTAGGACGTGAGTTGTACACATAACCTTCCTAAGTTTTCAAAATATTTGGTTGCTTCTTAAGTCCAACAAAATGTCTCCTTTTTCAATAACATTATTACACATGCTGCTTTTCGACCATAATTCTCAACAAGCTTATCGTAGGATCTTGTCAATATTAAGAATCCTCTAAGATTCTAAATTTTTTTGAAATTATATATTCTATCATAGCTTTAATTTTGTTAGGTTCAACTTGAACACTTTAATGAGATACAATTTACCCAAATATTCTAGTTCATGAACCCTAAAGGATCACTTGGAAGGCTTCATATATGGTTGTTGCTCCTTTTATTGTTTTAATACCTTGTCAATATGTTGTACATGTTCTTCCTAGGATTTGTTGTAGATTAATATATCATTAAAAATGGTAAAGGAAATTTTTTGAGGAGAGATTTGAATATAGAATTCACCGAGATTTGAAATGTGGAAGATGGATTAGTAATTCCTAGTGACATCACAAAAAACATTAATGACCTTCATGTGTTATCAACTTTCTTTTGGGTATTTCTTCTTGACTCATTCCAATTTGTTGATTTTTGGGATGGAGATCCAAATTTGTAAATAAAATTGCTCCTTGCAATTCATATAATAATTCATTTTTGATAGGAATATGAACTTATCTTTAACGTTCATCTTATTGACCTCTTTTTAATCTAGACATGTATCACATGAACCTTCATTTTCATAAACAATCACTACTAGTGAAGAGAAAGCACTTTGGCTATGTTGAATGATGTTAACCTATAACATTTCTTGAACCATATACTCAATTTCACCCCTTTTTTGTATATGGGTTCTTGTAAGGCCTAAGGCAATACACTTATTGGTTGCAAATGAATAGCATAGTCATGATCTTGTGTAAGTGGAAGACCCCTAACGATCACTAAATTTTCCTAGGTATTCCATTAGAATATTTGATCACAATATATCTTATAATAATTTGAAATATAATTATGTAATTTATTTCCTTATATCCTCAGTTAATTATTAGTAGCTTAGTAGTTAAATTTATCAAATAAGTAAAATCAAGATGAAATAAAGAAGAAAAAGAACACGCCATCTATACAAATGAACACAAGATGTATCCTATAAAACATAATATAGTAGAAGTCCTAGATAGAAGGTGAGGCATATGCTTTGCTCTATTTTTTAGGTAAAATAATTTTATTCCATGTAATTCGAGTGAATAAATTTAAGAAAAAAATGAAAATTAGAAAATATTTTTACGAGGAAAAATATTGGAAAATTAACACGAGTAAAATTTGTCCCCTAAAATTTTATTTATTTAACATAAAATTATAACTCCACCCACTAGCCATATTGTCTTTAGTGACCAAGTATTTTTGCATGTGACATTTTTTTATTGAATATATCCCTATGATATTAGCTTCAAACTATTGCATGATTTGCTAAAATCCCTCATATTGACTAATACTACATCAATGAATATTACTCATAACTTGGTTAATCTTATCCAAAAATTTGAGATAGATGGATCATAATTCATTCACATGGTTCCTCAACTTTGTGTTAGACTTTCTGAACCCATCACCAAGTATTCAGTTTCTGACAATTATTACCAAACGAATACACAAGTAGAAAATGAAGAAAATATAGCAGAAAGAAAACTGTTTTATCTTAATCACATACACATACATAAAATTTTGCCCAATTAATAGTTCTTCCTTAATAAATTAATCACATAACTTACTTGGGCTCCCATACCAGCGATAATAGCTGAATCGATAAAATGAAATATTGATCACCAACCTCATTGCATTCTCTTGGACCCAACACATGCTCGCTGAGAATCCTCTTTGAATATTGTGCTACTATTGTGTCTTAGCACCTCACATTAGGCTCAATTTATAACTTTCCTAGGCTAACATTGAAGGTCAAAATTAGGACGTCAAGTGAATTGAAGATAGCTAACATTACTTTAGTTAATTATCATATCTTTAGCTTTCTATACTTTAACTCATGTACAAGTCATACATTTAGTTTTCCTTACATGAACATCACATCAACATGTGTGCAACTCACTAGCACACTTTGCATGTCAAATGCAAGCTCTTAATGAGGCAAATCAAGGTCCTTCTAGTCAAGACACAAGACTTGAAGTACCTTCTGAGCTACAAATCTCAGCATTCTCTCTTAGAGAGGGAGGTACTTATGTAAGAACTTCCTCCACCTAGACCTATCTCCAAACCCATCTTAGCACCTATAGCTACTCCCTTTGACACGAAATCTTGTCCCGCTACTTGATCTGAAACCTGAGCTGAGAACATGTCACTTCCAACCATGTTGTAATGATCCTTCTCCTGAGAATCCATAAATGTCATATCATACTAGCTGAGGCTCTTGGAGTGATTGAAGAATCACTCTTCCTCACCACCTACTGCCTATCAAAAACTGACACTAATCTTGTATCCAAGATACCCAACCTATATGACTACCCTTGTCTGATGCCAAGAACTACAACTAAATCCAAGGTTTATCCCTATGAATATATAAGCACCTTTCCATCCCAAAACACAACTATATATCCATCATCCTCCAAGGATGATACTGAGAGCACATGTACCATCAAACCTAGAATAAATAACACCCATGTCAACTCTATAAATCCTCTTGACTCTAGCTGTAATCTGACACATCCAACCCCCTTCACTGCATGTGTGGTGCTAGCTCCACAACTCACATTGCATTTTGAGTCTGTCTCTGAAATACTGTAGAACACTGGTCCCTCATCCCCATCATGTGACTAGACGCTCTACTATCCACTAGCCATAACCCACTGTTTTCACACACAATAATACTACTGTTAGAAGCACAAGAAACTAGAGAAAACTCCTTGAATTTCTTCGTAAATTCATCAATCCGAGTCGATGCTAATGAATTCACCTGATGTTCCGTCTTCTTCTTCTTCTTCTTCTTCTTCTGTGGGCGTTAGCTCACATAGTGATCAGTCCTGTGACATGCAAAGAAATTCACTTTGCTCATGTCCTTCATGGAAGTAAATCTCCCATTTCCCTTTACTTTACCTTTTCCCTTTCCACCAAGAGAGAACTTATCATCGTCATCGTTTCCATCATGTCATCCTTCAGTTTTGGAATGTCTCCTTGTCTCTTCATGCACGAAGTCATCCCACAATCTATCCCAATTAAGAAGATTCTCCCATGTGACGATAAAATCAACAAAAGTCATTCAAATTCAGAGGAAATCCACTCAAGGCTTAATTGACCAACTCCTCACTGTGAATTTCATCCTCCATTGCTACCAAATCATCTCTAATTTGAGTGATCCTAGATAGGTACGATGAAACTGTGTCAATTTCAGACATCTTGTCATTTCTTAGTTTCTCGTTCAACACCATCTTCCTATTTTGGTTTGTACTCTGGTACATCTTATTTAAGTATGCTCACATATCATAGGCATACTTCATCCTTGTCACATGAGGTATAACATGGTATCTAATGGGGTCCAATATTATTCTCTTGACCTTCATGTTTATCTTATTAAACGCAACCAATTGAGTTGGATCTGTAGGAATTTGGACAACCTTCTCCATGATGTCCCACAAGTCCTTCCATGGGATACATTTATTTCCTTGTCCAGCTTGTCCTTGTAATGTAGTATAGTAGCCATCCATGCCTAACAGACCAATAATTAATTTTACTTTATGCACACACCCCATGCCCACTGCCTACTACCCGAAACTTCTACCCGTTGCCTGGACACTTTACAAGTATAACAATGATTTATTTTTTAAATTCTCTTGGCTAACCAAAATGACTATTATCCCTTGCACCCCGTGAACTTCTTACACCCTTTTTGGCCTTGCATCTCTGTAGCTTTTCTCGGAAACGATCTTGGCCCACAAATTCCACTGGCCTACTACAGTTTGTTGTCAGTTTCACTCTACTCTGAGCCACCTTTTCTTGTCTGTTATTGGATATTACCCAGTTTCCCTTGTGTTGATCTCCTGCATGTTTTCTTGATATATTATTTTGTTTAGCCACGTTGCATCAATTTTATATTTTGGTTCGATCGTGCTATATCGAGCGATGTCGACCCTTTGCAGTTTGTGCATCAATTTTTTGTTGTCTCAAACTCGACTACTTTCCTCTACATGTGGTTTAGTGTTGGTTTCCTTGTTCATCCCCCGCTCTGTGTTGGTCGATCTAATGTCTCAGCCTAACCTCTATTCGACCTCCTAAATCCCAAATCCTACGCGACTTTCCAAACTTTGGCATCCCCGAACTCATCTCCTGTCTCTCGCTGACTTCTGTGGTTGGCCCGTTTCGTCACCTGACATCCCAATTTTTCTATGCTCGACCATAAGTTTCAATATTCTCAACTACCCGTGCCACTGGTCTCCCTTGTTTACCTGCCTTTGCTGCGGTTGTGATGAATAGACAACTGACTACCGATTACCTAGCAATGTATAGTGGCTCAACCAATGGTTGGGATATTAGCCACCACACCAAGCCTCTTTTTTATTTTTTATTTTTATTAAAAAAAATGTGGTCCTTTTTTCATTTTGTTTTTTTTTTTAAATTGATTTTTTTTGTTTGACCAAAGAAAAAATCACTCATATAAAAACACTTCTCTCCACCTAAAAAAAATTGTTTGTATGATTCCAGCCAAACTAGCTCCAACGATATGATATGAAGTTTGACCCGACTTCAAGCAATTCCGAGACTGATTCAAAATTTCAGCTTCGATATCATGCTATACTTTCCTAGCCCAACACTTAGTATTCGATTCCCAACAATTATTATGGAAAGAATACATGACTAGATTCCCAACTCATAGGAATATAATAGAAGAAAAATTACTCGATCTAAATCACACACACATACACAAATTTCTACCTAACCAACAATTCTTCATTAATAAATTAATCACAGAACTTATTTGGGGTTGTGTACCAAGGATAATGGCCCAACTGAGAAAATACAATATTAATCACCAGCCTCACTACATTCTCTCAAACCTAACATACACTCACGAAGAATCCTCTCTCAATCTTGTGCTACTATTGTTCCTTAACACCTCATAGTAGGGTCAATTTATAACTTTCTTAAGCTAAGATTGAAGGCCAAAATTAGGATGTCAAGTTAATTGAAGATAACTAACATTACTTTAGTTAACTATCCTATATTTAGCTTTCTTTAATTTAACTCAATTACAGGTCATAAATTTAGCTTTCCTTACATGCACATCACATCAACATGTGTGAAAATCATTTCCACACTGTGCATGTCGAATGCAATCTCCTAATGAGGAAAATCAAGGTCCTTAAGGCTAGTCAGGGAACAAGACAAGAAGTACCTTCTGAGCTACAAAGCTCAACACTTTGTGGCTATTCATGTCCAATGTTGCACCAATTCCTACATACTAGCTATATTTTCATTTGTTAATATTTAGATGATGTGATCCTCTTCTCCTTGGACATTTTGTTTTTTCTTGATATATATTCTATTTGGTCTTGAAGTGCACCCCCCCTTCTTTCTCTAAGAACCTCTTTATGTATTATGGACAAGAATAAATTTTCCCTTGAATATAAACTATTCTCTCCAAGAATTTCCTTTTAATATGTTCATGTTTCTCATTCTTTGCTAGAATATCATCTACTAGCATTGTCACTTGATATTCCTTATAATATCTAACCCAATTCAAAATAAACTCAAGTTCCTTTCTTATCCCTTCTACTTCAATCTCCTCATCTCTAGCCTTGTGAATAGTTGCATGAGAAATATATGTTTTTGTGGATAATAACTAACTTAATTTTTCCTTCATAGCATCCAACAAAGGATCCTTTTAAGTACAAAACATGATATATCGACAATTATCTTTATTTTCATCCATTTTCTCTTGAAATTCATTCATCTCTAGTGATTATAATCAATTGATTCTATATTCGAAACTTTATCCACATGCTCATGGATAGCTCTATCACCCCATGCTAAAATATTTTCTAGGTGACCTAGAGTAGGAAAGTGTTCTATTAATAGTTCTTTGTCATTGTTTATTGGTCATACCTCTTTAGATGATTTATCCTGTACAAACTCCATAATTTCAGTTTTTCCTACTTTGATTAGGTTCTTATGTTGGAGTAAACACTTTATTTTCATCAGCTACCTTAGCAACAACCTCATCTTCTACCTCTGTACATATCCTTGATAAATCTTCTTCATCCTTGGTTAGGTCAATTACATCAACAAATTTTTGTTATTGATGAAATTCCTTCTTAGCATCTATTTATTCATCTTGTTTTTGTTTCTCCTCCTTCCTATCTACTCTTGTAATTTCTTCTTCCTTTGCTTAGCCTCAACACCTTTCTTTTGCCTTTCCAATTTCTCTTGAGTAGCATCCTCTTCATGATTCTTTTTCAATTCTTCCTCGAATTTGCATTGATGTTATGGCTTTTGAAGTGGCCTAAATTTTTCTTCTTTAATTCCTTGAGTTTAGCCTCTTCTTTCATCCCAATTTCTTCTTGCCTTCTAGCTTCCTCAGGCTCTCTCTCAAGAAATAGATCATGAGTAAGTTCTAGAATTTTTTCATCTTATGACAAAGTCTTAAACCTATTGATGCAAGGATCTTTCCTCCTTTCCAAAATCTCATCCCAATCAACGACATTTTTTTGTAAAAGCTTCATCATCCCATTTTCATGAGTATAAGGCAAAGTATAAGATACCTGCTCATGGTATTTTGATACTAAACCCTTAGGATCATGCTTTCTAAATCAACCATCATAAGTTAATTTTTTATTAAAAAATAATATGATACTAAAAATGTAGGTTAAATGGTCATGAAAGAGATTTTATACAATTTAATACAATTTGAATACTAAAATAATAACCTACTTATTTATTTTAACCAAAACAAGAATTTTGTATTAATAAAAATCTATGTTATGAGCTTAACAAGTACATTGAAAAAGGGTTATTCTAACTAAACTTTTGATAAAAATTAATGTCAAAGGGACGTTTACTACATCAAAATTTATAGTTTCTATGATATATAAGATATTATACAAATAAGAGTATATGCTCTTCATGTAGCTTATCCATCTCCTCCTTATATTTTGTAGATGAAGTGTGTTTTATGGATATCAAACCTACGGATAGATAAGTTTCCCTAAGTGTGGTGGACGCACTTAGAACAATAGATGAAAGACATTTGACATTTTCCTTAAGATAAACAGGTAAGAGGAGAACACCTAATTGTGATCCTTCATTATTCTTCGTCTCTCTTTTGTCACTTTCGTCGCTCTCAGTCGAACTGAACTCATTTGATTGGTACCTGCAATTCGTAACAAAAGACAAAAAATGACGTAAAGGCATATGATCTATTAATCTTAATCAAACTGAATCGATTTCATTTGAAAATACATATATAAAATTATAAACACATGTATTCAAGAAAGGAACAAATCTCTTTATTATAATATAGGAGAAATTACAACCAGTTGGATCAATTTGATGTCAACTCGCTCTAGCTTTAGTCCTATCCTCATCACATCAGCAATATTACTCCAGTAGCATAACATTACTTGCAAACAATACCTCAAAGAGCTATAATATCACCAACATAACTCTACAAATTCTACTATTCCTCTCCTTTTGCACTATGATCAGTGCTCAATTTATAATAAATGAGGGTAGTTTCGCATTAATTGGTCATTGAATGGCTTTTACATAAATGGATGAAGAATTTACCTTGATCAATGGGATAAAAGGATAAGTGATTTAATGGCTCCATGGTGTTCATATTCGAGGTTATCGGATAGCATGATAGCTGGAAACACTTCTAGAAGCCACTAGAAAGTGGGAAGATTCCTGAAATCATTTGAACAATTCGCTCACAGTCTACCAACGCACTGTTAGGTGGGCTTGGGTGCTTGACAACACTTCTTTGCATGGGAGTAAGTGTTCTACAAAGCACTTACTACAGTCTAGGGGTGCGTTGGTGGCTCAATGGAGCATTTCAGCAGGACTTTAAGCAGTGAAACTTTCATGGATAAAAACCAACAATGGGATGACTTGTTTAAGGCAAGTAGCAACTGATTTAGAGTATGATAGACCCTGTTTGTACTGATCTGAGTTTCGGGAGTGATGCCCAAATTGACCTATAATAGATGCCCCCTAAAGCATGAAGTCAAAAATGATAATTTTGAGTGATATGCTTTACGATGTGATGAGTAGGATCTGAAGCGGACAATGACCATCATCAATTAAAATACATTGCATCATGATATATTTTTCATTTTGGACATGAATTGCTGAGGGATGCATACCCATACTCAGCACATAAAATATCATAACATCATAAACTTGTGTACAGATATAGACCCATGATAGGATGACCATCTGTGTAAATCCATCGTACGGATGACGTGGTACTACTCCTGAAATCGCAGCTCAGATGGATGAAACTAGATTCGGGGTCTTCTATATTGTTCAATCGATCGTTCAAGTATGATTCTAACCATGCGAATATGTGATTTGAATTCGAACATGGGAAGACACCATCTCATTTCCAGCCAATGATGTAAGCTGTTAGCAAATGCAAGAGAAACCATCGATGATGATAATGGCTCTCAAGGTACTGCAGTACAGTCTGCATGGTGTCAATAGATGATTTGATTTCGAACACCATACAAAGTCTTTTGGTCGAAGGCTAGTGATTTCAACCTATCGCCGAAAGCAAGAAACTTGCCATTGATGTATGCAAGCTCCAAGGTATTGGAAGGGTGTTTCTAAGTCAACTTCCTAGATGATGAGCTGATGTCGAAAGGAAGTGACTCGTCGCAGGAGGGCCTTGATGTATCCCCCATCAATGACACGAAATGGGAGTAATGATTTCAAAGACAGAATGTAAATGTTGAAGCAATGTTCAGGGATGGAGGTCATGAAATGAAGGTTTATGAGTATTGAAAATGATGATGAATTACTGAGAGACGTCTCTTTAACATATCGACGACACTGAATGAATTGGCAGCATTGACCCAAAACCAAAGTGATGGATGGTATGATAGACCATAGGTATGATAGACCATCAAGCAGATAACCCAACCCGATAACCATGGAGATGAAGTGAATGAGTGTCATGTTCAAGAGCGGCTTGCTACCATAAAGTGATACATCCCTTTCCAATTTTCCCTAGTCATTATTGACCAGTACCTCTTTATTTTTTAACAAGCTTGAGGAGGATAACATATGCTTGATATATAATTCCACCCTTCGAGTGAATCCATCGCTATGTGATGTTTTAATGAGTCTAGCGAAATTGAAACTCGATCTTGTCATGATGGACAATTCCATCCCTATTTTATGTTTTAACAAGTATAACGACAGTGAAAACTCGGTCCTTTTTCATGTTTAGAGAGTTTGAAAAATGGATGAAAAGAAAATTCCACAAGTTCTTTTATGTAAGTTTTTCCCTCAGGTCTAAAAAAACGTAAAATAATACCTCTGAGAACCTCCTATCCATGTTCGACTACGGAATTCCTTTTTCATAAATAATCTATCCCAGTCTCGAAAAGGGTTAAACTTATACTGAGTAGATGTCGTTTCAATTCCTTTTACAAGCTTGAAAGAACAACTGCTCGACAATATTTTCATGTTTTGGGAGTCTGAAAAGAGCTTAAAGAGGACTCCAGGGGGGTTCCTTTTTCGATGTTTTAACAGAGATTGAAAAAGAGATAAAAGTGTGCTCTATGGTCAAAGTTCATTTTAAGATCATGCACATCAAATTCACTATACCAATTGTAAACCTGCTCAAAGAACCACCAAATGGGTTAAACATACATGTTTAATAGTAAAAATAGGTAAAAACTATAGTCGATTCATTAAATATGCATGAAATAATCGAAAAGACTATTTAAATAATAATTTACCATGTCATTTTACCATTTCACATTTACCATTCAGTTTTTTAAGTGCTTTGAGCTAGTTTTTACCCTCGAACTTCAACAGTTGATTGTAGCAGATTATCTGGACCATTTCTCGTGTCGTCAAGACCATGTAAGAGATCTGACCTTCCTCTTTCTATTGGTATCATTCTTTTACATTTTTATGAAAATTGTTTAGGGTTTTGGGGCTCCTAGGGAAAATCTAAAATGCCTTAGGACTAATGCACCATTGAATGTTGAAAAGCACGTTGCAGAGGAACTGAACTGAAGCCCAGGTGCTCTGCAATGCTCTATCTAGGGAACAGGGGTGCGTTGGATGCAATTGAGAAATTTCCTTTATGTTTTATGCCCAAAATCTCTTCAGTGTTTTACATGAAATGGATCCTAACTAAGCTTATGGTTTGATTTCAGGATTTGATCGGATCAGAATGTCAATTACATGGTGAGAATGAGAACATGAGGAACAAGATATTGTTACCCTAAATGATCCTGGCACTATGAGAACCCTTAGAGACTCCGAGTTACTCAAGTACTTTAAACTATCAAGGATGAGGCAACATTTGGAACTATTGTAGTTCTTGATTCGCTCATGGGATCCAGCACAACAGGAATTTCACATTGGGGACAAAGTGCTCCCAATATTGGTCGATGATATTTACTTTCTAACAGGTTTGTCAAGATGCGGTGCCCCCATTTGCCTTGCGGGTTTCGTCCGTGGAGGTGAGACAGTGAAGGATTACATTTGACAGTTTTGTCGGCTAGTTACAGAGCCTAGCAAGGATGGAAAGATAAACATCAGGGATGTGCGTGATATGCCTTTGCGAATACTCTTGTTCACCATCGCAAAATTAGCTGGCAGCGTGACACTTCATGTTGCAAATAGATCATACAGGTAGTATGCTCTTGAGTGTATCGAGCCGACTGTGTTCAACTGGGCTGAAGCAGTACTCTCTCAGATGAACGAATAGCTGACCAAAGTGAAAAGTGGCAGGACGAAGAATTTTAGCTATGGATCGATCATGATCACTTTCATTCTGGAGAGAATTCCATTGATGCAGCCACAACATGTAAAATTGGGTGTAGCTGGTCTTAGGGATCTGTGGATGTAGCGGTGGGTCGAGTTGATGGCTACACATGCTGGCCAGTCATTGATCTCATTCTCTACTGCATTCTTTACTTGGCTCCGATGATAACATATCATCATAGAGGAGAATCCATATGCAGGGGTGGATTTTCGTGGAGACCGAGATTTGATGTTGCCAGCAGGCACTCAATGGGGTGCTATAGGTAAAATGTTTTGACCATGTTTTTTATTTTTTGGGGTTTTAACATATTTTTGTGTTTTTCTATGTTTTCAAGACTAAACAAAATATGTTTTATGTATGCAGATGTAGGTAGTGTTCGACCAGTGGCTCGTCCACATCATGTAGATGAACCAACAGAGAGGACCATCGTCAGAGAAGTCCTTCGAGATTTGGATTTGACCGAGACTTTGCCTGAGTTACAACAACATGTAGAGGGGATGAGTCTCGGGATACCAGATATTTGGATCAAGGAGTTACTGATGAGGTTGCAGTGCCATACTATTGGTGTTTTAAGCTGATGGATGAGGCTATTGCGCATGATAGCTCAAGTAGTGACCTGCTATCATGAGCACCACTATATATACTTAGGATATGATATGTCTGCATATATTTTGAGGTCATGTGACCAACGTGTCTTGGACACAAATTTTTGTAAAAAACTTGATTATCTATCTATTTTACTTTCAGTGTTTTCCTATGGTTATGTGCAATCTTATTCAATTTTTTGATGTGAATTGAAAATCTATCTTTACATATGTTGCAAATGTCTGTTTAACACGTAATTTGCTAAAGAATCAATCAAGGTGTTAAAATTTATGGAAATGTGTTGATATTGGATGTAAACAAAATGTCTTTCCAAAAGACGAACTCTAAGGAACATTCGATGAATAGCTGGATTTCAGACCATATAAACATTAATAAGTTGTAGTATGACAAGTTGTGATTCCAACCTAATTATGATGTATAAAATGCAAAGTGAAATGGCATTAGAGAGGAGTTCGATCAATGCGCTATACTCAACGATATTTTTGGTGGATTGACCGATACAAATCCCTTGGAAACTCACTAACTCACCACTTGGAGCGAAGATGGCCCATTCTGCAGACAGTATAAGGAAAAGACCCTTTAGCATAGGTTATAAAGAAGGTTTTTAGTGTTATAAAATTGGCCAAAATTGTCAAAAAAAAAAATTTACAACATTCGTTTTCGGTAACTGAGGTTTTGGCGGAGCTTCTAATGGAATTTCAACACAACTAAAAAAATTGGGCGGTCAAAGGTTGTTACGGATGTTTTTCTCATCGTTGTGAAATCAGGTGTCAACGCACCAGTGTGTTGTACCGTGAACACACCGGTACTGTAAACCTACCAATCACAAGGACGGAAAACAAATTTTGGACGCCCCAGGGCATTTAGCAACAGCCTGGTGCATGTTAAAGGAACACCACACTGGTGCATGCAACGCTTATCGGACCGCCCGAGTGGTAGTCATCAATAAAGCGCACCAGGCATTCTAATTGTTATTGGTGTTTGTGCGGTGCCCATAGGTTTTATAAATGCACCAGTGCGAGTATCACAAAAACCCACTAGTGCGTAATATCACACAAACGCATGGAGCATTCTAATTGGTATTGGTATTTGTGCGGTGCCCATAGGTCGTAGAAATGCACTGATGCACAGTGTCAGAAAAATGCACCAGTGCACAATACCACACAAACACACTAAGCATTCTAATTGGTATTGGTATTTTTTCGGTGCCCATATGTTATAGAAATGCATTGGTGCATAGTATCAGAAAAACACACCGATGCACAATATCACACAAACGCACCGAGCATTCTAATTGGTATTGGTATTTGTGCGGTGCCCATAGGTCTTACAAACACACCAGTGTGCAGTAGCATAAAAACGCATTGGGACATAGTAACTAACACACACTGGTGTTCATTTTGTATTTTTTAGAAACATCGACGTGTGACAGTGCAATTATTGTGATTTTTAAAAATTTATTATTCATCAAAAGACAACACATATCTTATAACAATATTCATATCAATTAATTTTTTATTAGTACATTTGAATGTGATGTTTGGATTAATTTGTTATATCACATCATCAGATTTCACATCTCTTCATTAGAATATTTAATCATCCATATATTTAATTAGTGGTGTAACATTTCACAACGACAATGGAGAACGCAATAAAATATATTAAAACTTATTTTATTATTATATATATATATATATATATATATATATATATATATTATGATTATATATAATATATATAAGAATAAGACAGTGTTTATCATACAAAATGGGACAATTAATATTCATATCCCTTTGTCTTTCAATTGGGACACTATGTCCATTACATTAAACAAAATGTATGATTTCACAGACATATTAAAAAAAATAAAATGCCTTTCTTTGATATCCAAACATAGTGATCATCATTCTTTTCTTGAATTGTTGTCACTGCTAGAGCTACTTCCACGACTTGGGTTATTTTCAAGAATGTTTGTTCATGGTGTTGATGGTTTTCTTTCTCTTAACCCATCCACAAACATAAAAATAAGCTGTAATGAGTGTATATACATTGGTGAAAATAATGATGCAATATTAAATAATATACATCAATGTAAATTGAAAAGAAATGTACCATAGCAACAATTCACTCATAAACTATACACATTCTTTCAAAACCATACATGCTATGCCATCTTTCAAAATTTCATTTGTTGGTGCAGTTCTATACTTGGTTTCCTGCAAGTTTTATACCCCATAACAAATCATATATTTAATATAAAAGATGTTTTTGTTCTATTAATTATAGATGGAGCTAAGTAAAACAAGATCGATAAATGCTTACAAATTCCACAATTAAATTCTGATATGCCAACATATACTCACAACCCATATTTAACCCAATTTCAATCAATTCGTCTGATGGTTCTTCTTTGTATGTTAGCACCTTTTTGAAGACATTCAATGACGATTTTTGTAAAACAACTTAAAAAATACAAAAATGAAATCTAGTTAAGTTGTTATAAGGAAGTAACAATTACTCACAAACTTAGAGATCAACCCTTTTCTTCCTTGTCATCTTGTTTTATGTGCTGAATGGGTTCCATTTTCTTTTCTTTTCTGCAAGAAAATTCTTGAAAATTAATATTTAATGCTAAATTGTTTATTTATTGTACCTAATGATCGAAAAATTCAATGATTACATATTACATTTGAAGCACGTTGCTGTTGAGATGGCTCCTCCTGCGATGCAATTTTTTCCATTTCTTTGACCATATCCTTGTACATGTTTTTGGACATTCCTACTGGCATATTTCTGATATCAGCTCATTCATCTTTTGAGATTTTCATAATCTTCCTGAAAATGTAACATGACAATAAATTATTTAATTCTTATATTGATATATGAAAAGTAAATATAACAAAAGTGATATTTATAAATAATTCTAGACAAACATTTAAAGGAATATTACTTTTTCATTCCTTCTTTTTTGTTGTTGTACATTTTTGCTATTAAAAGTCTGACATGTCTCATTGACCAATTCTCTGGAAACTCTTCCTGTAGTTTAGATAAAATTTGGTTCTTGGAATCATTGGATTGGTTTTTGTATTGTAAGTGGAAAGAACGTCTATACATTCGTTCCACTAGATCCCTCAAACTTTTGTAAAAGTTTTCCCCCCTTTTGTTAACCTCCAGCACCACTCCAAATGAGCTACGGAGAAATTCATTTTCATTTGCATGTTCTATTTTTTTTCTTTTCTTAGAACAACATTCCTTTTCTGAGTTGTTGATCTCTGTAGAACATTAAACATATGTGAATTAATATATTGTTTGGCATATGTTATCTAATAATTTTAAGTATATTATTAATGAAAATTTAAAAAAAAAAAACTCATATTGGATCGATAGTATTTTTTCATTCACCTGATTCATCATTTTGCAATTTTTCCATCAAGATTTTACAGTCTTCTGGTCCTAGATCAGAAATAATCTTATCGAGCTTCATCATTTTGTGGCTCTGCATGATACACAATAAAACTTACATATTATTTAAACTTACATATGGTTCAAAATATCATTTGTAAGAGAATTTACAAAGAACTTGCCTTTTTCTTTTCTCGATGTGCTATCTAAAATGTTTTTGTTACTTGATATCTTGTCGGCCATTTCTTTATCAATATGGAAACCTGTACCATACCATCATTAATATATTTTATAAATAAATCACAAACTTTTCAGGTAAAAAAAAAATGGTGCGTCTTTCCAGAAGTACACACCGACAGCGATGCTACTTGTTCCTATAAAGGCACTACCAAAACAATATAAACATTGCACGGTGCTCTCTGTCAACAAGGAGACCCGATGTGTTATATGTTAACCAGTGCACCGATTAACATAGACATAAATTAATATAAAATTGTTTTTATGAAACATTACATGTGTGGTGCGCTATAATAAAATAGTGTATGTCCTTCACTATTTTACAGAGGGCACTCCGATTAAATAAATTTGTTTTTAAATTGTTGTAATATCCCAAAATGGGAAAGCACAACAAAGCCTGT